>CM067371.1:92390797-92881383 GCA_034401795.1 Chaetoderma sp. LZ-2023a
CTATCCCGCCTCCTGCTCTTCCTCCTCAAGCTTCTCCTCTTCCTGCATCTCCTCTCTCAATCCCGTCTCTTGCTCTTCCTCCTCAAGCTTCTCCTCTTCCTGCATCTCCTCTCTCAATCCCGTCTCCTGCTCTTCCTCCTCAAGCTTCTCCTCCTCCTGCATCTCCTCTCTTAATCCCGCCTCCTGCTCTTCCTCCTCAAGCTTCTCCTCTTCCTGCATCTCCTCTCTCAATCCCGTCTCTTGCTCTTCCTCCTCAAGCTTCTCCTCTTCCTGCATCTCCTCTCTCAATCCCGCCTCTTGCTCTTCCTCCTCAAGCTTCTCCTCTTCCTGCATCTCCTCTCTCAATCCCGTCTCCTGCTCTTCCTCCTCAAGCTTCTCCTCCTCCTGCATCTCCTCTCTTAATCCCGCCTCCTGCTCTTCCTCCTCAAGCTTCTCCTCTTCCTGCATCTCCTCTCTCAATCCCGTCTCTTGCTCTTCCTCATCAAGCTTCTCCTCTTCCTGCATCTCCTCTCTCTATCCCGCCTCTTGCTCTTCCTCCTCAAGCTTCCCCTCTTCCTGCATCTCCTCTCTCAATCCCGTCTCTTGCTCCTCATACTCAATCTTCTCTTCCTGCATCTCCTCTCTTTATCCCGTCTCTTGCTCTTCCTCAAGCTTCTCCTCTTCCTGCATCTCCTCTCTCAATCCCGCCTCCTGCTCTTCCTCCTCAAGCTTCTCCTCTTCCTGCATCTCCTCTCTCTATCCTGTCTCTTGCTCTTCCTCCTCAAGCTTCCCCTCTTCCTGCATCTCCTTTCTCAATCCCGCCTCCTGCTCTTCCTCCTCAAGCTTCCCCTCTTCCTGCATCTCCTCTCTCTATCCTGTCTCTTGCTCTTCCTCCTCAAGCTTCCCCTCTTCCTGCATCTCCTCTCTCAATCCCGTCTCTTGCTCCTCATACTCAATCTTCTCTTCCTGCATCTCCTCTCTTTATCCCGCCTCCTGCTCTTCCTCAAGCTTCTCCTCTTCCTGCATCTCCTCTCTCAATCCCGTCTCTTGCTCTTCCTCCTCAAGCGTCTCCTCTTCCTGCATCTCCTCTCCCAATCCCGCCTCCTGCTCTTCCTCATCAAGCTTCTCCTCTCTCAATCCCGTCTCTTGCTCTTCCTCCTCAAGCTTCTCCTCTTCCTGCATCTCCTCTCTCAATCCCGCCTCCTGCTCGTCCTCATCAAGCTTCTCCTCTCTCAATCCCGCCTCCTGCTCTTCCTCCTCAAGCTTCTCCTCTTCCTGCATCTCCTCTCTCAATCCCGCCTCCTGCTCTTCCTCCTCAAGCGTCTCCTCTTCCTGCATCTCCTCTCTCAATCCCGTCTCTTGCTCTTCCTCCTCAAGCGTCTCCTCTTCCTGCATCTCCTCTCTCAATCCCGCCTCCTGCTCTTCCTCATCAAGCTTCTCCTCTTCCTGCATCTCCTCTCTCTATCCCGCCTCCTGCTCTTCCTCCTCAAGCTTCTCCTCTTCCTGCATCTCCTCTCTCAATCCCGCCTCCTGCTCTTCCTCATCAAGCTTCTCCTCTTCCTGCATCTCCTCTCTCTATCCCGCCTCCTGCTCTTCCTCCTCAAGCTTCTCCTCTTCCTGCATCTCCTCTCTCAATCCCGCCTCCTGCTCTTCCTCCTCAAGCTTCTCCTCTTCCTGCATCTCCTCTCTCAATCCCGCCTCCTGCTCTTCCTCCTCAAGCTTCTCCTCTTCCTGCATCTCCTCTCTCAATCCCGTCTCTTGCTCTTCCTCCTCAAGCTTCTCCTCTTCCTGCATCTCCTCTCTCAATCCCGTCTCTTGCTCTTCCTCCTCAAGCTTCTCCTCTTCCTGCATCTCCTCTCTCAATCCCGTCTCTTGCTCTTCCTCCTCAAGCGTCTCCTCTTCCTGCATCTCCTCTCTCAATCCCGCCTCCTGCTCTTCCTCCTCAAGCTTCTCCTCTTCCTGCATCTCCTCTCTCTCTATCCCGCCTCCTGCTCTTCCTCCTCAAGCTTCTCCTCTTCCTGCATCTCCTCTCTCTATCCCGCCTCCTGCTCTTCCTCCTCAAGCTTCTCTTCCTGCATCTCCTCTCTCAATCCCGCCTCCTGCTCTTCCTCCTCAAGCTTCTCCTCTTCCTGCATCTCCTCTCTCAATCCCGCCTCCTGCTCTTCCTCCTCAAGCTTCTCCTCCTCCTGCATCTCCTCTCTCAATCCCGCCTCCTGCTCTTCCTCCTCAAGCTTCTCCTCTTCCTGCATCTCCTCTCTCAATCCCGTCTCTTGCTCTTCCTCCTCAAGCTTCTCCTCTTCCTGCATCTCCTCTCTCAATCCCGTCTCCTGCTCTTCCTCCTCAAGCTTCTCCTCCTCCTGCATCTCCTCTCTTAATCCCGCCTCCTGCTCTTCCTCCTCAAGCTTCTCCTCTTCCTGCATCTCCTCTCTCAATCCCGTCTCTTGCTCTTCCTCCTCAAGCTTCTCCTCTTCCTGCATCTCCTCTCTCTATCCCGCCTCTTGCTCTTCCTCCTCAAGCTTCCCCTCTTCCTGCATCTCCTCTCTCAATCCCGTCTCTTGCTCCTCATACTCAATCTTCTCTTCCTGCATCTCCTCTCTTTATCCCGTCTCTTGCTCTTCCTCAAGCTTCTCCTCTTCCTGCATCTCCTCTCTCAATCCCGCCTCCTGCTCTTCCTCCTCAAGCTTCTCCTCTTCCTGCATCTCCTCTCTCAATCCTGTCTCTTGCTCTTCCTCCTCAAGCTTCCCCTCTTCCTGCATCTCCTCTCTCAATCCCGCCTCCTGCTCTTCCTCCTCAAGCTTCTCTTCCTGCATCTCCTCTCTCTATCCTGTCTCTTGCTCTTCCTCCTCAAGCTTCCCCTCTTCCTGCATCTCCTCTCTCAATCCCGTCTCTTGCTCCTCATACTCAATCTTCTCTTCCTGCATCTCCTCTCTTTATCCCGCCTCCTGCTCTTCCTCAAGCTTCTCCTCTTCCTGCATCTCCTCTCTCAATCCCGTCTCTTGCTCTTCCTCCTCAAGCGTCTCCTCTTCCTGCATCTCCTCTCTCAATCCCGCCTCCTGCTCTTCCTCATCAAGCTTCTCCTCTCTCAATCCCGTCTCTTGCTCTTCCTCCTCAAGCTTCTCCTCTTCCTGCATCTCCTCTCTCAATCCCGCCTCCTGCTCGTCCTCATCAAGCTTCTCCTCTCTCAATCCCGCCTCCTGCTCTTCCTCCTCAAGCTTCTCCTCTTCCTGCATCTCCTCTCTCAATCCCGCATCCTGCTCTTCCTCCTCAAGCGTCTCCTCTTCCTGCATCTCCTCTCTCAATCCCGTCTCTTGCTCTTCCTCCTCAAGCGTCTCCTCTTCCTGCATCTCCTCTCTCAATCCCGCCTCCTGCTCTTCCTCATCAAGCTTCTCCTCTTCCTGCATCTCCTCTCTCTATCCCGCCTCCTGCTCTTCCTCCTCAAGCTTCTCCTCTTCCTGCATCTCCTCTCTCAATCCCGCCTCCTGCTCTTCCTCATCAAGCTTCTCCTCTTCCTGCATCTCCTCTCTCTATCCCGCCTCCTGCTCTTCCTCCTCAAGCTTCTCCTCTTCCTGCATCTCCTCTCTCAATCCCGCCTCCTGCTCTTCCTCCTCAAGCTTCTCCTCTTCCTGCATCTCCTCTCTCAATCCCGCCTCCTGCTCTTCCTCCTCAAGCTTCTCCTCTTCCTGCATCTCCTCTCTCAATCCCGTCCCTTGCTCTTCCTCCTCAAGCTTCTCCTCTTCCTGCATCTCCTATCTCAATCCCGCCTCCTGCTCTTCCTCCTCAAGCTTCTCCTCTCTCTTTCGCTCCTCCTGCTCTTCCTCCTACTCTTCATCTCTCTTCTCCTCACGCACCTTCTTCTGCTCCTCTTCCTCCGTCTCCGCCTCCTCTCCCTCCTATGGAGAATAATAGTAACCTGTCTGATAGAAAGTTTGCTAAGTACCGTCATCAATCCCATAGCAAGGGCCTGTGGAGGATCCCCAGAATCACAAAAAAGATTCCGGTGATAGGGTCCTCTAATCTAGCCCGAATTGATTCAGACGTCCATCCTGACATCCAGGTTGAGAGCTATCCTGGTGCCGCAGTATCACATTTCAGAACAATGGCTATGCGACACCAGGATGGCCCTAGCCCGGAGAAGATCATCCTGAATATTGGCATCAACTCCAAAAATAAGCATCCAACCAAAGCCTCAAGCCATTTAAGGTTCATGGCTCGAGAATTTAAGAACAGCTTCCCTAATGCAGAGTTGTACTTTGCTGAGATTAACTTCTCTGATAGCTTGTCAGCAGGCAAAAGTACTGTCTCAAGCGCATCAACGAATCAGCAAGGTCCAACTGCCACGTTGATAATGTTGAAAAGGACAGAATCCATTGGACGAAAAAAACAGCTAATTGTATTTATAACCATTGGTTGACGGTACTTAGTTTAAACTAAATGTGGGTCAAGGCAATAGCTCCCCATACATAGGATTAGGAACAAACCTTGTCAATTTAGCAGCTGACGATGATCTCTCACCATCTGAAAAATCAATTCTCGATCGTGGTCTTACTTTTGTACCAACTCCAAAACCAAACACATGATTAGATTTGCTTTTAGACACAGGTCTTATTGAAGTAGCTAATTTTGGTCATTCAGTAAAAATAGCCCATCATTTTCGAAATTTAAATGGAGAGTCAAAATCATTCACTGGAAAATCCGGTTGGGACCCTCCAGATAGGCTAGTTGATGACAATATTAAAGCAACCATAAAAACGGTTGCTGGTATAGCCAGATCATTGCCAGTTACAAACAATAAGCAAAACATTTCATTTCTCGAGCGACAGGCTATCAACAAATTACGTAGAAATCAGAATATTATTATAAAACCAGCCGATAAAGGTTCAACAACTGTGATTATGTTTAGAGAAAACTACATCCGCGAGGCCGAAAGGCAGTTAACTAACACCAGGCATTACAGAAAACTTGATAATTTAATTTGGCCTCAAAACCGACAAAATTTCATTAAAATACTTAATTCATTGCATACAGATAAGTACATCGATAAGAAACAGCTAAAGTATCTCCTAGGTGAGAATAATCCACACAATCGGACATTTTATATCTTGCCTAAAATCCATAAACCTATCAGCACCTGGTTAGATCCATTGACACCACCTGGACGACCCATCATTTCAGACTGTGGTAGTGAGTCTTATGGCATTTCAGAAAATATTGATTACTATTTAAAGCCCATTGCTAATAGACACAAGAGCTTTCTCAAGAACACAGAACACGTTCTTTCAAAATTATCAAAATTGTCAGTTCCGAAAGATGCATATTTAGTCACATTAGACATAGATGCTATGTATACCAATATAGATATTGATGCTGGAGTCAATGTTATTAAGAATTCTTTTGTCAAATTTCCTGATCCAGATCGACCAGACACGGAAATTCTAAAATTATTAGAGCTAAGTCTTAAAGGAAACGATTTCCAATTTAATGGTGAAAATTACCTTTAAATCTGTGGATGCGCAATGGGTAAACGATTCAGCCCAAATTTTGCCACGATTTATGTTGCGGAGTGGGAAGAGGAGGCACTGACCAAATCAACCAAAAAGCGTCTTCTTTACCTCAGATATCTAGATGACATCTTCATAATTTGGCAACATTCAGAAGAAGACTTTTGGGAATTTTTTCGCATTTTAAATAACCAAGATTCAAACAGCAAGCTAAAAGCTACTATTAGTGGAAAATCAGTTGACTTTTTAGATGTCACGATCTATAAGGGTCCTCAATTTGACTCCTCTGGAAAATTAGAATATAAAGTATTCTTTAGGCCAACAGACTCACATCAGCTGCTTCACAAAAAATAATTTCATCCTCCACACACATTTAAAGGTCTGATCAAATCACAAATCATAAGATTCTTTCGAAACTCTAGCAACAGGCAAAATCTGAATGGTGCATGCTCTACTCTGCTTGATGCTTTGAAAGCACGAGGCCATTCAGCCCGTTTTCTTCGAAAAATTAAAGCAGACACCAAATCTAAAACCTCATAGTGGACCCGAGTTTGAACATGTCCAAATTAAACACAACAAACCAATCATGTACGATGGATCAGTTTCTAAATGCGACAAAAACAGATGCAAAGTAAACAACTATATTGTAAACCAATAAACATTCCTGAGTTTTCAAACTAAAAATGAATATCATATCCAAACAAATATGCATTGTGATTCTAAGAATGTAGTCTATTTGATCAATTGTGCCCTTTGCCAGAAACAGTATGTTGATGAAACAAAAAATGCATTTAGAGTGCGTGCTAGACGCCACGTTTCTGATATTAACACCTCAGCAGATACGCCAATTGCTCAACATTTCCAACTTCCTGATCATTTAGTTGAGCATCATTTTGAAATCATGCCAATAGAACAGATTCCGACCTTCGATAGTGAAGAAGAAACGAGTTCGTTTCGCAAAATACGAGAAGGCCATTGGATTAGAACACCCCAAACAAAAGCACCATTTGGAACAAATGTAGATTCAGGAACATCACAAAAGAACAAAATTATCCCATTTCAACTCATATACAATAGACGTAATGTTGAATTAGCGAAAACCATGAAAGACGAATATTCAGAGTTGCAATCTAAATTAAAGGAACCAATCAAAGCACGACCAGTAATAGCTTACAATATAAATCCAAACCTGAAAGATTTGCTAGTAAGATCAAAGTTAGACCTCATGGTTCCTGATAACAATGGCAAGGTTTCATCCCTCCCTACCTATTCTTAAATAAATCCAATCCCAACCAAAATCAATGTGGGGCAACATGAAATCATATCCGTGTGACATATTTTAATTTTGTGTCTGCAAAAGTGTGTGTGCGTGCGGGCGTCCGTGCGTTTGTTCGTATGTGTGTGGGTGTGTGCTCGTACATCCGTACGTGCGTGCATCTATACTTGCGTGGGTGTGTGTGCGCGTGTGTGTATGTGGGTGCATTAATTCGTGAGTACATTAGTGCGTGGGTGTGCGCGTGCATGCATCCGTGCGTCTGTTCGTGTATGCGTTCATGCATGCATTATTGCGAGCATTCGTGCATCTATTACTGTATGCATGTATTATTGCGCGCATTCGTTCAGATGTGTGTGTACGTGCGTGCATGCGTGCGTGTGCGGTCGTGTGTGTGATTTCTCTATAATGTAGGATCAATCCCAGCCGTTACCTGTTAAAGCGACCTACTGATTTGTTCACTTCACCCCAACTAATCTCAAGGGGGGGACCACTTTAAGTAAATCTAAACTTGGTCTCGATAGGACAAATTTAGGTAGAGAAATTTTAAATTAAATTCCTGTGCCAATGCGTTTTTTTTCAATGTAACGACGGACGGAGTGCAAACCCATAATCTATAGTTTTACCGGTGGGGGACTAATAACATGAAATAACAGCCATTTTATAAGGAATAACACGGAATAACACCCATCTTATATGGAATAACACAGAATAACGGCCATATTAAATGGAATAACATGGAATAACCGCCATTTTATATGGAATAACACGGAGTAATAGCCATTTTAAATGGAATAACATGGAATAACAGCCATTTTATCTGGAATAACTCGGACTAACGGCCATAGTAAATGGAATAACAGCCATTTTATATGGAATAACACGGAATAACAGCCATAGTAAATGGAATAACATGGAATAACAGCCATTTATATAGAACAACACGGAATAATAGCCATAGTAAATGGAATAACATGGAATAACAGCCATTTTATAAGGAACAACACGGAATAACAGCCATTTTATATGGAATAACCCGGAATAACAGCCATAGTATGTGGAATAACATGGAATAACAGCCGTTTTATAAGGAATAACATGGAATAACGACCAAATTAAATGGAATAACATGGAATAACAGCAATTTTATATAGAATAACACGGAATAACGGCCATATTAAATGAAATAACATGGAATAACAGCCATTTTATATGGAATAACACGGAATAACAGCCATTTTAAATGGAATAACACGGAATAACAGCCATTTTATATGGAATAATCCGGAATAACAGCCATAGTAAATGGAATAACAGCCATTTTATAAGGAATAACATGGAATAACGGCCATATTAAATTGAATAACATGGAATAACAGCAATTTTATATAGAATAACACGGAATAACAGCCATAGTAAATGGAATAACATGGAATAACAACCATTTTATAAGGAATAACATGGAATAACAGCCATTTTATAAGGAATAACATGGAATAACAGTCATTTTAAATGGAATAACACGGAATAACAGCCATATTAAATGGAATAACGAATAAAGAATAACGAATAAAGAATAACGAATAATGAATAACGAATAATGAATAAAGAATGACGAATAATGAATAACACAGAATAACAGCCATTTTACATGGAATAACTCGGAATAACAGCCATATTATATGGAATAACATATTATGACAGCCATTTTATATGGCATAACACGAAATAACAGCCATAGTAAATGGAATAACATGGAATAACAGCCATTTTATATGGAATAACACGGAATAACAGCCATAGTAAATGGAATAACATGGAATAACAGCCATTTTATAGGGAAGAACACAGAATAACAGCCATTTTATGTGGAATAACACGGAATAACGGCCATATTGTTTGGAATAACATGGAATAACAGTCATTTTATATGGAATAACACGGAATAACAGCCATTTTATATGGCATAACACGGAATAACAGCCATAGTAAATGGAATAACATGGAATAACAGCCATTTTATATGGAATAACACGGAATAACAGCCATTTTAATGGAATAACACGGAATAACAGCCATTTTATATAGAATAACTCGGAATAACAGCCATTTTGTAAGGAATAACATGGAATAACAGCCAACCGAACCACTTACCCGCCTACACAACCACCCATCCACCAACCCAACCACCTACTGACGCACCCATCCTTCCATTCATTCATTATTTCATTCATTCATCGCCATGCATGCACGCACGCACGCACGCACACACACACCATCCCTCACATTCCCACCTCACCCAACCCACCCCACATCATCCATTCACCCAGCCACACACCCACCCACCACCATCCACGCGCCCACCCACTCTCCCATCCACCCATGCGTCCATTTATCCATCAATTCACCACACCTTCCACTCTCCCTAACTCCCCGTCTCCCTGCCGCCATCCATCCATCTCGCCACCCATCTTGCCACCCGTCTCGCCACCTATCCATCCATCCATTCCGGCCCCCCCCTCTCCCTCCTTAAACCCCTCCTATCCGCAACTCCCTCTTTCCCTCCCTTCATCCATCCACGCACGCACGCACGCACGCACACCACCACCACCACCACGCCCTACCGCACGCAAACACGCACGCACGCACGCACGCACGCACGCACGCACGCACACACACACACACACACTTCACGACACAACCCTGAAGGACACTTGATCGGAACTGACCAGGGAAAAGCGGAGGCGATTCGAGAATGGTTCAAGGAACAGTTCACTGACCACGATGATGAGCCTTTGCACCCGTTATCAGGAGACCCCAGGCCATTACTAACACCGATTAAAGAATTTATCAATCAAAGTTCTAAATAGAAAAACCGGAGTCTATAACGATATTATAAATAAAATATGTCAAGCAACTAAGGAGAAGCTGCGTTTTACCTATTTCTGTTAAATCTGTCATAAAAAGTTTTTTACCCACAAAATTTACCAATCATAATTCTGAATAGCAGTTCTGGAGCGTACCATCATCAGATTCTTCCAGCCAAATTTGGATGAAATTAGTCAACGCGTTAAGGAGAACAAGCAATTTGATGAACGGACGGACGGACGATGGACAGGTGGTGTACGGCAGCCATGGCAATAAGCTACTCGACCCTTCGCGGTGGGTCATTATAAGGAAGCATATGTCCAAGTTTGGGTGATTAACCAAAGATTAGATATAAACTGCTAAGTTGAGCTAAACGGAAACTGTTAATGTTGAATTGACGTAAATGATCGTGACGTACTACACGTGATGATATTTGTTTATGACGTCATATGTTTGACTGACAGATTGGATGCCTATTATATTAAGCGCCAATCTTTAGTGACATATTTAACTGTATACAGGTTTATTTAATTCTAGGTTTTCTCAAAATTATATATAATGGACGTTCCTGGTGATATAAGCTGGCAAACCGCAGTGGAACATTTTGGATTCCTGAAGATAGCAAAATCTGAAGTTCTGACCAATATTGACTTGCATCGTTCTGACACGAAGCCGGACCACATAAAGTTCCTTCAGTCCCATTGGTTAGAGTTTAACAATGGATGCAAGTACAGAATCATCTTTCCACTAGGAATTCAGCCGTTTTTGGACGAATGCGGCAATGGGTGCAACATCAATGAGCTATGGTTTGTAGGTGAGGATTATGTCAAACTGCCGTAAATGTAATATAACAGATTCAGGTAAACTACATCTTAATGGCAATATACGACTCAAATGATCTATTTAATTTGTTACTAACGCTCAGGGAAATCACGTTACCGGATGCTGTTATTTATTGCTTTATATAGCATGTATCATAACATGTAGCCCTCGTGTGCTGTTATAAACGACAAATCTGCGCATCACTCCCGAGAATATGATGATATACCACATGCCCTTGTCATACTGCGCAGATACTAAATTTGTCAATAAATCCTTACCAGTATTATCGTACTTCGGTTGGATACGCCATTGTAATATAATCAATGTTATGATGAATCCGGTTCAGATCGAGATGTTGCCATATTCTTTGAAACTTTTTGACACCATATTATTAATCTATCTGCAAAGCCAGATTATTATAATTATTTCGGATCTTCTTTCTTTAGTTCGTTCGATCGATCGATGATCGATCGTTCCTTCGTTCATTCTTTCTTATCCTCTGTAAGAATCTTAAACTGCATCTCCTCCTACAGCGTTGTTCCGATGCACACCAAACTGTGTTAACTTATAGTACCATTGGGACTTGCATTGCTTTTCCTTTTACTTCGGGTCTCCCTACTGGTTTTCGGAGCTCAAATAGGTTGCCTAGGAAATGCATTGGGATTTCGAGTAAGGATATTTAAACTGCGACTACACAGAGTTTTATCGGATCACCACCATACTTGGATAAGATGTTACCCTTGGCGTCCCGAAGATGTTACTTGATTTCGTGGTCAAACGCCAAGGCTACCTTAGATGTTAAGTTTACCAATTTACGTTTATGCCAATGAATTCCCATTGAGAAGCTCGATATACATATTAGAATATATGTCACCCCATGTTGATTTAGAGGTCAAACGTCAAGGTGACCCTTTAGTGTCAAAGTTATGGCTTAGATGTCAAAGTTACCAGTTTTCCATATATGAATTTCCATTGAACATATAAGAGGAGGCATCACGTCACCCCGTAATGTCAAGATCAGCACTTTAGTAGCTAGGTCGTCGATAAATGGTGTTTACGTTAGTAGTTCTCGTCTTTGGCAGAACGAACTCCCATTATCGAAGAATCCACTTTCCCCAAGTCAATCATATGACGTCATAATCAAATATGTCACGTGAAGGTTGAGGTCAAATCAATTACTGGTAAGTCAAGAATGACGCGATTTAGGCCGTCATAAACGGTTAATAAATAGTCCGTCAAGTTGTAGGAATTGTATGTCTTTACATTATGTTAATATTTTGAAACTAATTTTATGGGGCGCTGTTGCTGACATAGGCAGCAACAGCACCCAGTTAAATTAGTTTCAAAATATTCAACAGCTTACCTGTATAGTTTTCTGGAAATTGAGATTCAGAGTGCGGCGATTAATTGATCCAAACACGGGCAAAGCGTGGATGAAGATAAGCTAGAGATGGGCGGGGTATAACTAAAACTGGATTCATCCATTATACAGTGCGAACAATTCCCGCCATAGTAAACCTACGTGGACTAGTTACCCAGCAGATTGCGTGTTTGATTGACGTAGTGGAATTTAATGGCAGCATGTTAGCATACTAAACCACGCCCCAAATAACACCCATATATTAGACATGGACGTTTATTCGTCGAAGACATTGTTACATTTTTCGTAATGTGTCAGAAATTAGCTTTGAATGTTGCATTATGTTGAAAATGTTTCAACTAAACCTTAGATCAAGAGGAATTATCAAGACGTTTAAAGGAACAATAGAATAGTCGTAATTATGTTACACCAAGAGTATCATATCAAATTGAGAAAGTAAATAGCTTGGATACCATTTTGTCTGATTGTACATGTGATCCATATTTGTATATTATATTATTGTTTCGCTCAGGGTTTTTTGGCACTATCAAATCTCCGTGCAATCATTCGGTTAGTGAGAAAATCTGGCAATTGGACAGTGATCTTGAAGAAGATATCAAGTCAAATGGCCGCATCATCTGTTACTTCACTGCTGAACGAATCCGAGGTGGAAACCATTTTAACCTGGTTCTACTCAGCAAACCAGACGGTTTGGATGTTTGGAACCAATCTCCGAGACATGACATTGCTGCAGGGTATACATTGTATATTAACTCATGAATCCATTCCCTCATTCAATAATATGACATCATAATCAACTATGCGACGTGTAGGCTGACGTCATAATCAGGACGTCATGCATGAATGATTCGAATAAGCCCGTTTTTAGCGCTTGATAGTCCGACACGTTATGCGAAATGTATGTTTTTGCTACTTAAGAAACAAACCGTTGAATATTTTGAAACTAATTTGACTAGACGCTGTGCCTAATCAAATTAGTTTCAAAATATCCAAGAGCTTACCTGTATAGTTTTCTGGAAATTGATAGTCAGGGAGTTCAGAGATTGATCGATCCCAACACGAGCGAGGTGTGAGTGGAGCTTACCTAGAGATAGGCAGGGCATAGCTAAAACTAGAACGGTCCGTTCACACATTTGCCCGCGTTAACGTTTGACGTTTCAGTGTCTCAAATTCAAGACAGGACAGATGATGAATATTTTGAAATTATTTGCCTTGAACCTGTTGCTGGAGACAGCAAGAGCTCCGAGTAAAATTAGTTCCAAAACATTCAACAGATTATTCTTTACATCATAAAGAATTTGTCATTTTGTGTCTGCAAGGGTTAATGTTGATATACCATCACGCCACCAGTTCATTCATCCATCCATTAATGTATTAATTCATTCACTCACCTGTGTATTGATACACAATACCAACTAAACTATGAGTAACACAGGTCTTCGGAGGTGTATTCGTGACCTCAGACAACCTTACACCTACACGCGCGCGCGCGCGCACGTACGAACATACACGCGCGCGCGCGCACACCAGCGCGAGTGCTTGCAAGTTCAAGTTTTATTCACTCAGGCTTTACATAAAGCACATGAGGGGAAATATCTTCCAATTAATATACTGGCGGTAGATATAAATTACATATTTCATATTATTAGCATTATAACATTAAGATGTAACAGAGCATCAATATTTCTCATAAATCCTATGTACAGTTTGTTATCACATTAGCATTGTTTAAGTTTAATTAAAATGTTTATATACGCGGGCAATTTAAAGAGCAGGCATAATTGCATGCGAGTTTAAAATCACGAGTTATAGTTCTTTCTTCGCATGGATAAGGTATTTACATAGCTTTATTAGCACAGGCCAGTTGCATATTGAAAGAAGCCCTTTTGTTTTTTCTATTGTGTGATTGGTAGTGTAGTACTCAGGTATATAGTTTTCTCTTTCTGTGTTATATTTGGCACAGACAAAAAGAAAGTGCAGTTCATCCTCTACACACTTACATATATCACAAAGACGTTTACGCCTTTCCGTTCCCGTCCACCTCCCAGTCTCAATAGCTAATTTGTGATTTAGCGTTCTAACATAACATAACGTTATTGCATCACGGTGGGTAGAATTGCGAAGTATCGTTCCATATTTAAATCGGTTTTTAGTTTTGTTATAGAATGATAACCGGCTTGACTCGCTAATGTCAGTTCCCCATTTCTCTTTAAATTATTTTTTTCTAAAACTGTTTGTACCTGATTAGTTAATTATGTTTTATTTATGTTGTCTTTCTCAAATGCTTCAGCATAACATGTTAGTGTTAGGATTGATTTTATCTTCTCTATCCATTTAAACTGTGTATTCTGTTTTTCTGTATAGTGTAGACTAATATAATATAGTATCGATGACAGTTTTTCATATCCCGCGTTTAATATGTCAGCCCAGAACCGAATCATATTACCTTGCATCTTTATGTGTAGGGGGTATATTTCTAGCTCGGTATAGATCATACTCTTTGGTGTACTCTTTTTCATGTGTAAAATTTTATTTGCCAAGTCTCAAGCAGATCAGTATTCTCAAAAACCCCAAAATTCAGATGCATATAACATTACTGGTAAAACCATACAATCAAAAAGTGAACATTGTAAGTCAATTTGTACATTATTTTCTTTAATCTTTTGTATAATGGCGTACATTGCCTTTATCCCTTGTTTCAAGTTACGTTTCCTACATGAGAAAAAATTACCATTATATTTGAAAAGGACTCCTAGGAATAGATATTCATCGACTATTTCAATGTCATGGCCTCCAATTTGAAATTGTGGCTGATTGGTTTTCTTGCGTTTTTGAAATATTATTGTTTTTGTTTTAGATTCATTACCTTTCAACTTCCATTCATTACAGTACTCTTGGAATGTATCTAAAGCATTTTGGAGAGATGTTGGGATTCCACCATTATTATAGTGTCGTCCGCGTACAAGAGCGCAATTAAATATAAATTTAGATGTAAATCATCAGCCATTTCACTGATTGATGGCAAAAAACACTTTCCTGAGTCCGTTTTTTTTATCAACTTTCTCCAAAGTCCATTTCTTCCGACCGTATCTAAAGCTTGTTTAAAATCAATAAAGCAACAGTATAATTTTTTTATTTTCAGTAAATAGAAGTTGTTGTATTAAATATAATGAAAATATATTATCCCGGGTTGATCTGCCTTTTCTAAATCTATTTTGGGCATCCGAGATAATTTCGTGTTTTTCAGCGTATGCATTTAATCTGATGTTCAATATTGTAATGAATAGTTTTCCCATGCAGCTTAATAAGGTTATTGGACGATAGTTTGACGCATCTGACTCATCTCTCTTTTTCTTGTATATGGGTATTATTTTTCCTATGAGCCAAGTTTGCATACATATGTGGTGAACATGCATGAAAATTCTGTAATATTCATGTTACACACTTACTGCCATACGTGAAGCCACAACCTGTCATCGGCTCACCCATTAGCATGATATATTACACGCTTGAAGAGGCTTTACCATTCTGTATGATAACAATGGGTAGCTATAATGGACCTTTCCTGTTTATCCCTCCATCATCTGACGTCATATCCAACTAAGTCACGTGTAGGATGACGTCATAATTAATTATGGCATGAATGACTCGATTTAGTGCGTCTTTAACGCTGAATATTCCGACACGTTATACGAATTTACCATTTAATAAACATTATGTTGGATATTTTGAAACTAATTTGACTGGGCGCTGTTGATGCCATAGGCAGCAACAGCACCCAGTCAAATTAGTTTCAAAATATTCAACAACTTACCTATATAGTTTTCTGGGAATTGATAGTCAGGGCGTACGGGGATCGATCGATCCCAACACGAGCGATGTGTGGTAGGAGCTTAGCTAGAGATGGGCGGGGAATGGCTAAAACTGGAACGGTCCATTACAACCGTATGTAAGGGTTTTTTACACCGTTTATTTTGTCAGTGAACTGTCCAGGCTGTTCTATTCTCAAGTACGCATCCACCGAGGCTATCTGGGCCAAGGACTGACATCAGAGAAATTCCTCCTACACCGAACTCTATGTGCCGATTATGATAGAAACGGGAATACAATCAAGCGTTTCGTCAAGTTCTGGAAGAAGGAAGATGAAATGATGCCCAGTGAACACGTGGAGTTAAATTAAACAACGTGAGCTCATAGGTCAAAGTGACACTTTCTCATGGATACTACACTACGCATGATACATATAGACAAACATAGTCCACTGAACAAGGTGCGATAATTTGTAGTTGGATAGTGAATGTACTCATGAGAGCAAAGTTGCATTGACCGTTTAGACATGATGTGGATTGGTGGTTAACTTATACGCTTTCAAAAATGGCGATTGTCAGAGGACAATGACGTACATCGTGAAATTGATACGACCCCACTCACATTCAACTTATATCAAACTCGACATATTAATATATTCAACATTGTCGAAGCCATCTCATTTGTCGACCGGTGTCAATTTTAAGTAAGCATAAAGATACATTGATCCATATTCAACTAAGATTCGTATTATAAAAGCTATAGTCTGTAAATGTGTGGTGCCATAATGTAACAAATCATAGACATGTGTTCCAATAAAGGAATCCAATCTATCTTTCACGTAGACGACGTCATAATCAGCTATGTCACGTAGGGTATTATAATATCCGCCATCAAGCTCGAAAGGTCCGCCAAGTGTACAAATTGTATGTCTTGGAAAAGCTAATTTGACAAAATACTCAAAAGCTTATCTGTGTAGTCAACTTTAAATTGGTATTCTGGGAATAAAAAAGAATCCAGCAATCAAATTGCGTAATGAATGACGTAACTATTCCGTCATGAACATTCAATAGTCCGTAAAGTGTACGAATTGTATGTCTTTATTATTTAGTAAACATTCTGTTGTATATTTTGAAAATAATTTGACTGTGCGCTGTTGCTGCCATAGGCAACAACAGCACCAAGGAAGCAGTCAAATTAGTTTCCAAATATTTAATAGGTTGCCTGTATTTCATACCTTGTAATTAGGATTCAAAGTATATAAATCGATCCCAACACATGCAAAGCATGGGTGATTCTTAGCTAGAAGTAGCCGGGGCATAGCTAGAGATTGATCCCTCTATTGTTGTCACTAGCCCTTCCCTACATAGAGCACTAAATCTAGATGCTTTCTAGTTATACCCGCCCATTACTAGCTAAGCTCTGCCCACTTTGTACGTCGGTGTGTATCAAGCTTAACGCTTATATATAGTTTGATTATGACGTTAGATACTTTAGTGACAGATCAGATCCGTACATTGGAATCTGCGCAGTAAATAAACATTTTAAAATAGATAATCCTTTGTACCTGACGATGGATCTTCGCGGTGTCTTGCATAGCGTTGCAATACCTGAAATAATTCTAAAACGCCATTATATCGCTGGTATCGATACGCTACAAATTTTAATGTATTCCTAACAGAAATGAAATTATTGGAAACTTAAATAGAAAACCATAACTATTACCTGTTCACATTTTGGACTAACTTAATCATTTCAAGTCGTGTGTTTCTACTTAAGAATGTATGGGTCTGATGTCAGCATGCGTCCATACTATTGTTAACATGTGAAGTAGCATATTGGTATACTAGCTTTCATTGCCCACATTGCAATTGTGGTTTGCAAAGATTTAACTTTATTGTCCACTTTCTTATTGATTTCCCCAAATCCTGGTTCTGATAAGCGAAATATAGAGGTTTTGACTGAATGGTGTAGCGGTTAGAGAAGCCGACAATGGAGCGTAAGATTAATTAATTATAGTCCAAGAACATTAGCCAAAATTTTGGCATAACCCTCAGCAAATTTGCACCAAGCTAATCTGTTCATGATATGTCCAGGACATCAGTATTTGCGGTGACTCGACTGGCACAATGACAGTGATACAGAACATGTACGAGGAACCCACCGGTAACGTCAGCAATATGTGGGAGCAGTTCAAAACCACCATAAAGGGCAGCATCCAGAAACAAACGCACCCTACTCCCTAAACAAATTAGCGACAAGGAAAGATGGGTATCCCTGGATAAACACCATGTTGTTTTACAATGAGGTGCTTCAATTCAGACTGTATGTCTAGAAGAAAAAATTCGGAGACACAAAAACCGCAGAAGACTACTCTAATTTGAAATGTACGGTGTTAAAACGTCTACGTCGAGCCTACTGGGAATATATCAGGAATGTTCTTTGGGAAGAGACCAACGAATCAGTTCTCTGGCATGAAAAGGTGTTTGACCTATATCAAGCACAAGGGCAAAGATCATGGTAAGATTCTTTCACTGAAATTGACAACCAGATAAACTCTGAGTGACTGGTGTGGAGAACCTCATAAGCAGCCTTAATGCATATAAGGCATGCGGTGCAGATCAGATAACCCCAAGACTACTCAAGTCACTTGCTCCTGAAATACGATCTATCCTAACCATGGTCTGCTGTAAAAGCATGCACACAGGCAAGGTTCCAGAAGACTGGCGTACTGCTCTTGTTTCTTCGGTATACACGAAAGGCCCACAATAATTAGCCGAAAGCTGCAGACGATTCTCGCTAACACAAGTTTGATGTACGGTACTAGAAAACATCATTACCAATGCCATGAATACTCCAGATTCCGCGTTGTCGTACAGAAACACGCAAAATGTCATTCCTCCCTAGGACTATTTGTGACTGGAATACCCTACCAAATGATGTTTCCGCCACAAGTACATTGGGCACGTTCAAAGCCAATGTGTCTGCCCAGGCATAAGTGATTAGGGTGTCGAAAACTGTAAATAGTGTACACAGACAGACTTTCATCAACCGGTTTAAAAGAGACAATACCATATATCATTTATCATCTTTCTGACCCATCTACAGCATGCGTAGGCCAACACACCCACAAACTAACAGAATCTTCAGCAAGTTGAAAAGGGCTAGTCAACAGGAAGAAGATCATATTTAACAACATATCAAACCTCCCCAAGAATCCCCGTAGTGTCAACTTCCGAATTCAAGATGGCTGCCATTTATTGACAACTGCTATATTTTGGCATATTTGATTATTATAATATATATATTATATATATATATATTATATATATATATATATATATATATATATATATATATATATATATATATATATATATATATATATATATATATATATATATATTTATATATATATCACTATACGATCTCTCAAATGTGTACACATTTATCATGTATACACATTTATATGGAAGATAGTGATAATTTGAATCAACGGGTACGGTGAATCCCAATCTACTACGGGCCATGTCTTCATACCATTGTATTCTTACACTTGCTGTTTCTTAATTCTTCCAAGTGTGAAACTATGCTTTTCCTGTTTGTTAATTCTTCCAAGTGGGTTTCGTTAGTTTCTATCGCAACACGTCTTGTGATTGCATAACCACCATGATTGACATCAAAGGACCAGACGGTCTCGATTTGTCATCGACTGGTATTCAAGAAGAATTCCCCAGAAAAACTCCAGTGATTTATTTTAGATAGCGATAAGCAGAGAAGATATACACCATCTACAACTGCAAGTGACCTTCCCAGATTTAGCTATGCACCGCCCATCTCTAGACTCTAGCTATTGTTTATTAAATAGCAAAGAATTACAAAGACATACAATTTATACAACGTGTCGGTCTCTTTGAGATTTGATGACGGTCTATATGGAACCCTTTGTGACGTAATGATTGTGACGTCATCATACACGCGCTGAGCAGATTATGACGTCATACGAGGTCAGATGTACTCTGGAAAGGTGAATTTCTCTATATTTTGTTTTGTATCATTCTTGAAATGCTCAATGGAGGGATTTGATCAGCCATTCAAAGTATATAAACTAACAATCAATTACTGAGAATAAAATCACAATGACTATTATGACTCCATCATGATGCTCGCAAAGACTGCCAAATGTATAAATTACATGCCTTTGACGAGTTCTCAATTTAATAAACATTCGTTTGAATATTTTGAAAGCAATTTGACTGAGCGGTCTTACTGCCATATACAGCAACATCACCCAGTCATATTAGTTTCAAATTATGCAACACCTTACCTCTATAGTATTGTGGTGCTGGTGGTATCCCGCAATCCCGGAGTTCGCGTTCCGTGGCTGCCAGGCTAGCTGATTCCCGCCGTTTCTACGGACACCCGGGAGTCGTACCATGGAACTTGAAATGTGAGCACCTGCCGCTGGTTCCACGGGCCGATTCAAGACCTCTGTTGGGTGAGTAACATTTTATATGTAGCTAAGTTACAACAAATGGTGTCAGGAGTGGGATACGAACCCACGCCCAGAAAACTGGACAGCGATTCAAAATCTTAGCAACATCTACCTTCATCTCTGCCAGATCCTTCCTAAGTCCTTTGACATCGTTCTCTAATTTATCTATCCTGCTTGGAGCCGTTATTCCTCTCAACTGCTCAGGATTATCTGCCTCCATCAAACCAGAAGCATCGTCCAGAAAACGGACCTTTCGAACATCAGGTCTTCTGGAACCCATGATCAATCTTTGATTATGGATAGCTGCATTGCCCATTTGTACAGCCTCCTCCAGGGTGCTCTGATCTTTATCCATAGCTATCCAGAGCGGCTCGTTTATGCTCAACACCCCGTAGGAATGCATCAATGGCAATTGTCTCGCCCAAACTCTCTGAGGCATCAGGGTAGCCATCTAAAGTGAGCTCCTGAATGATATCTGCAAATTCTTCTAAAGAGTTACCCTCTTGTCGAATGTCTTGCATTATTTCCCTGATGATGTGGGGAACTAATCATTCTGGACTTGCACAGAACAGATGCAGTAAAACTTTAAGGCCTTGTCCCTTAAAGCTGAGATGAGTATGTCCAATTTATATGTATCAGACCAACGGTACCTTGAAGCAGTCTGCTCAAACTGTATGAAAAATGGTTTCCACTCACATTTTCCATCAAAAGTTGACATTTTAGGTGGAGGAGGACCATCAGAGTAGCGTCTACAACCGGGTGATGGCATTCTAGAGTCATTGTACGAAGAGCCATCCAAGTAAGCTCTACGAACTGGTGATGACGTCCTAGTGTCATGGTGAGAAACTGATCGCGACTCCCTCTTAGGTTCTCTAGGGGTATATACCCCCTAGGAGCCAGGTTATCAACTAGGGTCTGATCACCCTTAAGGAGTGCCTTGTATTTGATTTCTTGAGCTAGCAGTTTCATGTTCAGTCTAGCTACTTGCTCTTCCAGGGATTCTTCCCTTGGGTGCGAGTCGACCCCACCAACAGCGCCTTCATCATTGATGTCGAATACGACGTCCCCAGCATGGAGCAATCGTTCAAGGACTGTAGCTGTGGCAGGCAGATCAGGATCTGCCTTAATGTCAGCCAGAGATATGGAACCTCTCGACTCACGAAAACTTACTATGCCAGCAGCTCGAATTTTACCAATATTATGGAGTGCACTAAGTTCCTCCACGGTTGCAGTGTTAATACACAAAGGTTTCGGCATTATGGGTCACCTGTTGATTTATACCATATATATTCGCTAAAAAAGTAATATCACTTATTGAAATAAGTTGTGAGAGTATGCTTACTGAAAAATATAACTCCCTGAGTAGTGATGGTGGTGCAACTCCGGCGAACGTCTAAATGAATCTTCCGAAGCCAAACCAGATGCAGTAGCGTACCTCCATGCAAACCATCCTTCAGAAACTCGAAAGTATAATGATAACGGACACGTTTACGTGCACTAGATTTTTTACGGAGTATTAACTCTACACTGCATCTGGTGGTGTGTACACCAATCTCTGCATTAATTTTCTCAATTCTATCATTGAGAAGAGAGAGAGTTGGTCATGCAGTTGCAGCTCTTGGTCTTTGAAGGAACAGGGATTCAAATGGTGCAGTTGCTCATTATACAGGACCAGAGAATACACCGGGATATCGATAAATTTCACCGTTTGGCCGTAACGCCTTACTATGTCTATCGCACGTTGATAGTGTTGGCAAATGCGGTATCGGCCGTCCTTAAATACACAAAACCGTCGCCTCGTTTCTCGGTAAGGTTGCAGGTTCCGGCCCAGATATAGAAAATGATACGGTGAAATTTCTGAACGGCGTTGGCTATTCTTGACTGCAAAATATTAACCAGGTCTTGTGTAGTACCACCGCTTTCACACCAATGCTCAACAGACCCAGTTTGATCAGCCCTTTTCAAAATGAAACCTTTACTTGTACCCAACAAAATTGCTTTGTGGGTAAAGGATTGATCCAAAGAAAACTGGGTGCGAGCCAAAAACTCCTCAGATTTAACTTGAAAAGAAGGCATAAGCTGAGTAGTGTTTTAGCGGAGTAGCTAGCAATGTGATAATGAACTTTTTGAATTAATAATAACAAGAAAAAGCAAATAATGTTCAGCGTAATTAGTAAACCTAATATTACAATTGAAACATATTTGTTGATTGGAAGGGAGATTACCCTCTAATGTTCAAAAAGTTAATAATAATAATAATAATATTATTAATAATAATAATAATAATAATAATAATAATAATAATAATAATAATAATAATAATAATAATAACAACAACAGTGATTTATATCACTTCTTTATTTCAAATAATTCTGAAATAAACAACGAAATTGAACTGTAATTAAAGTATAAAGAAATATCCAAAAACTGACAGTTAAATTACAGCTCAGAATCGCGGTTTCCTACATATGACACTGAAGACAACTTAGAACTAACAATAACAATCCAGAAACTATAGGGTTGTCATTCCACGGAATACTGACATAGATGATAAATACTTAGCACGAAAATATACCTCGATTCATTACAGTTCAAATAAATAACATTGAATCTTGAATTTATGACGTATATGACGTATGTATGTAAGGTATATTAATCTATATCCCCGACATTTGCATGCTATAGTATAAATAAATAATATATATTTTACTATAACTCACCTATCATCCGTGATTATTAAATAATTAAAAAAACAACTATAAAATAATCAAAATGGCGGCCAGAGTCTGTCAAATTGACGTTCTGGCAGGACTAGAGTAGCCCTTATATTTCCGAGAATTCTATCTTTTTTTTACAGCAAAATCGTGAGTAGAATTTAGAAATAACTAATAATAAATTTTAATTTAGGGCCCACTGTACTCCTGACACCATTTGTAGTAACTTAGCTACATAAAAAATGTTACTCACCCAACAGAGGTCTTGAATCGGCCCATGGAACCAGCGGCAGGTGCTCGCGTTTCAAGTTCCAAGGTGACTATACAGGTAAGCGGTTGAATATTTTGAAACTAATTTGACTGCAGGTCATTGCTGCCTAAGTCAGCAACAGCAGATAACCTGGATATTGACTCTGTTTTACCAGCATCACTCCCCTAGGCAGATGAGGTGTCAGGTCCGAGGGGAATGCATTACACATCTCCTAGGCGCATGAGGTGTCAGGTCCGAGGAGATGGCCATCGACCAATTCACAAGCACTTTTTCAGCTTCCCTCCCTAGGCGCATGAGGTGTCAGGTCCGAGGGAATGCATTACACATCTCCTAGGCGCATGAGGTGTCAGGTCCGAGGAGATGGCCATCGACCAATTCACAATCACTTTCAGCTTCACTCCCCTAGGCGCATGAGGTGTCAGGTCCGAGGGGAATGCATTACACATCTCATTGGTGTATGAACATCATCATGACTTGTCATGTCAGAGGAGATGACCAACTACAAAATCACACAAATCGGAGTCAATATCCAGTTACAATCCATCAGATTTTGCACATTCTACTTCATACTGTATATATTATCTTAATTTCCGTGTGCTTACAATTAACAAGCACGGTAAGGTCCTATGACCTGATATACCTGATATACTGTTAGCACTGTACTGGTTGGCTATGTATATGGCAAGTAGCCATCCTAGTTATTTTGTTGTGTTTATATATAAACACCCTAGGACCCAGGATGCTAGGCTATACTATACAGCTACATTATATCCGCATCACTATATTCCCCCAGCATCAATTTTACACTGAGGTCACTGATCATGCTCACCATGCTCGAGCCTGACATGTGACTGACTAAACTGGGATATTCTAGCTCGATAGGATAGGTTTAAAGTAGTTACGGACAATCTCTCCGTAAGAGACACAATGTGTACACCTCTTTTCTGGCTGTTCCGGATATGTAACACCGCACACCAGCTAGATTGTATAAATTGGCCAATTACCTTAGCGCCTCTTATTTAATATTGAGTGATTGTCTCTTTCTACGCTCCGCCAGCTGCAAGGCTTAATAATTGTTTGGACTCTCTAATCGACATATTGGTAGGATCCGACTCTGGGAAACTATAAAAAAACCCCGCAAAGAACTTGAAAAACTGCATCATGCTAATTAAAAGGTCCACAGGAATAAATAGTTCCAGAGTTTAACGTTGATCGGAGACTTGATTCCTGGCCGAGAGGAGATGAAAGCAGTTGTCCTACCTTCTTATATTTATATTTGCCTTCTTCCTACGAGGGGAATATATAATCCGACAAAATATTTCGATACTTGGTGGAACCGACTCACCATAAAACTTTGGGGTGTGATCATCCGCTCTCCTGTGACGTCACTAAAAAGTATAAAAGAAGGAAAGCATGCACTGAAACTTCATTTTCTCGTCAAACTCAAGGGAAGATCTAGCATTAGGCTACTTTCGTGTCGCAAACCAAATTCTGCTGTTTTTATTATTATTATTTTATGTTAAATTGGCCAGGAAAGTTATGAAGAGCTAGGAAAGTTTAGTTAGGTTAGGCAGTTCCACAAAACACCATCATGCGGAAATAGTGTCGCTTGCGGAGGGCCTTGCCTTGTCCGACAGCTCGGAAGAATCGGCGCCTGCTCGGATCGGGAACCAGTATCTGTGTACAGCTTTATCACATAATGGACAGCCATGCAAGCATGCGTTTTCCAGGAACTCGGACTTGACACTTCACATCAATCACGACCATTTACTACAGAGGGCATTCTGTGTGGACTGCAAATACCTGTATTCAGCTACTCGGTAGGGTGTAATAGATGCGTTATCATTTCAACATCGTGTGTTGGTTGTGATATTAAAGCCTGGTGAGCAGAGCGAGGATACAGATATCATCGCACCACGCTTTGAAACTAGACTTCCAATTACCGCGCTTCCAACTGCGAAAATGGCAAAGACTAAACGACGACAAACTGACTTTCTGCAAGTAGCTAGACCAACAGCATCCGCAACACAGCCAGCCAGCACCAGCACTTCAGCACCCATCACCACCCTGCGGCAGCACCCGCAAGGACAGCACTGGCAGCACATGCAGCATCAGTATTCACACCAACTGTAGTATCCGCACCGGCAGCACCCGCAGTGACAACACCGACAGCACACAGCACTTCAACATCATCCACATCCGTGATAGGACAGCCAATATCGGTAGTGATAACAACTCCAGGACGTCCGCGAGTAACCTGATCAAGGCGACGAAAATTCGAAGATTATCCACAATCACTGCAGCAGTATCCACAACCCACATCACCGTCTCATCAGCCAGCCTGCAGCCAGTACCCCCACCACCACCGCCACAACAACAGTGATGTCAACAGTTCCAGAGCCTACACCAGTCAGAGCCACTCCCGTCGTCACCACCACCACCAGTGCATCCATAGATACATCCAGAACTTCATTAAACTTAAGTGCCACCAACATTAGTAACATAAATAATGAAATATCGGCATCGGAGGACCACCCACTGCGACCGTCAAGCATGAGTCGTACCACCCAAACTCGTTGGGGGAATTTTTCCACGGATGTTTGTGGACACTATTGTCATAAATGCAGCAGAATATGTGAATATGTGTGCGGAAAATAGAACCATTATTATTTTATTTTTGAAATATTTTTCTTTTTATTATATATGTTTTTATAATCGAAACCCAGTCCCTTGACTGACTATGGTCATCCTACACAGCTACGCAAAAATTATTGCATAGCTGTGTCTCATCAAAATAATCGCTGCAGATACCTGTGTTGTAAACACATCGTGTGCGACGTAGGTACACAACACACCACAGCGAATATGTCTTACTCCCGTCATGCCATCCCAGCTATTGCTGGGGCTGCCTGATGAACTAGTTTTTTACTTTATTAAAAGGCTATCTTCTTCTTCTTTTCGTTCGCTGATCATACCGCCAGTCCTGTAAGTGACTATCGACATGATCATAAGCGTTAAGTGCGTGGATCCATGGTTTATTAGAGTGCGCCGTGCGGCCTGGAACCTCCGTCTTCAGCACTCGAGGTTTCTGTCAGGGTTACCTCACCCTTACCTACTTTAGTCGCCTCTTACGACACGCAGAGGATACGGAAGGTGTATTCTAAGCCCCACCTACAGGGCATTAAAATGCTATTTTTCTTATTATTTTTCTTCTCGCGTCAGAACGCCGAGATGGATTGTGAATGGTGAGCGCTATCTGTGCGGACCTGCCAAAACGAGCCACACTGTATGCATGCCCACACATATTCAGTATTGTAGTTCACGGGGGTACATGCTGGTCCGCCATGTCATTCCGTTCCATCGCACCGCAAGTGCACGATGTGTGGGAGGGCTGGTTAGCTGCGGATCTCAGGGTTGCGGATCCCATATCGCATCTCTCCGGAAGGTACAAAGACCAACTTCTAGAGCCGGTAAAACACTGATGTTCTTCCTACATTGGCGGGGGTATCTAACTAACAAGTGTCCGAAGAGACGGGGAGGTGTATGTAGATCAACACTTTAACTATCACCGCTCGGACACCTCCGATAGTTTCCCAGGGTCGGATCATGATAACGTGTCGATGGGAAATCCAGACAATTAATAAGCCTTGCGGCTGGTGGATTGTGGAAAGAGTCAATAACCCAATATATATATATATATATATATATATATATATATATATATATATATATATATATATATATATATATATATATATATATATATATATATATATATATATATATTGTGTATTATTGTGCTCATTTATTGTCAAACGAGTGATATTGTTTGTATAGTACTTATTAAATTTGTGACTGTTTAATTATTAACATCTTATCCATTGCTCTAAATTAGAATGGACAGACATACCGGTAACATGAATAGTTGGGATGACACCGTGTGGTTCAATCTCAACGGCAGTCCAGGGGTATCCAAAAACTCACGGAAGCCGAGGACTCCTTAGCACCATGGAGGAACTGAAATCCGAATGGCACCGGATGATGCAGGAATCACCGTCGGTTAGAAGTTGCACACGTCAATCCCAATGGTCCAGCAGTCCTGTGCGGGCTGGCTTCCACGCCAGTGATGCCCCTATTCTTGATTTTTTCCCCCCTTTTATACTACTCGTGATGTCAGAGCCAGGCACCTCAGCCAACCCGCGGCCGAGCAGTAGCCAATCAGCGTGCAGCCAGAATGGTGACGTGGCTATCACGTGCACAGCACATTCTTTATCTATTTATGCATACACATGATTACGACGTCAAGAGAAATATTTTGAAAATAATTTATCGGGATTTTCGACGATAACTCAGCCATTTCGGGGCCGATTTTAAAATACTAAAAAGTTCTGTAAGCCTCGTTTTATACCGTGCCAAGAATAACGAGGGCGATATAGTTTAAGATATTTACAAATATTGACTCGGTACACTATAAGCATGCACTCGCTTCCAATTCTGAGAATTGTTGTCAGGAAAGCTCTGACACGCGCGCATGCGCACCACACGTTTTAACGTTCTTTTAATGAAAACCTCTCTAATAGGGCTTATATATGCATACTATCCTACCCAGGGAGGGGGGGGGGGGCCGTGCTTGGAGCGAATTCGGAATGGCCGTTCTCAAATCTTTTATTATACTTTCATAATTTAATTGATTTAGGTACATTGGAGCTTGGGCATTCTCGGCAGAAATTTAAATATCCGTCGCCAAGAGAATGCCCATGCGAGCTATTGTTTTAGCTGAATCAAGGTATTAAAATAATAAAAAGCACCCCACTACGAAATAAAAACAAAAAAAGAAAAGGCCTGGGAAAATAATTCCAGGTCAAAAATTAAAACTAAAAGTATGACTCCCTCTCCAACTCTTTCGCACTTCTATGTGCACTTCTCTGATAAACTATACGTCTCTAGCGTCACTACTCCTCTCGGCTACGTGCCTACTCGAGTAGTCTATAATTCTCACTCAGCATGCTCCCATACTTTTGATCCGTGATGCGTTGATCGTTTGTCACGGGTGTAAAACTAGGAGGGGGTGGTGTAGCGTGGATTGGCTGGACGGGTACAGACCATCCCAGCTTGGCTGAGTATGGGACGACCACGGACCATCCCAGCCAGGCTGAGTATGGGACGACCACTCCGGGTATGTTCCAAGCACGCCACCCCTGGGTAGGATAGTACGCGTGTATAAAGCCCAATGAGAGAGGTTTCGTTAAAACGGCTAAGTCCGTAAGAAGGTGTAGCGTGCATGCCCACGCGTCAGAGCTTCCCTGACAACACGTGCCAGTATTGGGAGAGAGTGTACGCTTATAGTGTACCGAATTGGTACTAGTGATTTCTTTAATTCACTCTATTCTCGTCGGTTTTGGGACGGATCAGGACCAAAATGAAACGAGGATTTCAAATATTTTTTTACATTTTTAAAATCGGACCAGAAATGGCTGAGTTATCGTCAAATGGCTCACTTAAATTATTTTCAAAATATTGCCTGAACTTTGTAATCGTGTGTATGTACTAAGTGTATGGGGAATGCGCTGATCACGTGATCGCCAAGTCACCCTATCTAGCTGCACGCTGATTGGCTACTGCTCACCCGCTGATTGGCTGAGGCGTTCTGCCTATGACGTCATGAGTAGTATAAAAGGAGACAGAAAACAAGAATCAAGAGCACTTCGGCGTGGAAGCCGACACAGTCAGCGCGACTGCTGGACCAGCGTAGTGCAATGCGTGGGAGAACTGCTAACTGACTGTGGAAAACTCATTTCCCTTTTGCTGGAACTCTCAGAGGAGTTTCCTGCAGATGGGCCTTGTGGGCACAATGTAATTCTACAGAATGTAGAGCCAAGGTGATTCTTGGTGGATGACTCGCCGGATCTTCCGGACCATGCTGAAAAGTTGTATCAAACTTCCGCGCAACATATCGCGTGTGTTAATTAACTTTTAGACCAGTCTGGTGGGACTCTGCTCGGTGCGTCGCAAGAGCTATGTGACGTATCCCGCACCGTCTACCCAGTTTAATGTACATGCATATTTAATTACAACTGTAGCCCTCCTTGTTAATGGGCAACTTTCAAACTACTGTCGCTGGACGCAAGATTTATAACACACTGTAAATTCATGTATTAGTTATTATGACTAGCTAATGGACATCCTTCTACAGAGATTAATCTTCACCGTCTTGAGAGTGAGCCGCATCAACAGTCTGCTTGCGGAACTCTTCCCAGCAACTTCGGAATCGTTCCACCCCACGCTACCCATCTGTAGCGCATCAACACCCATGATTTATGAACTGTTTCCGTATTTACGACTATTGTGTTTTTCATTATTTCTGTAATAGGTACTGATGACTAATAGGTACCTTCCCGGTCTTAATACCGCATTTTTATATTTTCTGTTTCATACTGTATATATTATCTTAATTTCCGTGTGCTTACAACTAACAAGCACAATAAGGTCCTATGACCTGATATACTGTTAGCACTGTATTGGTTAGTTATGTATATGGCAAGTAGCCATCCTAGTTATTTTGTTTTGTTTATGTATAAAAACTCTAGGACGCAGTAAGCTAGACTATACTATACAGCAACATTATATCCGCATCACTATATTACCCCAGCATCAATTTTACACTGAGGTCACTGATCATACTCACCATGCTCGAGCCTGACATGCGACCGACTAAACCTGGCTATTCTAGCTCGATAGGATAGGTTTAAAGTAGTTAAGGACAATCTCTCTGTAAGGGACGCAATGTGTACGCCTCTTTTCCGGCTGTTGCACACTTGCTAGATTGTAAAAATTGGCCAATTACCTTAGGGCCTCTTATTTAATATTGAGTGATTGTCTCTTTCTACGCTCATCCAGCCGCAAGGCTTAATAATTGTTTGGATTCCCTAATTAACACGTTGGTAGGATCCGACATTGGAAAACTATTGGGGTTTCCAAGCGGTGAAAACTAAAGTGCCGGTTTCACCCACCCACCCACCCACCCACCCACCCACGCACGCACGCACGCACGCACGCACGCACGCACGCACGCACGCACGCACGCACGCACACACGCACACTTATATTACGCAACACCGGCCTGCAGTGCATCACTGGGCATTACTGGAACATAAACCCAATGGCAGGTAAAATGTTAGTTGTTAGTTCCGTAACACACGGGTGACAAATGAGACACTGATCTCCATCCAACTCTGTATGTTCCTGTCGCAACAATAATATTTTGTGTGTGTTAGGGGTATAATTGGTTTATATTAAACTACTCAAGTAGCCTCGTTGCGATGCTCCCTTGTGGGGATACCTCTGCGGATTTACGAATCAGTGTGGTATCTTCGGCGAGCCCACGTAGAAAGAACACCAGGTTCACTTTATGTACCGTATTATTTTTGCTCATTTACTATCAAACGAGTAGCATTGTTTGTATAGGCTATTACTTTTAATTATATCATCAGGTCCAGACTTTTAAACTAGTAAATGGACCGACATACCGGTGACACGAACAGTTGGGATGAGACAGTGAGGTTCAATCTTGGTGGCAATGATCGCACGGGGCCCACTGGAACGTGATCGTTCCACCGGCTCTAGAGGCCGGTCTTTGTACCTTTCGGAGTCGCGAAACGGGATCCGTATCCCTGAGAACTGTAGCTAACCGGCCCTCTCGCGCATCCTGTACATGCTGTGCAATGGAGCGGAGAAACATCACGGACCAGCGCATAACCCCTATCCCCACCCCGCAAGCTACAATTACAATACTATGTGAGGAATTTACCTCTCCAATGTTAATGTGATACAAGCTGAATCTGATGCCGACAGTCTCCAGTCTCAAAGGCGTGTATCAGTGGCACAAATACAGTCCAGGCCAATGGTGGTTACGGGAACGGACACCCACTTGTTTGTTATACTAATATCACCATCAACTCCACTACTGTGTAATTACATGGTGTGTGTATGATATCATAGTGGTACAAAAACAGCATTGGTGACACAAAACGGCATTTGATAGCCATGCATGCTAGACTAGTATGACACTGTATCCACCATCAACGGACATGGGGGGGGGGGGGGAGAAAGCATTTGGGCTAATAGTATACTAGAATATTAAACTATTTAAGATGCCTTCACACGCCTAAATGCTACACAAAAGTTAATGGACCTTTCCGGTTTTAGCTATTCCCCGCCCATCTCTAGCTAATCTGCGCCCACACCTCGCCGTGCTGGGATTGATCGATCCCCGAATGCCCTAACTATCAATTTCCTGAAAACTATACAGGGAAGTTGTTGAATATTTTGTAACTAATTTGCCTGGGTGCTGTTGCTATGGCAGCAACTGCGCCCAGTCAAATCAGTTTCAAAATATTCAACAGCATATTTATTAAATAGTAAAGGCGTACAATTTGTACAACAGCGCATAAACCATAGATATCCATGAATTGGACACTGCGCATGTCAGCAGCTGTTGGAAACGTGACACAAAGATAATAGATATAGCAAGATGGGAAATACTCGCGCGCTTTGCGACGTTATTGAAAAACAGCGCCATCATACGACTACGACGTGACTTTGACGGTATAACATGGGAATTAACTCGTAACGTGAATGACGCGGTAACGCAAATACCCCTTTGACTCGGGAAACAAAGCGAAACAGACGAAATAAATAAATAAATAAATAAATAATTAGGCAAACAAGGTAAACAAACAAACATGTAAATAAACAAATAGATATGGCGCACTGCGGTGAATTTAAAGATGGAAAATCAAAAGGTAAAAAAGTAGCCTGATTATATAGGCTCTGCGCTCGGGTGCACAAAATTAAAAGGGGAAGAATGAAGATTTTGTGTTTTTTAGTTCCCGAAAGATTAGAAATTCATGTTATAGTCCTACTATATGCAACATCACGCCTATACATGCCTATAATTAACACCTAATAGGGAGCGGGTGGGACTGGTTATAATGGGGGTTGTACACCTTCAAATATCATGAACATTGGCTTACGCATTGCGAATGTAATTGTTGTAGGCAAGAAGAGGTGTATCTTATGGTCAAGAACATCGGGGTACTACAATCTTTGAACGACACTATTCTAGGCACAGCATACATACGTACACGTGGAGCGGGAACATGGACGCACGCGCGCACGCGTCCATTACGTTAATGCTAATACAGGAACTTATTTTGAGCACCTGTTTTGCGCTATAGAAAATAGTATCCGGGCCGGCGTGCGCGTCACGGCAGCACGGCACTGCCGTGGCATTTTCCAAGCTAGCAAAACAACAAATTTGTTAATACAGTTATATATCGCAACCATTTCTAGTTTCCAACTCTATAAATTTATTAATTACATATTATCTGCTAATTTTTTTTTCAACATAAGTTATTAGAACTTGTGCCCAATCCCTTTATACACATGATACAATAATTATAGGGCGGCAAATATGCCAAATACTATAATTTTTTATACATATCGAATTAATTTATCAAAACATATAAGCAAAGAGAGAGAGAGAGAGAGAGAGAGAGAGAGAGAGAGAGAGAGAGAGAGAGAGAGAGAGAGAGAGAGAGAGAGAGAGAGAGAGAGAGAGAGAATATTCATTGAGAAAAAAGGTGCAACTGCAGGGTCAAAATGTTTCAACTTCATAGCATCGTAGACATTATCCAATATATAACAGTGCAATTCTCATTGAAGAAGAAATAATAAATAAATAAAAAAGAAAAAATAATAATTCTGGCAGATGATAGATTAAGCACTTGCTAATAATAATTATAGATATATTTATTTTCTGCAAACAAATTTAAAGCACTGTATCATATAAACAATGGAATAATAAGGATTTAAGGAATAATAAAACCTGCCGCTATAGTGGGATCAAGCAGGTCGGTATTCACAGTCTCACCCCCAACAACACCCCCACCCCTCACCTACCCCATCCACCCCCACCCGGCCACCCACCCAACTGCGCATTTGTAAGCATTATATTCTAAGGCCATCTCCCGCATTTCAGGATATAAATATCGACATACTGTTGCCTGCAAATTTACCCTGTTTTGCGCAGTTTCTGCTGAAAAATAGTTGACTAAATTGAGAAAATCTGTATGTCAGCAGGCTACGACCATGTAGCGTGGAGTCGATGGCGCGCTTTCGCAAATACCCACGCTTTCATTAACCTTTTAGTCTGACAACTGTACCCATCTCATAAGGGCGGCGTCCAATATAGCAGTGACTTCACGAACTGGAATCGTGTATGAATAACTCAAATATAACAAATTTGGTTGAATTCCACCACGACCGAAAACTCTCAGGGTATTTTAGGGCCCCACCCCCGGGAGTGCGTATAGACCCATATCTAGATCTATCAAGCCCAGTATAGACGGCGGCCGAGACACTGGCATAAACGACGTTTTTTTAAAGCAAAAGACTTAGGTATGTATGGATATGTGTCTGATTCGGACCTTGTGTTGTCGGGTACGTGTATATGTGTGCGAGCTATTTCCCATCCATTTATTGGTTTTATTTTTGGTATTTCTATGCTCCGTTCATATCTTTTTCCGGTTGGGATCGAATAAATCTTGATTCGCATATATATCCGTACAAAGGTGATTATGCCGACGATACGTCGGCCATTTTGGTGCTGCTTTGACCGGGTGCTGTTGCTGTCTATGGTGGCGCCAGTGCCGGTGTAGAGGGGTATCAGAATGGACAACGGATTGTTGTTTTACAATTTTAACTATTTACAATTCATACACTTGGATTATCCTTTTAAATGCATGACGGAGTTATTCATGTTTTCATAATTGTGACGTCAGGGCTTGTTTAGGTTTCATGAGTAAGTATGTGAGTGCGCGCGCCTGCGTGCGCCTGTGCGTGGGTGCGTGAGTATTGATATTTTTGTGTATATATTTAGGTTTTAAAATATGGATTGTAGGGGAGATTATTATGCTTAATATAAGTTTTGTGTTTGCTTAAGTGGTCTCCCTTAAATATTTCATCTTTTGGTTTGTTATATATCATTCATTATTTTTGTAAATACAGTGTTTTCATTATTTATTCTTTTCAAAAAGGACATTGGCCTTTTCTGATTAATTTGGTTCGAGATGGTAAGTGGTTTTTCTTGCTAGTTGTCTACTTGTGGGCAGGGAGAGGTCTGTCATCGGGGTTATTACCACTGGAATGACTGACTCAGTTGTTGAGCTGGCCATTTCCGTTGTGGAATCCCGGAGATAGGCTTCTTTGGGCCTGCGGGTGTACTTTCTCGGTGTACAGGGCTGTTTTGGCCAGTGTTGTTAGGTAGGGGTTTGTGAGTGGGGTGGGTGTATAGATGGATTAAATATGGGATGGGGATTGTAATTAACGCTAAAGCGGGGCTCTTTTGGGATGGGTTTTGGCCAAGATAAGGGTTGGGGAATTATACATAGTTGTATTTTTGTGTATATGGGGATTGTGTTGATAGTGAAAATTGGGGATTGGTGGGGTTTTAAATGGGATATGGGGAAATGTACAGTTTTGTCTTTTAATTATTTGTTATTCAATTATTGAGTATTTATGTTTTTGTTTTCTTGTTTTTTTAACAAGATTTTGAAAGAAAAAGAAAGATAAATAAATAATGAAATAAATTAAAAAGGAAAAAATAATAAAGGAAATATGATGATGTTGTACGCCCATATGCAGCTGGTGTAATGTCTGATCCAGGGGATGCCAATGTGGACCCTTGGCCTGTGTAGGACTGCCACCACGGTTTCCGTGGGATGGTGATGTCTTGGATTGCTAATCAGACTGAGCCTAAATTAGCAGGAAGGGGCTTTATTGGAATTTATGGTATATTATAGGTCATTGTGACTGGAACTTATAGGGGTCAGGTTGTGATTCAGTTAGGGTGTTTTAGAGGGTGTGCCGGGGTGCATGCGTGCGTGCGTTGCGTGGGGGTGTATGCGTGTGTGTACGTGTGTGCGTGCGTCAGTGTGTGCGTGCGTGCGTGTGAGATTGTGTGCGTGTGCGCGCGTGCGTGAGTGTGCGGCTTGATGAGTGGGTGTATGTATATGGTAGTTTTAGGTGGGCTGGGTGTGGAGGAGGGTGGCTGATGACTGGGTAGGGTATGTTGTATGGTGGAATGGTTAGTATTGGGATAATGGTTAGAGGTCTTAATTAGGGTTTCTTGATAGGTTATGTTAAAGCGTTTAGGGCGACTGGTGTATTAGGGAATTAATTGATATTCGATAACATACTAATTTCTCTTATTGCATAGGTGGAGGGTCGTTAGACCTGGCTTTTAGGGTAATGGTTTTAAAGGTGTATGATGCAATAGGAGGACAGGTAATGTTGCCAGCCATTAGGTGTGTAACTTTTTGAACACTCTTTTTGGTCGCTAGTCTGGGGCTTTTCCAGGCACCACCTATATGGCTGCGGGTTTTGTTTCTCGTGCTTTTGCACCAGATTCATAAGGTACGTACTGATTTCCCCAAAAAAAGAAGAAAAAAAGATGTATTTAGGTTATAATATTAACATAAATGGGCTATAAACTACAAAATTATTATTGACCATATCGAACCCGTTAAATAAGTAAATTTGTTGTAACAAGGTGCCAATTGCTTGATCCATTAGCAAAACGTAATTGTTTTTGATTAGCCACCCCCCCCCCCCCCCTATAACGTCACGTCAAGGACGTAAGAAGGCGTTACGCCGTAAAAGCTGCGCTAAATTGTATGCGCGTTATAAGAAACTCTTCATAAGTATCAGCTCCCAAGTGTCTACCAACTAATTAACAGCATGCCTGCAAAGTTAGCGTGGAAGGCGTAAGTAGAGAAGCACATCAACCGTGTTGGTGGGTTGGGGGTAAGACGCACAGCTGGGGAAAGACGCCCGTCACTGTATCTTCACAATCTGTGCACACCAAGTCCGAGTTTTGCATCCAACCCACGCATCACGTGGGTCGGCCATATTGTCTTGTCACAACGGTAAGTTTTCTAGCATCAGTTTTCATTTTTTCTATCATTGCTTGTAACTTTCAATATACATGTGAGCTGTAATAATAAATCAAATTATCGAAGCTGGTGGAATAAATTCATATCACCAAAATTCGTATTTAATGGACAACTACTTTACCATGTTGCAGCCATGTGATTCCTAAAGCGTTGCTCTAGCAACGGTAAAATGACAAAGGCTTTCATTTGGGTAAAACTCCCATGGGTAAAAGGCCCACTATGGGCGCTTTACCCCGAGAACATGGACGTTTTACCCTGAGAACATGGACGTTTTACCTCTCTATCATGTGGATTTAGTATACCTCATTAGCCATCATGCATTACACTTGTTATTGGACTAAAATATATATTCAAAGCTTTGATGTGACGCCACTGCGTCTGTCAGCCAATCAGAAGCTTGCCCTCTAATCTGGCTTGAGTTGAAAACAAAGCAAGTGCGCCCATACCATGGCACAGGATAAATAGGTTGATAGTCATAAATTGTCTTATATGAATATGAGCGCAGCCTGGCCAACTTTTCTTTTTTCATATGTAAGGGCTCTGTACTGTCCTCAAACATATTTGATTATGAGGGAAATGGCGGTTGTGCAATTTAAATAATTAGGGAAAATCAACATTTCTCCCATTTTATCCCCACAGTAATCTTCACCCCAAGCGAGTGGTACGAGTCCGGTTGCGTAAAGCTATGAATAGCCTACTCAAAGGAGTAACGGAAAGCTGCACTGTACACAATGTCATTAATTTAAGACTTGTGATAAGTTGAAATATTGCTGATTGAATATAAAATTTCGACACATTAGCTGCACTATTCCACTTCAGAATTGTTCACCACGTAATCAGTTGTGAAATTAATAAAAGTAGAAAATTTGGATTATTTAAAATAAAAATGATGGTTATTTCAATATAAACTTTGGTGTCCAGAATAACTGCAAATTTTCTGCTTTAAAAAGACTTATTTACTGATTTCTTTACCGTGAACTACTTTGGGAAACCCATGACTTAAAATTTATTTTCTGGTTTTCATTTGCTGGGAGCTGTAACTTGGCTATTTTGAGCTCAACTTTGACGATGTAAGAGTTATATGCCTTATTTGCTGCAGTTACCGCTTTCCTTGACTCCATTGAGTGCTTCATAAAAGCATAAACAAAATCTATAACTTTTGTTTTTATTTATTTTGTCCTTAGGCAAAATGCCCCGCAAATACATCAGAAAGACGCAGAGAGGTGATTATGGATCTGAGACATTGAGAGCCGCTTTAGAAGTGGCTAATGGGGCTTCTCTAAATCATACAGCCATCAAGTATGGAATTGACCGAAGAACACTTCGATGGCACAGAGATGGCAAAGCGGCGGCGCCTGGACCGATATCTCTTGGTCGCTTTAAGCCAGAATTTTCAACGGATTTCGAAGAGGCTATGTGCCAGAAAATAAAGCAAATGGAGTCAATGCTATTCGGTTTAACTGTCATAGACATACGTCGCCTGGCTTTTGAGTTAGCCGAGCACCTAGGTCTCTCCCACCGGTTTAAAACGGCATCAAAAATGGCTGGAAAAGACTGGCTGGCGGGTTGCTTGAAGAGAAACCCAATGATATCTATTCGGAAACCGGAAGCCGTCTGCTTATCGCGAGCTGTGGGTTTTAACAGGCCACAAGTGGGGAGATTTTTCTCCTACTACAAAAACCTCCTTCAATCATCCAACTACAGCGCCAGCAGGATTTGTAATATGGACGAGACTGGGGTGTCCTGCGCCCAGCGGCCAACAAAAATCCTCGCGCTGAAAAAGGAAAAAAGACAGTGGGAAAGATAACAAGCGCTGAGAGGGGTAAAAACGTGACAGCCATTTGCGCATTTAACGCAGCATGACATTTTATTACTCCCATGCTTATTTTCCCCAGGAAGCACCACCCGAATCCCTTGACGCCGACCAGTTTATGAAATGGCTCAAGCACTTTGTGATGTACGCAAGACCATCGAAGGAGAATTCACACATCCTCCTTCTCGACGGATACCACAGCCACAAAACGCTCCAGCAGTTGAATTCGCCTCCGAAAACGGAATTCACATGCTCACCTTGTCCCCCACATTGCACCCATCGAATGCAACCATGCGATAGAACATTCTTCAAGCCATTAAAGCAGCGTACAATGCTGCAGCGGATGCTTGGATGGTATCTCACCCCGCACAGAGAATAACATTCTTTGTTGTTGCCGGTATATTTGGTCAGGAATTTACTAGATCGTGCCATGACTGGATTTGCGGCAAGTGGTCTTTGGCCTTACGATGACAAAATATTTACCGACGTGGATTTTGCTCCATCACAGGTCACAGTTCAACCGGACCCAGCTTTCCCAACAATGTCAGCGACATCTCCAGATGCCCCGCCTGCGCGCACGACGCCCCCCCCCCCGCCCCCCCCCTGATGTTCCATCCACGTCTGCGACACGCTCAGCTGTCCCGACACCGTTCGTACCAACTTCTGGTCTCCCCATACCGTTAGTGACACAGCCAGCTGTTCCTCCTCGATGCCTCCTGATGCCGTGCCTGCGCCCCCCGACGCCCCTGATGTTTCATCCGCGTCTGCGACATGCTCAGCTCCCCGACACCGTTCGTACCAACTTCTGTACCAACACCGTCCGCGCCACCAGGTGCTGTCCCCACGAGAGTAAGTTTTCTAGCATCAGTTTTCATTAGCCGCGACCGCGATCAGTGAGCAGCTCTATACGAGCCTTTGTTAGTCCGTCCATCCGTTAGTCCGTCCGTGACCAAACCTTCAAAATCTTTTTAAATTGGCATTTTAGTCAGCAAGGGGTTATCCGATCACAATAAAACTTCACAGGATGCTTGTATACCATCATTACATTCACCATATAGCATAGGATGCTTTGTTAGTCCATCTGTCTGTCCATCCATCCACCCATTCATCCGTCCCTCCATGACCAAACCCCAAAATGGCAGGTTTTTTCAATTGACATTTAAGTCATCAAGTGGTTATCCAATCATAATAAAACTTCACAGGATGCTTCTATACATCTTACCATCATTACATTTACTCTACCACAGGATCCTTTGTTAGTCCATCCATCCATCCGTCCCTCCATAGGAGCCTGTGGTTAGTACATCCCTCTGTCTGTTCATCTGTGACAAAACACGCTATGACTAAAACAAACCCTAAAAGCCAATTGCTTGATCCATTAGTAAAACGTAATTGTTTTTGATTAGCCCCCCCCCCCCCCCCCCCCCCCTATAACGCGCCAACGGCATATGCCGTCGTCTAGTTGTTTGTTTCTATCATTGCTTGTAACCTAATATAAAAATATTTGAGACCCGAGCCAGTCATTCCAGTGGTAAGTTTCCTAAAATATTCTTCTTTGGGCCTGTAAATAGACACTTTTTAAAGAAAATTATTTATTATTTTATTATTTATTATTTTTTAAACTTCCTTTCCAGTCCATGTCGGAGCCACCTTTTGCTGTCTCGTCCACGTCCGTGCCACCACCCTCCAGAGCGAATACTTCGGCTCATTTGATTCTTGAACAGCTGTGTGCTTCTCCAAAGGCGACAAAGAGCAGAAAAAGAACAAGAAAAGCAGAATCTGCACAACTTCTGACTGCTTCGCCATTCAAAAGGAGTCTAAGGGAAGCAGTTGCTAAGAAAAAAACAAAAGTGAAAGCCTCATGTAAGGGAAAAGGTGTGGGAAAGTCATCGTCAAAGGGAAAAGGTGCGGGAAAGGGTAGAGGGAAAAGGAAGAAAGAAGAAAGTTCCAGTTCGGCGGATGAGGCCTGTCCATGTTTAGTTTGTGGTGAGGACTTTGCAAACAGTAGGCCTGGGGAACAATGGATTGCATGCACTGTTTGTGGCGGATGGTCCCATGAAGAGTGCACACCCTGCATGGGACTCTATGTTTGCCAGAACTGAGTGTCGGATGATCAAAGTGATTGAGAACTGTGGCATTGACAGATATGTTATTCTAAATGTATCGTATCTGTGTTTGGTATGCCATTAATAGGGTTTCAGTTGCAACAGGACGGTTGTGAGTTTATAGTGTTCTGTTGTCAAGTTGATGGTAAATATCGTCTGATGTCAGTGTTGATGAAAATTATAATACGGTACATCATTCTCTAAACACACAGATGCGTATCACAGGTACACATGAATGTGCCCAAAAATTTGCATTAACATTATGTGTGTATCAGTGATACATAATTGGCTTAATTTAATACAAAGCTTGTTCACTAGTGATACACACATTACAGAAGCATGTTTATCCCTGATACACATTAATTTCAGTGCTCATGTTTGCCATAGTTGTTGTGTAACTGTGGTACACATCTGTTATAGATAGCAGAGGCAACGCGGTTGACATCCGATATGGCTTGGCCAATAATTGTCAACTTTGATCATATGGGGTAAGAGGCCCATCCCATGGGCTATTTACCCCGATCCCATGGGCTATTTACCCCGAGAATGGTTTATCAAAACGCCTTCAACATTGGGTACAAAACTTACTAAGGACGCAAGAACAAATTCCTCCAAACATACTAATACATATTTTTCTTATGTCCGATTCTTTTTCGTTGGTAAAATATCCAGTGTCACAAATTGTGGGCGTCTTACCCCCCCCCCCTACCCTACACAACGTCAGGAAAGAAGACTGTGTCATGAAGACATCAACAAAATACTTAAATGTCAATGTATGCACTGTAAACTATGTTCACCACTGTTGGAACTCACTTGGCAACACAACCAGGGATGTTAGACGAGCAGTAATAAAGGCAAAGATTCTGACTGGCTCATACCTCTTGCAAGCAAATCGTGCCCGTTTCAATCAATATGTTGTCTCTGAAAAAGTGTTTACTTTGCCATTCAGCACCCGAGGACAGGAATCACTTCATTACATTATGTACAGCATTGGAGGAGTCAAGAAAAGCATATTTGAAGAGTATTCTCACCACCATGTACCTAGAAAATGGCCCAGTCATCATCAACACGTTATTAGCTGATCCCGAAAATACAACTCAGCTGATACTTGATCATACAATGATGATATCCAGATTGAACATTAAGCTGTCCCCAGCAACTTCTCTCAAAATTGCGAAAACTACACGTTTTCTCTGCTATGCCTTGCACCTCAAACGTACACAATTGATTGAGGCAATTGTGTCTGTATAAATACCTCAATGAACACTAATCACAGTAAATCAGACACAATCTAAATTTATCTATTCTTCTACAAGTTATAAATGTTACTAACAAAACTTTTTTTATTAATGTGTGAATAAAAAACTCTGCAATCAATTAGACATTAATTAATTTAATCCTACTCAGTCAGAGCAAAGTTCGTGTATTCGTGTATTTAAGACTGCGTTATATAGACATTTTGAAGAACCGTTCGAACCCTACGGAATAGGGCGAGCCCATCGAGGCTGGATTTCCACATACAGATACAGATATAACGTACTTCGTATCTTGCTATATATTATCTTTGCATGACAGTTGTGTGGGAATCCTCCCGTTGGATAGTTACTTTTTCGCTAGAATCCAACTGAGCGTCTTCAAGAGGTAATAATTCAAAATATACACATCTAAACGATTAGCTGTTTGTTTAGCACAACAGAGGAGATGCGAATTAGTCGGAAAATAGTTAAAGTTAAGAAATCCCAGCTACATGAAAATATCTACAACGCCTAATAGAGACGCGTAATGTGTTTCCGTGACTGATTGAAATGACACAAATGGCCCTCTAACAACCCTTAAGGTTGAGAAGTTATACATTTCATCCAATGTAGCTTAAAGTATAAACCATCACCTACTTAATGTAGCATCTGTAATGTTAGACTATGCCAATTTTCTCTGTAAAGGCCCGTGCAAAAAAATGCAGTTTTTCTGAAATTTATTGTCACATTAATCAAAATGTCCTATTTCTATATATTAATATGTTATTCATGTGGTCAAAGTAATATGGTTACAAGGCCATTATCTTAAGAACAAAATATGGGTATTCCTATTAAAAATAAAAGCTGCATATCTAGAAATGTCATTTATGACAATGCACTAGGCTATTCCAAGCATGTGCTGAGAAGTCATTGCATTTGTCTATAAATGACATGAATATAATGATATCTCATTCTCAGTACATGTTTGGACTAACTTGATAAGCACTAAACAATGCATGAATTATATGAACCCTTTAATGATCAAACTGACATGTTCAGTGATCTTGAGAAATGCTCTTTTGAGCGTCAAAAATCAATGTTTTAAAAAATTGTATGACTGGATTGACTGGCTCGATAAACGAGGCCGTAATTCCAGTGGTAAAAATAAAATGGCTTCTTGATCTGCAAATGGACATTTTCTCAGGCAATTCTTAGCTTTTCTTGGATATTATGGTGTTAATTATTCAAGTTGTGAGGTTGAAATCCTTCGTACACACCACCCAGCTGCCTTGAAATTTACTGTCATTGGTGCATTGCGTCTTGAAAACTCGACTATTGAGCGGGCCAAGAAATATCCAAATTTTTCAAGAAGCAATTATAGTTGCACAGGCAAGAGCGATTGATCAAATATTACAATATACAGTACATCATCATCATCCTCACACTAGAATGTGCAGTCGATGGTACACCATCGCAATCCCACATGCTTTCGTCAAATTTGATGACGTTCTGTACCCCGACCTAATGCAGAACCTAATGCAAACATCTCGTAATCTCCAATCATATTCATAGTAACCCACAAAGCAAATTTGGTTTCAAAATAACACCAACTTTGCCATCCTGTCCCCATCCCCTCAACCCCAGCACCCTCCCCTCATCCTAGGTGTGAGCCTAATGTAAATATTGTCTCACAGTCTGCAATCATATGGGTAACTGATATACCTTTCTGACCCCCCCCCACCCCCACACACACCCACCCTCCCCAAGGTGATCCCTCCCTAACCCACCCACTGGAAGCGGAGCCTAATAAAAATGGCCTAATAAAAATGTTGTCTTGCGGTCCATGACAATTTTGCTTTCAACCACACTTAGTGTAAGTATTTCATTACTAATATCTCGCATCTGTGTGTTTATATTTCAGAATCAGATATTCAGATCAATCAAAGGACATGGATGGTACCAGGGTGCGTTTCGACTAGACACTTGTCCTGCTGCATCTCATTTACAATCTCACCAGCCAGGAATTGAGCAGATGATCGCTTTGTCATACTTAGCATGAGTGGAGTGCTTTAGATCTTTGTGAATGGGCATTTTACCCGATTACACCTACCGAAATACAACATACTCGAAACATTCTCTATGCACTTTTTAGTAATTGCTGTCTTGCGCTAAGCAAATAAAATAGTTTTGAAACGGGTTTTATATTTTATCATTTCGTGCACATCATATGGCACGCTAAGTCGTGTAATATAAAACATTTGAATCCTTATATATATATATATATACCAAGACAATAGCGCATGCAGTTAATCAATTAGCCCTTGGAATCCTAGTGGCTCAATTTCATGATAGCTATGCAGAAAAGCTGTGGAATATGTTGAGACTAATTCTACTGAATCCTGATGCTTATGGCAATAACAGTTTCTAGTCAAATAAGCTGGAAAATATTCAACAGAATATTTATTAAATTTGAACTGATTTTTATCCAGATGCAATGTAGGTCATATTGCGTGATGGGGCTTGTCAATCCACCCCCACCCCACCCCGTGTTAATACACCTATGCAGGGGTCAATGTCTAGTTTTAGAAAAATCTGTCTATTACCCAGTTATTTTCCCCCATAAAAAACCCCTGAAATTCATTGAAAATGTGGTTTTCAGTGTATCACCAGAAAATATCTTGACACATTTAGTTCAAATTTCAATGGACCGTTCTAGTTTTAGCTATACCCCGCCCATCTCTAGCTAAGCTTCACCCACACTACGCATGTATTGGGATCGATCGATCTCTGACCATCAATTTCTAGAAAACTATGTAGGTAAGCTGCTGAATATTTTGAAAGTAATTTGACTGGGTGCTGTTGCTGCATACCCCACCAAGAGCTCCCAGTTAAATTAATTTCAAAATATTCAACAGCATGTCTATTAAATATCAAAGACATACAATTCGTACAACTTGTCAGACTATTAAGCGTTAAAAAATTATGACGTTAGCCCACACGTCACTTAGTTGATTTTGACATCATATGATGGATGGATGGATAAACTGAAAAAGTGAATTGGTATACGGATAAAAGTATCTGACAAAACATCAGATGTATCAGTTCTAATTAGAGTTCGGTATTCGAATAAAAAAATCTGTATTCGAATATTCGTATAATTATATGAACGAATATTCAAACTATTCGAATATTTCAGACGACTGGGCAATATAGACTAAGCCTCGCCGCTACAGGTATTAAATAGTAAAACAGGGATTATTTGGAGAACACTATGCTAGTTACTGTGGCAGACAACGATTTCTTATTCATAGCAACAGGTTACACAAGAGCTGAACGGGCAGAACACAAACTAGAAACTACTATATTAAGTCACAAGACATCTGTGTTAAAATGCAAATACCCTCAAATGTTCTGGTTAAAAAAAGTGCAGCATGCGAACAGATTGTGGCTTCAGGCGGCTTCGCTTATCCGTTACAATCATTCCATCCATTGGAAAGGCACGCTCTGATGATACACTCGTGGCTGGAATTCCGAGGTATACTTTCCCCAGTTGAGCTACTTGTGGATACTTTTGCTCGTGGTCCTTCCACCATGCAAGAGGATTCTCACCCAACCCAATCGCCTCCTCACTCAGATATACATCAAGAACTTTTTTGCCAGTTACTGCTTGTGCTTGCGTCTTGGCAATTTTAGGACTAGTACCATAACAATCAAATGATGATGAACCGAAAAGGATTGCAAGGTGCTTTGCCTTTGCTTCATTCGATTGTTCGGTCGCTATTCCGACTGTTATATCGTCATTATCGCCACTTCCGGCTGCCGCTTGCTCAAGAATAGAGTCCAATTCACTCCGTACTAGTTTGTAAGCCTTTCGCCAGCGCTATTCCGTGAGAAATGGAAGGTCCTTCATCTGCAGATCAACCACAGCGGATACTTGTATAACGTGTAAGATATTATCGTCGTCGAGCCTTTTCTCAAGATACTCACAGAACATTTTTTTGAAATTTTGGATGAATGGTTCATCATCAGCTTTTTGTGTATTCATTATATACGTTAACAAGTTCATGACAATTGCATAAAATGAAGAAATACTAACTTTCTGGTCAGTGCTCAAATGTTTTGAAATAGCATGCAATTTCTCTAGAAGAGCGCAGAGGAATGCTGCTGCATGCCAGAATTCAGCACTTGGTACAAGATCACGCGTTTCCTTGTTTGTACTGTCCATTAAGACGTTCCTCACTGGACTCTTCATCGCGATCAGCCTTTCGAGCATTTTAAACGTACATCCCCACCATGTTGGACATTCCTGCTTCAGCTTCCTGTATGAGATGTCCTGCTTTGTAGATTCGGCCTGGAGGTGGGCAACCTATAGAGGAGAATGATGAAAGTGGGTTACAATCTTCCTCGCTTCCTTGAGAATAGCGGAGGCCGTTTCATCACTTAGTGCTTTAAGAATAGCACATTGCAGTATATGATCGAAACAACTCAAGTCTACTCTGAAGTCCACCTCAGAGGTCGCTTTCTTTATGTTAGCTCCGCTGTCTCTGACAATAGCAACCTTTTGTATTGGGATATCCCAGTCCTCCGTAGCTGTTTGAAGATGGCCAATCAAGTTTTCTGCTGTATGGGACCTTGGGCATGGCTTTACCTATAATAATAATAATAATAATAATAATAATAATAATAATAATAATAATAACCTTTTGACCTCAAATAGTAACCATTAGTATCCAGTGATATTATGAAGCTATGTGATAAATTTGATTATTCTAGCTACGTTATTGCACTCTGGAGTTATGGTCAAAACGTGTATTTCGCCATCTATACAGTGGCCTAGATATTTGACCTTTTAACCTTTCTTGTGTCAGCTTAAACGTTGAATGATGAAACTGACCAGAAAGCCGCTTCTTCAGTGGTCTTGAGGTATGCCTACTTGCAGGCCAAGTGAAGACTAGAAAGTCAACACTGGCATGACTGGCTCGGTTACCGAGCCAGTCATTCCAGAAGTAAATTTTCAAAAATACTCTTCACTTGGCCTGTAAATGGACATTCGTCAAGACCGCTTCAGAGGCCGGTTTGGGTTAACATACTATAACTAGCATTTTGAGCGTTTTACTTTTGAGGCGCGGTTGACACAAAATGGATTAACAAAGTCAAACCATCTCTAGAAATTCTAGACATTTATCTTATAAGGTACATGTACGTGTCAGGTTTGGTGAGTATACCTTATATAACATGGGGATATCACACACGCATGCATACACGCGAACACACACACACACACACACACACACACACACACACACACACACACACACACACGCGCGCGCGCACACATGCACGCACACACAATGTCTTTTGCTGACCCCCGAAGTCTTGTTCTTTAGCATGAGTGGTTGTACTGGTACCTGACGTAAGAGTGGCGGGCTATGTGTGCATCACAGTGCAGATGGTCTCTGTAGATATGTTTGGATATATTGTTTATAACTTATACGGTAAACATGTGTATGTGGAGAGCCTACTATGTAAAGACTAAAGTCATTTAGTATTATATTGACAATTATTACTATCGACCAAAGGGGCGTCTGTATGGCTATCCTCGTGCGTGCGTGCGTGCGTGTGCGCGTGCGTGCGTGCGTGCGTTGAGTATTATTACCTCAAGACACTGATGTAATTTCCCAGTTGTCTGTTATGATAGATGCAGTCAGGCTCATATAAAATACTGGCTGTGCATCAGATGTCCATCTATCTGTGGTCAACGCACACACCTGGTTAGTCCCATTGTGTAAGAAAGACTTGACGTCATCGAGAGATTCTTCGTACTTCTTCTCCGTCTTCTGTTTCATGTTTTTTGCTCACGGTATAATGTACGCCGGGTTTAATGCACATATTACCAACACACACACACACACCCCACCCCTGAAATGTTGATTCTCTATCAAACTGAATGGTTCATAGTTTTTGGCTATGGATTTTACGAGCTTTTCGGTTATTTCTGTTTGTTCTGGTGAGTCACTGTTATATTTCTTGACCACTGTTGCTGACGATGACTACGGCTGAAAATAGCTAGTGATATTTGTGTTATTGCGTCATTCGTCCGTCTGGAATCCATGCTTGAATTTCAAGTGGTTCCACTGGTTGGTTGTAGGTCCTGAATATGTTAGCACGCGTGTAGCGTCAGCCTTACAAACGGCCATTTTGTTTTTCTTGTCCAGATTGAAATGGTCCCAAATTAACGATATCTTTTAGGGAGGCATTTTGTTCAATACTTCCTCTCGTATACTTAACTTAACTGTGATGTGAAGCAGCTAATTATAATACAGTGACCTATAGATGTTGTACCGCCCACGCTCCGAAACGGGAGGGGAGTGGTTGTATCAAATATCGCTCCACCGTTAAACCTCGGCTGTCGATCTGTGCGTTTGAGCGCGCCATATGGGAGTCGTTCTACCACGGGTGTGTGTGTGTGTGTGTGTGTGTGTGTGTGTAATATTACATAGTACACCTGTTTAAAAAAAACAAAGCGGATATAAACACAGACCACGCGAACAACGCATGTGCTAATGTTATGAAAATGCATTGTTTTGTCTACCTCAGAGGTGTTTTGTCATGTTCCCACCACTACAGGATGTTGGTCTTTAGGTTTGTCATTTTCCTTAGATATTCGAATATTCGTATGCTATGCGAATATTCATTCATATTCGGACCAAACTCTAGTTCTAATCATGTTTCAGCAAAATGGAGTTTCCAGATGTGAAATGAGTATGCCACCTACTGCGGTTAATATTTTGAAGCTACATGTCTCCATTCAAATTATTTTAAAATATTCAAGACAATATTCCACAAAGGTGCATATTCATACTGCTTTAAAATAAGTGTTCAAATTTAATAATTTTAAAGGCTTAAATTGTGTGACTAGATGTAATGAAACAAAATAAATCTTAGCATTCAATAATTTCATTACGTATAAATTAATATAATTTTTTAAATTGTGAAATTTAATTAGCGACATGAGCCCCTAATTCAACTTAACAAGCACATTAAAAAAATAATTTATATGGAATGAAATCATCATATGCTAAGACTTATTTTAGTTCATTACTTTGAGGTACACAATTTAAGCCTTTAAAATTATTCGATTTAAACCATTTTATTTCAAAGCATTTTTTGTGTGAAGATGCATCTTTAAGCTGTGAATAATTTATAACTGATGGGCAGATAAAATAGTTAAGTGGTCACTTGTGGTTTTTATTCTGCTATGGCAGTCATTGACAGAGTAAAATTCTGAGATGGACTTCATAAAACCGTGTTGAGCTAAGAAATCTGTGCTTAATGGAAAAAATGTCTAGATTGTATTTTGAATCTGACTGGTTAATATGATCTGATGCACCAGATGTCTTTTCTATGTAAGACTTTCTTAGCTGAAAAACTGATTTCAAATTCGTCATTGTGTCAGATTTTTTGCTCTGGATATGTTTAATAGCAATTATTTGACTATGGATCAAGTGTTCAGGATCACAAGGCTATATATAGGTAGTCTGTGCCAGGGTATAATGTTGTAATTTGCTACATGTCATTTGAAACTCAATTGGATACATCTTGTGACCATTGCTGATGCCGTCTTCATCTGACTTGACCATTAATCAATTTTGCCAAATTATTGTCCATTTGCAGTCTAACAGATGCCTACTTATTGAAAATTTACCACAGAAATGTCTGGCTCTAGCCAGTGGTGCATGTGGTAAATGTTCAAGAATGGCATCTTAGCCTGCAAATGGACACTCCTCAAGATCACCCGAGAGTTAAATTTTACTTGCTTGATAATTAAAGGGTTAAGATGTGCAAACCCATGCCACGGAAACCTATGATGTAATATTAATCTTAGCTTTATTTAGGCTATCTATCTGGATGACAATGTTTTGTGAACGGGGGGGGGGGGGGGGGGGAAGGGGGGGGGGGGGGGGGGGCAAATGATAGAGCATTAAATGCTTTGGCAATATGTATATGTTTATGTCCGCCTATTGCTCAAGACAGCCTTTCACTGCTAATCATACAGGAAAATACTACACAGATAATAATAATAATAATAATAATAATAATCTTTATTTAAGGAGGGTATACATCGTCAGTAAACTGTATGGGGAATGCCTAAAATATTGCGAGACGGTATACTGTGATGTAACCGATGACATCATTAGTTCAATGATGTCATGTGACATCACAAAGGCGCTGTTAGTTAGCTGTTGGACGATTTTGGTACGCGGTTTGTGCTTCTGTATAGATCAATGGCATAGACCGTCTTCAAATATGCATTCTGTCGTACTTACCGACATCATTCATGACGTCATTCATTATGATGTCATTCTACACATCACGTAGTTTATTATGACGTCATATGATGGGTTAATACTCTGGAAAGGTGAATTGTAGAAGCTGGTGAAATGTTCCTCAGACTATATGGATATCAGAAAGTAAAAACCTGTGTATGGAAGCGTCATGTCCAAAAGGCTGTAAACACAGTAGTCCTAGAGATGCTAAAGGAAGACATTAAGCAGAAATCATCAGCCCGGTTTGTGAATGTTGACATCCTTGATATCGGAAGGCCACATCCGATCTGGTCAACAGTGACAGCAAATACATATGATGTAAAACGTGCCGTCATCAAGGCAAGGTTACTAACCGGTAGATACTATCTGCAAGCACACAGATCCAAATTTAATCAATATGAGAATGATGCCTGTCCTTTTTGTAAGAACGTTATAGAAGACTGTATGCATTTCCTAGTTCAGTGTCCAGAATTTGCAGATATCAGAAGCATCTATATAGCGGAAATCAAGCATCTAGTGGCGGAAGATAGCTGGGAATTAATAAGCAAGGATGAGAATGTTATTCTCCAGATGTTACTCGACACAACTCTCTTGTTTGGCCTGATTGGAAGCGATTCAATGTCGAAAATTGAATATATCTCCAGGAAACTCTGCTATAAACTTCATATCAGACGTAATCATCTCTTAAATGAAATGAATTACCTAACAAAGCTTGCATTATAAAATATCAAGTTAGTATAATTAAAGTCAATTGCACATAGAAAAATACGGTGCACCGTATGCTTTCTGGGTACTCCTACATATATTTCAATAACAATGAACTCATTTACGCGTCTGGTGAACATAAATTTACTCGTCTATGAACTGTGACCATTTACCTATATACAGATAGGAAAATCACTTGCGTGTGTACATGCATGTACATAAATATCAGATTTAATGATCGTTTGCGTGTGTGTGTATATAATACAATATAATTAATGGAAAACTCCAGTAATTTGTGGATTCTAGAGATTCCCGGATAATACACCGAAAGGTGGTGCGTCAGACATTGGCGGAAACTCCAAGAACAGAACAGAACTGGGGGAAATACTTCTACATTGCCTGCTATTAATTGACAAGCCGCGTATCCCTATCAGCCACATTCAAGTTAGGATCCCCGCCACCAACAAGCGCTTGATGGAATCAAATGTCTATTGAAAGATTCTAACATTCTTCAATGGAGACATTTCAGACAAACATACACTAAGTGCAAACCATATACAAGTATGCAGACAATTTTAAACTCGTTTTAATGTTGCTTCAGATTACAATGATGATACAGAACACATCTGTAAAGTTTAGTTGTGATCTCTTGATAAATTAAAAGACCATTGAAAGACTTTAGCATTGTTCTAATTCTTGGTCCACAATAAACTAAGTCAAAAACCTCGCAATGGTGGTATGGAACAAATCTGGAAAGTTTTATTGACATCGGATACACCCTTGATGACTTATATGTCCATTGAAAAACTTCCTAACCCCGAAAGATATGGAGAAAATGTGTGAATCGTTTCAATTATGAGGAGACTAGATGCAATGATGGTATAGATTTAATTTGTAAAGTTTTAATAAGTTCGGACGAGTCCTTGATGAATTAAATGTCCACTGAAAAACTAACATTTACCTAATTCTTTGTTCACGCCTAAAGCGTCACGCCTGGCGTCATTTGGATCGCTCTGTCGCGATCCTCCGCTTCGCTATCATCTACTAACATACGTCCACTCACATAGCTACGCGGTACAGGGACGTCGTGGGAGGGCGAGGATCGTGCAATAGGACGATGCTTCGCTATGGGCTCAACAAAGACCTTGAGAATTAAGTCAGATAGAATAAGCGAACCATCAAGACAGTAACCTAATAATGAATAGAGTAAGCGAGCTGTTTATTGAAAGTAATAACCAGCCGTGGCTGGGCAAAGAATGCCCCCCAAAAACGTCAACTATACCGCAAAGCGCGAAAAGGACATACAATCTCAACAAAACTGAAAACACCTATCAACGACTTAAAGCAGCTAGACAACAGTACAAACCAGCAGTTTGGCAGTACTTGCAAGACATACGACACCAATTACACACAAGGCTATGCAACCTACGCAAAACAGATACAAAAACTCTTCTGGAAGTTAATTAACAGTAAACACAAGAAACCCGATGATACACACATTGAGATTGATAAGCTCTTCGAATATTATAATTCACTTTACAGAGGCAGGCGACATAAGCCTTGAAACTGAATTCCTGAACTCTGAAGTACTCGATGTACCTATTACCCAAAACGAAATTGCCGAAGAAATCAAACGTTTGAAACAAGGAAAGGTAAAACAAGGAAAAGCGGCGTGAGTTGACCAATTAAGCAATGCATATATTACGGGTGCACATTCACACCAGAATGCTTGAAAATAAAATTGTGAAAATTGGATGCTTTTAGAGGTTTAAAATGTGCATCTAAATGTAATGAAGCGAAATAAATCTGAACATATGGTGGTTTCATTTCGTAGAAAGTAATACAATATTTTAGTTGTGAAATTGATTTAGGGACTTGTGTCTCTAATTCAATTTCGCAACCCAAAAAGTTATTAATTTATACGTAATTAAATCACCATATGTTAAGATTTATTTCGTTTCCTTGCATCTATTTAATTTGCAATTTAAGTTTATAAAAGTATATATTTTTAACAATTTGATTTTGAAGCATTTTGGTGTGAATATGCATCTTTAAAGTGGCTGTCGACGTAATGATTCATATCTATGAAAAGCTCTTTAATTTAAACTTAGACAGCGATTATATGCCTGAAGAGTAGTTAATAGGAAAAATAATTCACAAGAGCTCCGCAAACGGCGCATAATACCTCGCCATGATGACAAACCATTGAATGAAAGGTATCAGAAAATATTTATTTCTTCCTCAGACCCAGACCAGTCATCCTTATGAAGTGTCAAAGCGATCCGTTAAAACGGTCAAGGGGGTATCGCTATGAAACCAATTTTTAAGATGGCTGCTTCTGTCCAGCGGCCATTTTGGATTTCGGATTATTGTAAATTTCGACAAGTTTCTTCACCAGACAAATTCCAACGACCCTATGAAGTGATCCAATAAATGGTAAGGGAGATATCATCCAGAAACCAACTTTCAAGATGGCAGCTCGTGGCTGGCGGCCATCTTAGAGTTCGGATAATCGTAAATTTCGATAGGCTTCGTCTCCAGACCTTGTCCAACCACCCTATGAAGTTTCAAAGCGATCCAATAAATGGTAACAGAGTTATCATCTGGAAACCAATTTTCAAGATGGCCACCGGTGGCTGGCGGCCATCTTGGATTTGGAGCATCATCGATTTCGATAGGTTTCCTCCCCAGACTTAATCCAACCTCTATGAAGTTTCAAAGTGATGGCCACCGGTGGTTGACGGCCATCTTGGATTTCGGATCATTGTCTATTTCGATAGGTTTCTTCCCCAGAGGTAGTCGAACCACCCTATGAAGTTTCGTAGAGATCCGATAAATGATAACAGAGTTATTATCGGAAAACCAATTTTCAAGATGGCCACCGGTGGCTGGCGGCCATCTTGGGTTTCGGATCATTATCGATTTCGATAGGTTTCTTCCCCAGACCTAGTCCAACCACTATATTGAAGTTTCAAAGCAATCCGATAAACGGTAATGGAGTTATCATCCGGAAACCAATTTTCAAGATGGCCACCGGTGGCTGGCGGCCATCTTGGATTTGGATCATCATCGATTTCGATCGGTTCTTCCCCAGACATAATCCAACCTCTATGAAGTTTCAAAAACGATCCGATAAATGGTAACGGCGTTATCATCCGGAAACCAATTTTCAAGATGGCCACCAGTGGCTGGCGGCCATCTTGGATTTGGATCATAATCGATTTCTATAGGTTTCTTCTCCAGATCTAGTCCAACCACTTTATGAAGTTTCAAAGCGATCCGATAAACGGTAACAGAGTTATCATCCGGAAACCAATTTTCAAGATGGCCACCGGTGGCTGGCGGCCATCTTGGATTTCCGATCATCGTCGATTTAAATAAGTTTCTTCCCAAGAGTAGTCCAACCACCCTATGAAGTTTCAAAACGATCTGATAAACGGTAACAGAGTTATCATCTGGAAACCAATTTTCAAGACAGCCGGTGGCCATCTTGGATTTCCTATCATCGTCGATTTCAATAGGTTTCTTCCCAAGACCTAGTCCAACCACCCTATGAAGTTTCAAAGCGATCCAATAAACGGTAACAGAGTTATCATCTGGAAACCAATATTCAAGATGGCCGCTGGTGGCTGGCGGCCATCTTGGATTTCGGATCATCGTCGATTTCGATAGGTTTCTTCCCAAGACTTAGTCCAACCAACCGATGAAGTTTCAATGTGATCTGACAAACGGTAACAGAGTTATCATCCGGAAACCACTCTGCCGCCTGCACACCCACCCGGACGGATGGCGGCATTAGATAATACCCCGCCAAATTTTTTGCCGGGGTATAAGAATAAGAGCAGAACCAGAAAATCATCTTCCAATAAGGATGCTTAGCTGTGTAGAAAGGTTGTTCACTTCGATTGTAAACAAGAGATTAAATAAATAAATATTCAGAAACAATTTCTTTCTTTGAGCAAATAGCAGTTCTTTTATTAAATGCGGAGAGGAAATAGTATCTAGTGTGGACCTTCCTTTTCTAAAACCGGTCTGCGATTCAGATATAATTTTTATTAAAGACAACATAACTGGCAAATGCCTTACTGTTAGTGTTATATACAATATGTAAAAGTCCATAAAATCCTTCGTTACATACAATAATATTGACCCAGACTGCTTTTTGTGTAACATTGGTGTACGGCAAGGAGATCCCCGATTGTAGAGCTTTCGAACTGTCCCATCCTTTTTCACAACAGTGGAGAGGGGAGTAACCTCTATGTCAATGACTGCGGGAGGCCTATATAGGGGCAACCATGCTTGCCAGTCACCCCCAGGTCCAGCGTGGTACCACATTTCATTCTTCTCAAATATGAACTGCAGGTTTTTTGCCAGGGTCAATAGCAGGTCATCATGGTCCATCGGCGGGGCACGGCTCGAATAGGGTTTGACCAGATGAAAGCTGAGGTCGTTATTTAGGGTGTTGATGTCTGCCGCCTCTGTATCCGAGAACTCAATCAACGGCTCGAGGATGTACTTCCTCTTCGGGAAATCGTACCGAAACATGATCTTGTTGCCATCTATGTTGCGACCAAGGCGCTCCTTCGACACATCCTTGAGGTCTGTGAGCAGCTCCACCCCATCACCACCAATGGGGTGGAGGGAGAATGCCTTTGAGTTTGCTTCGTACTGTAGGGCGAATGACTTGCCATCGCTCTCTTCAACCTTGGCAGCATCAACTGCGTACACATCTGCCAGGTCAGCAAGACCAGTCGAGTGAGCAAATATGGGTTCCACAGCACGCTATAGGAGGGGTTTAAACAAGACATATAACCATGCGGACTGTCCGACTGCTGCTCTCCGGTGGTGAGAACGTAATCTCACCCTCTCTAGAGGGGAGACGGGTGGTACAGTACCGTGTAGAATGGGTCCTCTTCGAGGTGCCCCAGTGGGGCACAACATACATGCACGCCGATGTGCTACATCAACCTCCAGGCAGTGCACACAGCAACTCACTGGTAGAAGTGTTCATACCTGTAAATCACCTGTTTGACAGCCCCTCCATTAACATATATGCCAGTACAGATGGGGTATCGGACACCCCTTTAGAGTTTACCCTCTTATTACTCATAGACCTGACATGATATCACAACAGGAATATCTGACCTTTGCCGAGATGATGAAGAGCCCGCTACAGGGTTGCCCCTTCATGACCCCTGCACAGATGCTCGCACAGCACCAGATCTGTCAACAAGAAGGAGAGCGACTACAGCGGGAGAGCTGGTATCAACAGAACGTGAGCACTGCAAGGAGGTGAAGGATCAGTGAAGGTTCCAGATACTGGCAGGCCCTCCTGGAGGAGAGTAAGCGGGACGATGTGTTCACATACGACGATGAGCCAGATGCAGCGGAGACCGCGGACGAGGATGAGCCAGATGCCATACAGTGGGAAGAGGAGATGGCGCAGAAGTGTAAGACCAAGAAAGCCATCCAGCAGCGGACCTACTATCTTGGGCATAAGGTGAAGTTCCAGATGTCACGTCTCAGAAAGCTACCGGCACCCGACATAGTGCTGGATGACCCCTGTCTAATAGATGTCTGTCTCGACACCAGCAAGTTAGCACGGTTCGCCAGGCTCTCCAAGATGAACCCTTCTATGACTCATGAGCAGATTCTGCAGGTGATGCAAGTTTAATTTCCAGGTATACTATGGCAAAATCAGAGTGGTGGAAGCAACCAGAACTATACCTCTCCCTGACGGCTGACGAGGGCGGTACCATCCATGGCTGGCGACTCCAGCAGATAGATACCATCAGACAGAATCTCGTTCATGAGGCAGAAAAGTACAGCCGAACGCGCAGGTGATATAAGACAGCCTACAACGTCCTCGCGTGTACAACCACTGCTGCGGGTGTGATTTGAGCCAGTGCTGGGGTGGCAGCTGTGGCCACTCTTGCTATGGGGGTGGGGGCCATCGTCGCCATCCAGCTGGGTGGCATGACACTAGCCGCCACTGTCTTGGCCACAGGCTTGGGGGTGGGGCAGCGGCAGATCACAAGGAGGCTGGAGAAGCATGCTAAGTACGTGGCACTGGCACGGAGTATACTACGGACTATCGACGAGTCTGTCAGCAAAGCTCTAGAGATTGGCCAGGTCACTGATGAAGAGTACCACCATATATTGAAGGTCCAAGCCCTGTACCGCATGGAGAAACATGAAGTGCGACAGCAATACCTCAAAGGCTCGAGCGTGCGGGTTGATATGGAGGCGTTAAAAAACGAGATGTTACGGCGAGGTCGCCTTGCTGGTCTCTGGAGTCGAGACAACTATAAATAGTGTGCTGCCAGTATAGATGGCCATCCCACTGAACCTCACGTCGGTCATCCGGAGCCAAACGCCCCTCCTGGGTACACCCTTGACTGGCCTGAGAGGTCTATTGGATGATATACCAGAGCTAACACCGTTCTCCATCACAGTGGTTGGACGGTCCTGAAGCAGCTTCTCCGTCAACCCACGACCGCTGACCAACCACCCCATCACCATCAAGGATGCGAAGCAAGCTCATACTTGGATGGCTGCTCCAAGCCCTCATACTGGAATCAGCAGCTGAACTTTGCCGTGTGGTGTGCCACGGCAGGATGTGGAGTAAGTTCCACCCGGCTTCACTCCTATTCTGGAACTCCTGAAGCTGTGCTCATCGCCAGCTGTCTCAGATTCCACGTGCACTTCACGGTGCGACGAATCCTCCATGAGCTGGGTGCAAGCCTCCCTGATACAACCGCCTTCGACCCACAGCTCAACAGTCATAGCGTCTCAGTGGCCAGCAGACTACAGAGAGAGAGAGAGAGCGAGAGAGAGAGAGAGAGAGAGAGAGAGAGAGAGAGAGTTCAGCGCTCACCAAGACTATCGGTGGCATGGTGGTGACAACAGCGGCCTAGGGGTTATGTATGGTGACCCCAGACGTGACTACTCAGGATTCCCCTATCGAACCCGCCGACGAGTAGGCCGTCGGAAGACAGCGACATTCTCGTTCGATCCAGACTCCGACCCTGGAGCGCTGGTGCAAAATATGCACATCACTGGCTTGCGGCAGGACTATCCAGATGTGTGGACGTACTTTGTCCCACACACCACCTCAGGCCTCACACCAGCAGGGATCGTTTGGATCAACCAGTCCCTGGAACCACTGTGCTACTGCCTCCTTATGGCACAGACCCAGCTGCGGCATTCCATAGATGGTGTCAGCGCAACAGAGGTCCTGGCCATGTTCATGAGTCTCGTTGAGGATATGATCATCGTGGCAGACCCCAGTAGTCTTATTCCTAAGTTCCAGCAGGGGTTGCAGAAGGCCCGTCGCAAACCTGACTTTGCTATTTCGCCACACCTACGGTTGATTCCGAGCAACATGATCGTGAACATCGAGGACCTCAAAGTCCGAGGCTATAACAACATGATAGTCGAGGGGAGTTCCGCCGGTGTCCACTTCGGCTTCAACCCTGACATCAACGTACCTACGCGTAGTATGGGCCATACAGTCGTTCCGACCCTGACACGGCAGCTCCAGGCGCCCCGACACGGCAGCCAGTCGACACGACACTGCTTCCCGTGGTAGCTCTACGTGTGGTGTCAGGCCTAGCTATCGTGGCGCTCGGGATCAGCCTACTCCGCTGCTAGGAAATCAGGTCATCCTTTTTCCAGCTTGTAGTATCGCAGAGCCTTGTTCAGCTCTGAGTCTTGTGAGGCCATGGTGGCAACTGCTGGAACACATCTGACAGATACTCCCGATCCTTGTAGAAGCCTTTAGCTCACAGGAGCTGCTCGACGATACTCCCGCCCATGATAAGGTATTCGAGGAAGCAGATCTGCCCTTTGCCAAATCCTAGATAGAGCTTCACAGCTGTCAGCTCCTCTGTCAGGTCAGCTCAGCACCGGAGAGCTGAGCGAGCTCATCTGGTGTCTTCTTCTTGTAGTCCTTCAACTCCCTCCAGAAGACATCATAGTACTTCTCGCATAGCGTGAGCCCAGACATGTTTAAGATGTCTCAATAGAGAGATGAATATTCCTGAGTACCAACCCGATCACCTGGCAGACGCAGACTGGGAAGATCTTATCAGCTCTCAACAGGGGATGCATACGTTTAACCGCGTTGTATACTCAGTGCTTAAACAATGACGTCAACGGTACAGATCGTGAAGCTACTGCCCGAGAGCCAGGCGAGTCTTCAGAAGGTGGAGAACCTGCTCCGAACCAAGACGCATAAGTTACTGACCAAAGCAAAACCTCTGGCAGTCCATGTCACCAGCGGCGAATGTGGCCGTGGTGAAGATGACAGGGGGAAATGAGGTTCTTCCTGCCACCACTGCATCTGTCCTCGCTACAGTGGTGAGTGGGGTGGCCGGGCACTGTCTCGGAATAGCCTACCCCATCCAAAAGATCGCCCTCAGTGGGGCCTCCTACACTGTTGCCGCCAAGATCATAGGTGAACGTGTTACACTAATGGAGGCTGCGGTTCTAGGGCTAGCAACGAGTGCAATGCCTGAGATCATGGTCGCCTATGTTTAACACCTCTGAATAGTGAGAGATGGATCACAAGACCCCTGCAGCATATGAGGCATGGCGTGCCTGAGGGCGCTGTGTAGCCTATAGTCGAGCATGTGGACTGAGGATTGCCAATGCCCGGGAATGGTGTACCGCCCACAAGGCGTGCCCCTGCAGAGAGGGTCAGTACCCTGAGCACTGCTACCTATTCCCTTGGCCGACTGCATGGTCCTCCTATGCCCAACTATTTCACTGAGGGTATGACTAGTACGTTTAAGCCGTCTGTGTATGACTATGACTCTGTCACTCACATACCTAGAAAGCATAGCTAGGCGATCTTGCTCACTTGGGCGAGGCACACCTCGGTTCAGAGGACACTGTTGCCCTTATCTCCTTCCTAGACTTCAATGAGAAGGATGACCCGCGGGAGATCCGAGGTACAATCCCAGCCCGAGATCTCATCGGGATCACTGATACGGTAGGACAATCGGCCATTAAGAAGGCCAAGACTGTATACAAGGGGATGCGCGTCAAGGAGAGGGCGACGATGCGAGGTATGCTCGGAGTCGATTAGGCTGGAGCCATCAAGGTTATGGCCGAGTCCTATGCACAAGACCTGGTTAAGGATCTCCTACAACCACGGAGCTCATTCCAACAGGATGGAGAGAATCTCAAGGTAGGCACAATCAGGCTGAGCAAGATCACTGTTGATGGCGCAGAGGGTGCTACCGCCAGCCTCCAGTTACCAGCGGTGAAGAAGCCAGGGTTCTTTGGTTTGCCGTTTAAGCCTGTTTATGTCCCCAGGATAGTGATGGCTTCCCGTGCATGTATCATACAGATACCGGATGTACTAGACACTGTGGGTGCTGACACAGGCCGTCTATGCTATCCTCTCAACTGCTGCTGGGATTTCATGCTTGACGCCTCCATCGCATCCTTCATATCCGCCGGAGGTGCAGGATTCCCCGTTCTGCAGGCAAAAGAGCTGGTGTAGGAAGTACTGCCATTTAGTCTCCCAGATATAGACGAGGCGCCGCCGACCAAGTGCTAACCATCCTCTGCACGCATGTCTGTCCCCTTCGACAGTAGGCTGACCGATGCTGGCCAAGTGGTGCTGATCATTGCCCCGTCAGGACATGGGAAAAACACTTGCTGTGGGCTCTCCTGGCCAAACATCTACACTCTCAATACATCCTTCTGGTGTCTGACTCCGCCGCTCTGGTACTTCTCACGGAAGGCCTTCTTTTCCCATGTGAGCTGGGCATCGTACTTGCGAGTCGGTTTGATGAGGTAGTCCTGGTAGTTATGTGGGAACTTCAGAAATGCTGCCAGATTACTGCCCAATCTCCTGCGCCCTCTTTCGTTGAAGATGTGCTCAACAGCCTCCTTGTGGCCAACAGTGACCCCCTCCTGAGTAGCTTCTGCATGGCCGGTGGCATGGCTCTCCGCTACAGCGGCACTGACCTCATTCATGAAGTAGTTATTTGCTTCAGACTGGATTCTATCCAGCATCTCTCGCTTTTCCTGGCTATGGTGGCTAAATGCGGCAGCCCACTTCCCGACCATTAGTAGATCTGTGGGGTCGACCCTCGCCCTTGGGAGAGCTAGAATAACAGAACTGTTGGTTTGGGACACAGGTGGTAGGTCGAGCGTCTTGCCCTGGGTGCTGTCAAACTTCCGGTAGAGTATTTGAGTCAGTTCTTTTGTACTACGAGCTGGCGCTCCTTCCTCTATGGAGGTCAGTATCTCAGCATCAGACGGAGGGGTGACCGTGACTCGCTCGTGGATAATGTTGATGTCAGGAAGCAGTCCTCGGACCCTGTCACAGTGGGACAGTGCATGCCGTGGCTGTGACTGTCGTGCCGACTTGTCCTGCTGCCTATAGACAATCTGCTGGAGAACTTCTCGCTCGTGGATAATGTTGATGTCACGAATAGACAATCTGCTGGAGAACTTTACCAAACATGGCAGACATTTAAAATCTCTATATACCCAGACCTTAAACATGCTGCAGTATGTGCAACATCCAGATGGGGCCATTGAACCCGCGACATCGCACCACACTGATCCTCAGAAGGACTGCCTGACGGTCATTCGACCCAGTATACATGATGAGAACCCGTTGTCCGCTGCTGGGAAGTACATTGACGTTGCAATCTCGGAGCATGATACTCGAGTTCAAGCTTCAGAGCACAATAGCACAGACGGTAGAGCTCCCGCCGGTTCTGAACAGGTGGGAGATCGTGCAGAGCAACAGCACCGTGGACACCACCCATGTGAACGATTCCTAGGTCCGCTGGCTTATGGCCCAACCTTCTATGCGAAGGGAAAGGAGTACTACGCTGTGGGGTGCAATGAGGGGTTTACGGAATTCGAACTACGGGCAGGCATCGAGAAGCCCGTGGCAGTTCCACTCTTAACCCTCCTCGAGAACACACACGCTAATCCGGCTGACATGCAGGATAGGCTGTTCATCCGGGTGTACACTGAGCAACTCGCAGATACGACGATGAATGCTCCAAGACTTCATGTCTGGCATGACGAGAATGACCAGGAGCTGAAGCAAACGGGGTCCAAACCGCGGATCATGCAATTGGCGCGAGAACACCAACAGGTCCAAGTCACATCTAACCAACGGGTAGAGCTGACATTGCATCGTGGTGCATCGGACTGTGTCATTGTTGCAGTCCTGGTTCAGAAGGGAGGAGCCATCCAGCAGGTGGATAAGCTAGACGACTTCAAGCTTGTGGTTGCTGGGACCAATGTTCTTGGTGAGGTACGTGAGCTGGCTGATTGCCAACTCTACAGACAGAAAACTAAGTCATATGCACTTCTGCGCCTAACCAGTGGAAGAGTCGGCACTCGAGGGCCGTCAGCACCTCGGGGGCAGGGAAATCCCACCTAATCAGGGCAACCGGCTCAGCTTCAACATTGGAAACCTTGTAGCTGGGACTCGCTCATTAGGTCTGATGGTACTTTTCTTTGGCTATGCTAAGGTATGCATGTCGAACACATCAGGTATTCAGCTTGAGCATGCGTAGAGCACGTCGCCTGCCATGGTCCCCACTGCAGCTACCATCACTCCTATAAGCTCTGCTGTCTTCTGACCTGTCGATGCTTCACAGTCGAGTGTTGGCTCAGATACAGCCTCGTAGTACTCATCGAGACTCTCATCAGCCTCTTTGAGGCCCTGGTTGGCCTGAGCTTGGAGTTGTCGTCGGCGTGCCCCCCTCTGGCGCATATGCTCGAGGGCTTTGCTGTACTCAAACTTCTCCTTAGACAGCTTCTCCATTGGCTGGTTATGATGCTCAGGTTCGACCTCTGCTGCCTTCTTGTCGGCGAAGCTGAGTCCCTAGTTCGCTAAGGCAAACATGCCCACAGTCACGATTGCGGATCCCATGCTATAGACTACAGTTTAAAGCTACTACATAGCTACAGTGGGGACCACGGCGACGCGATGTATGAACCACAGGCTGGTCCAGTCGAGGATATAGATGACAAGGACTATGAGGAGGACTATGATGAGGAGGATTATGATGCAGACGACTACGATGTAGCGGAGACCATGGGTGAGTATGATGCGGAGAGGTTCTATCAGGCCGCTTGCATTAGTTGGGGCTCTGATTGCTCTGTTCACAACGAAGGCTGGCGAGACAGTCCGCAAGATTCTGAAGTCATTGCCTCAGGAGTAGGTACGTTCTTTGGAGTCGCTGGCCCTTGGCTACTGTACGCTACCATAGCACTCACGGCCATCTGGGCCGCCGAACATTTAAGTCGTACTATATAAGGGTGGCGTCTCTGTACGACCTGGTCAAGTCCCCTAACTGGCAAGCCTTGGTCGATAAGCTACCCTTCAGTGACGGCACCAGCGCTGCAGAGATTAGACAACAGCAGTGTTCACAGGTATTCGAAGAGGTGTTCATCAATGGCCAGATGAATGACAGTCATCTGTTCGCCTGTCTGGAGTTTGCCCAGGCCATACGTAATAGAACATGAGTCAACGTCAGTGATGAAATCCTGGAGTAACGCCTCTCTTGAGGAGCTCTACTACCAGCCTGGTGGATATTATCGCGAGCCTCACCAGTTACTCGAGTTCGCCCGTCACAAGGGCCACAAGTTCACATTGGAGGCAGTTAGCTAGTGGCTCAGCCACCAGGCAATGTGGTAGATATACAGACCCCGTCCACAGCACATCAGGCATGCACATTTCGATGAACCTGTTCCGAACAGAGTGCACCAGGCAGATGTTCTATTCCTTCCACATGACAGAGTCTGCCATTCGGGAACATGTAAGACCTCACCATCGTCGATGTCGCCAGTAGGTACAAAGCTGCTGTACCGCTTACAGATAAGTCCGCAGGGCAGGTGGCCCAAGCATTCAGCAGTGTCTATGATGATCTGGAAAAGCCCCTCCAGTGGCCAGAATTGTTACAGGTGGATGAGGGTAAGGAGTTCAGGGGCGAGACAGCAACAGCATGGTGTGGCGATAAGACGAGGTGAAGTTGGTCACCACCGTGCCCAGGCAATCGCCGAGCACTGGAACTGGACTCTGGCAGAAAGACTGTTCCCACATCAGTATGCTCAGGAGATGGCGTGTCCTGGTGGTCGCTCCAGGGTGTGGGTCAAAAGTTTGCCCACGGTGGTAGAGATCCAATACTGAGGTTACTCGGTTAACTGGTAAGAAGCCAGTAGAGGCTATCCAACGATCCTCTGTTGCCCCACCATCCGCAGGAGCGAACAAGGGAGAGGAGTGCCTACCACCTGATGCTCTGGTTCGGTACCTGTATGAGTCTGGTGAGCTAGAAGGTGGTCGACGGCGTGCAACAGACCCTAACTGGTCGATAGATGTTCACAGGCTTGACAGGTATGTGGAGGCGGATGGGCAGCCTACATTGTACTACCTGGCTAGCGGTCCCAGGTGACCGTTTGTGCGAGAGGAGCTTCGGTTAGTCCCTACAGATACACAGCTGCCACCATCCGGAGTGCTCAAGGCCGCTGCTGTCTATTCATGAGGGATATGTCACTCGATGGGCTCGGTATGGGCAGCGTCTGGCAGCACATGGAGCTTATCATAGTAAGCTGAGAGTCCGAGTTTTTCCTGCACATACGTCACCATACCCTGGTTGCGCATGTGTAGGCCTCGGTTTTTAGCTCTGTCCACCCCGCCATGTAGAGCGCTGTAGAACCTCTGCCGCTTTGGCATTCCCTTAGCCGAGGACTTACTTGCAGCTGTGCTCTCCACGTAGTAGCATTTTGAGCAGAGAGCGATACCACGAGTCTTCGAACTCGAGCTTGAACAGTCCTGGAGTCCATCCAGACCATTTGTCCCAAGCTAGCCAGCCCCGCTTATGAGCCTGGTACTCTGCTCGCATCTCAGGGCGAATAACGTCGTCGAGGTTGGAGCCTGCTATAGTGATGTACGCGGGGTCAGTGTCCATGTGCAGGTACTCAAAGCTGTCACGAGCTACGTAGTGATCGAGGAAGTCGTAGTAGAGCTCCAGCATTCGCAGCTTCGCGAGCTCATAAACAGCTATCCCCACCTGCCACCTGGAAGGGCCATCGAATAGTGATTCTCGGCTTGCAACTCTGGAGCTCGTATGACTCACCGATCTCCTCGAACCATGCACTATGCAGGGCCTTGCCTACCACGCGTTCACCCTTCGGGAATCTGGTGTTGCTATGGCGTTCTAGGGCCTCGATGAGCTTCTCGTAGGCACTGTTGCCGAGGAGTTTGAAGAGATCTGCCAAGAGCGCTTTGCTCTTATCTACATCTCTCGAGCGGCGGGCCTCCGTAACATTCTCCACGAACCACTCGAATGGGCGCTTGGCCTCATAGTCTATGGTGCGGTATACAGCAGTGATCTCCAGGCCATGGGTTATATACCACTTGAGGGTCGGGGCGTACAGCAGCCGCTTCTTGCCAGAGAGGGCACTGACCAGCTTCTGGGTGGTGGGCCGCTTCCTCCCTGTTCGCCCTAGATATGCCAGCATCTCAGACGAGATTGCCTCTACCGGGATCTTGTGGTTATAGAAGAGAGGAGGCATTTCCTCGAATTTTGCCCACAGAGCCTTGGGGACCTCTATAGCCACCTCAGCAAACCCAAACCAGCTGTCTGCTAGGAGAGCCTCCTTAAAGCTAGCTACCCCACTGGCACCGGACCAATGGCACACTTTCTCCTTACCACATGGCATCTCTTTGGCCATCATTGACAGGTACAGAGCATTTGCGGCATAGCCGAGTAGACGTTGGCAGACACGCTCACTCTGGCGGATTCGAGTCAGACAGGCCTCGTGGTATCTGGTGAACACGATGCTTGGACCGCCAACAACAGCACCCTTCAGCATCTCGTAGGCTTCCTTGTCCGGTGAATAGAGGCTAACATCCGGCATGTGCTGAGCGGGTCCATGTAGGAGGTACTGCAGTGACACACCTGGGAGACACCGCGGATGAGGATGGCTATTTCTCATTCTGTGTAGAACTCCCGCATCCGCCCTAGGGCTTCGATGAATGGACTGACGTCCAGGTTGTTGTAGTATCGCAGCCAGTCGGCGAATGTCCGCATTCCATGCTCGCCAAATGTCTGGTTACACTGTTCCCACTCTGTTCACGTCAAGAGGTAGCCATCGTTGAGCTTAGATGTCCATGCTGAGTATTCAGGAAGCCCTGGATAGTTGAGCTTCTCATGTGTGCCAAACCATTCATACGAGAACCAGCTCTTCTGCTGTGTACACCCGTAAGCTTTGACCCATACATCGTATGAGACTCCTGGGCTGAGGTAGTTCAGCACATCAAGAAACCGTAACTCAGGTGTTATGAGGAACATGGTCTGACTAGCCTTCTTGGCGACTTTCACTGTACCTGTACTGTCAGTCAGCTCAGCGACAAAGTACTTGTTTATGAGGTTCAGGTCATACCGCCCAGAGTTGAACCCCAGTACAGGCACTTGGTCACCCCACTCATTGATCAGTCGCTGCTGTTGCTTTGGGAGCTTGTCCAGGTCTGTCGGTATGTACTGTGCCCTAACCCTTGTCCGGATTAGAGATGCTCGCCGTTGGATCTCCAGCATGAACTCTCTGATCAGTTCTTTGGGGTCAGGATTGCAGAGGTGAGTGGGCTCACTCGTGGTACCCTCAAAGGAGCAGCCAACTGACACAGAGATAGGTATGCGAGTACTCTCGATCGTGAGAGTCTCCGTAGGATGAGTCTTGATACCATCTAGGAGTGCTTCGAAGTCGTAAACTATGAAGTGTCCTCACCTCGCTGGTATTGTGGACACCCGTGCTAGTGGAACTGGTAAACGGTGTTGGTGGTCGGATCATAACCATCTACGGAAGTGCCCTCGATCCAACGCTCGCCACCGTGCCCACACTCTACATGGTGTATGTGTATGCCTCTGTTTCTCGACTCATACTCGATCCAACGAGTAGCTGCTGAACTGGATGGTTGGGGTGGATAGAAGACTTTCTCATACGCAGACTGTGGCGCCTCAACCTTCTCGCCAGGACACACGATTTTTGTTTTGCCGCCTGAACAGTGATCAGCGTGGCGTTGAAGATGGCATGCCTGTGTAAACCTCTGATGACAGTGACTGCAGACTAGTGTATGTGCCAGCTTGGAGATGTTCTTGATGTAGAGGGTATGGTGGTCCCACACTAAGATGGTCATGGTATTACGGTAGTGAGCCACTTGCCTGATCAAGTGCCAGGTGCCCTCTTCAGTTGGTTCATACACGCGAATCCCAATCTTGGCGAAGACCTCTACCTTGTCCAGCTGATCCAGCGAGGTCTTGCGGACATCAGGTACTGTCTTGCCATAAGCTCTCGTGCAGGAGCTGTACTTCTATGAGCTCTCGCTCCTCGGTGGACTGGTAGACATCTCCAGAGACACATGTTGTCCCTGTAGGTGTCGAGGGCAGTCACTCTTCTTCTGTCGTAGCCAGTCTGGGAGGGGCCCTGTCCCAAGCAGAGGTTGGCGGTCGACGACAGCCCTGACCTCAACGTTAACTGATCGAATGAAAGCCCACTTGGTGTTGGGTCAAGCGATATTGTCTGTGTCGAGGCAGGCTTCCTCTCTTGCTGCCACCCAGTCCTGAGCTGCTCCTATCGTGTTCAGATATGGGCTCCCTGGAGAATTCTTGTGGAAGAGCATAACGCTACCGTCTTCGATTTGATGGATGCGATAGGTATGGGTGTAGCGGAGGTAGGCTGGATCTTTTGCATGATCCGGCCTGTGAGGTCTCCTTCTAGACATCTGATGAATGCCCAGCATACTGACCGGCGTCCTCTATCCTCTGTCTCCCTTAGGCTGAGACGCTGGCCAAGAATGTGTTCTCCTTCTCGCCTTATGCTCCGGGCTAAGTGTTCAGACCTCGGGGTCCTTATGCTCCGGGCTGGACTCAGAGCTCAGCATTGCTTAACGATCCTGCGTTCGAGAGTTAAGCGCTCCAGTGGATGGTCCTCCATCCGCCTCACTACAGTCTTGGCTCGCAAGCTAGCAGTCACCTCCTCGGCCAACTGACGACGGTCACATATCCGCTGCGCTTTCTAGTGGGGATTCCAAGGATCCTCTTTGGTTAGCGCTGGAAACCTTCCCATATTCATTGCTCGAGAGAGTCGCTTCTGCCACCCCTCGGCACAGACCTGCCCGATCATCTGGAGCAGATCGGCTTTCTTGGCCTTAGAGTAGACTCTAAGGCCGAATTGCTTTGCAATAGCGCGAATCTGTGCAACAGTACTCATGGTGTATATCCCTGTGGATGCCTGTCTCTAAATGGGCGTTCAGACCCTATTATGTGTGGCGATCAGTACCTGTGGGTGGTGTATATCCCCTGTCTGGACGTTCAGACCTATTATGTGTGGTGATGGCGATCAGTACCTATGGGTGGTGTATCCCTGTCTCTAAATGGGCGTTCAGACCCTATTATGTGTGGCGATCAGCGTTCAGACCTATTATGTGTGGTGCTGGCGATCAATACCTGTGTGTGGTGTATATCCCTGTGGATGCCCCCGCAACCTATGCCCTAGGGATTGAGAGGGCGATGCTATCATTTGCCTAGTAGTAGTGTCGGGATTAAAATGATACAACCTCCCTCAACTGGCAGCCCTTCGGCGATCTGTGCCCCTCACCGGCTTCTCAATCCCTGGGGCCTCCATCTAGAGGCATACCAACCACCTGTCTCAACAACCCTGGGCCTCCATCTAGAGGCATACACCAACCTATGCCCCAAGGATTGAGAGGGTGGTGGGGGCCATGGATCGCCGAACGGCGGTCAGTTGAGGGAGGTGGTATCATTTTAATCCCGACACTACTACTTGCTTAGCAAACTAACTCTCTGGTGACTAAGAAGGGCCGAGAGGGTCCTCCACACCTTCTAGCATAACAGTCGTCAAGGTTACTAAGTATTTCTCCTATCAAACTTTAAATAGCTAAGGCGCTTTATCAACCGCTTTTTGTATTGTCCTGTCAGTCTTGTCTTGTGGTTGCTCTAGTGGACACAGGCTGGGAGTCGCTTTTCGGCTTGGTCCCCTGTCACTGGAGTAGCAAAAGGTCCTCACGCAGCAATTTCCGGATGAGTGGCAAACAACCATAAACTGATCAAAGAGTCACAACATTGTTTTGCCCCTTAAAGTGTCCGTTGTTAACATGTTTCCATGGAAAATGTTTAAAATTGCATTTACCGTCGTATACATTACACGACTGATCATAGATTATTACAACTATATACAATGGATGTAGATACACATAAATAAACACCACGTAGACGTCTTGTATGCTCTTTAAACTATCCACCATGCTTAGTATAAGGACATTCACACTATTGTGTAATTGGAAAGTCAGCCTTTGCACAACAACATATGAAACACCTGGTTGCCCTTTCTTTGTGTGTGCATCTGATAAGCTGTTCATTGTAGGCTTTTGCAACACGATGTATTATAATTGAAACCAAGCTCCTTCTTTGCCTCTTTCAGTGACTAATCTTTCTTTGAGTAGGTTTGTGGTGGCTGGTGGGACAGGTGCCTCTGCAACCTTCATTGACCAGCATTGCTGGTACGTTTGGGAATGAATTTATAGGTTAGGTGAAGGCCACTGAGCGATCATCATTTGGTGGCATTCTGTACAGAACTGCATGATACTAATAGCTGTGCCACAGAATGAGTCTTGTGCAGTTGTGGAGGATGGATTGTGATCTGTGTTGTCTAATGCACTGGCTGTGTGAAGTTGCTTTCGAAGGAGTTGAGGAGACACCAGCTGATCTAATAAAATTTGCTTACAAATGGAGTTAACAAATTAAATCTCTACATTAAGAACATGGCAATACGAAATGTTTATGCTAATATTTGCCAAACAAAGAATAAGGGATTGAGTTCTTGTTTGTCTGTGTACTTTGAGTCCAATGTAGACGACCATTCGCTGCACCCATATACTATCTGCACAGCTGCTTCCTCGTTTTAAGACCTTCTTGAAGGCTCCAGAGAAACTGTCAATCTTTTTTAGGATATGGCACAGTGTCACATTGGACAAAATCTGTCAGATTATTTTTAAGAAAACTATAAGTCATAGGTTTGCTTGTGGTCTGTTCGGCAAGGGTACTTTGACCAGCAGGTTGATGGCGCGGTGTTGCACGAAGGCAGCATTTAATATGTGTGTGCTAGGTTTGGAGATGCTATCACCTGTATATTTAAAGAGGGCATTGTCGATGCTGTCGTGTTCAGATGCACGTTCATTTCTCAGGGCCTTAAGTGCCTTCTCAACCTCAGTTGTTTCGATGGTGTTTGTAGTGTCCTAGGTTGCTACAAAGGTCCGGATCTGTGAACTGGTTCTTAAACCATTCTCTGATCACATCTGCATTTCACTGGTCTATCCCAACGAAGTTGCCTTCAGTGTTATGCACGGAAAGTGATGGTGGTGGACCAGGAACTCTCAGAAACCGGACCGCCTTAAACATTTTACGACAATCATATGTGGCTGTGATATCTGGTGAAGAGCCTCCTTATAGGATATGAAGGAAAACACGTTTCTGGATCGAATTTTGTTGATTCTGTCAATTTGCGTTTCATTCGAAATGTGAGATGACATAATTTCAAAGTTTGACCCGGGTGTTTCCTATTTCCCCTCTTGATTATCTTGTTTAAGTCGGTCACCTGAAGACGTCAACAGTGTTCGATCGGCATGCTGAGAGGAGGCACACTTGCAGCGCTCATCCAGCGGAACGCATCTTTAATGGAGCCGTTATGCGTGGAGATGCGTTCGGCTGGCGAGTGGTTATTGTCAGGCTTTTACCAGTGTGGACCGCCGGAGGATCGTGTCAACTATGTTGTTTTCACCTGTCCAATTAGCATGACAATGAGGCGTCTATGGTAACCCTTTTATTCTGAGGGCTAAATTGCAATTCCTGTCAGGGTGCTGAAATCGCGTAATCTGTAGGAATTCTTTGATTAATTTTGCTGAAAGTTGGCAAAATGGCCCTGTGACGATTTTTGGTAGTAATCCAAGATTTCGCCGGCAGGTTTTCACGATGGAAGTTTTCTGATAGGAGTTGTGGTCGACTTTCAGAAGGATATGGTCCCATGTCGTCCTCACCGCCCCGACGTGGAAGTGCTTTGTGGAGTGAGTGTGCGTGCATGCAGCCTGTCTTTTCCGCGGGCCGACATTAACAAAACCGCAGGACAATTTAGTATCTGTCTCTTGGCATTCTATGTTTTGCGTTGTAAACATCTAAATTCAGTGGTCGGATCTTAGAAAATCTTGGTACAATTTAAATCTTCAGTAATAGTTTAATTTAACTCGGTGTTTTTCTATAATCTGGAAATAGCAAGTTATCAAGTAGTTTAGTGACGTGGGCTAGTATAGAGCCAGTGTTAAATTGGTGCATTGCCGTAATTGTTGTAGCTTTGCTGTCTGCTTAGCTACTCATAATAATTTTAAGTTACAAGCAATTTTGTGCTCGGTAGTTGCACCAGCTGTGATTTAGGCTGGCCGACTGGTTAGCCCACTGTCTGAGGAACGAACTCGCTTTTTCTAGTATTTTTCATAGATTTTTCTGGCTTTAATCAGTTACTGGCGTGATAGTTTTTAAGTACCAAGTTTTCACGGATTCGGGCCAATGGACGCCAGGAGCTGAGGAACGGTTGGATTCGCTGATTTCAGCAGGTAACCAAATTTTTGTTAAACTGTTTCTCATCTAAATTACATCCATGTGGGACTGGTTTCCACTTTCCCTCCTGGTAATTTATAGATACCGTGAGAACCGATGTAACGGTTCGATTTACCAGTTAAAAGTTGGCATTGATAGCGTTGGTGCCTAAATTGCCAAGTTTGACATTATTACCAGTTATAGACATTACTTCTATCTGATGTGGGAGTTTACCCACTAGACGACATACCAACATACTGTACGCCTGGAGGCATTGTGTGTTGGCTTCCAGCTACCAGGCCAGGATAGAGCTAGTCAATCAGGAAGGTTGCTCTTGTACCGGATCGAGCGATACGTACATCGATTTAGGTTCAAATTATAGTAATTCGTTGACTGACAAATTTGTCGACGCTCATACAAGCAATCTTAATTTAGCGCTATTCCAATTTCCAATTAAAAGTAAACGGCCCAACAGTTGTACAGAATTTTTATATTGTAAATTTCGCACCCAGATTATAGCAACAGATTTTCTTATTATTATTTCATTGAAAACAATTCATACACTTACATAAGCTTAGACTTGATGAAATAGAATTGTATTTGAACAGTTTATTGAGTGCCTTGGTCTTTGCTCAGGAAGTGGTCCATCTTTCTTAGCGCTGACTAGGAGCTGTAACTTCTTATTTATATGGGTGTTTCACCCCTAGAAATTTTCTTGTCTGATTCATTTTGACATAACCAAGGGTTATCAAACTATAAGTTAAATCGGTTTAATATAGTTCGACTTAAGTGTTAAGTGTTCTCACCATACGGTCTGAAAAAGGAATTTGGATGCCCGCCGTTAAACCATGTGCATTTAAATTCATTATTTAAACCGTTTTGGGTTTTAATCTTTCGCTTTAACCTTTTGAACCATTACAACTTTACTCCTGTTTAATTTCAAACTAGGAACCACAGGTGAGGGAATTTCACACAGGAAAGCTAAACCAACTCGATCTCCTTAGTCCGTGGTTTCGACACTTAAGTGCTTGCTAAATTGTCCTTACTTCAGAGGTCAATGGTCAAGGTCGTTATTGACTTATTTGCCTTGGTATTTGTGCTTTTTTTCTCAAGATCAAGGTTAAAAGGGTTACGGTCGTTACCGTATACTTCTAACTTTGGGTACTGCAACTTGAGAGAAAGGTCAAAGTTCAAGGTCACCTTGTGTTAAACTTCCATTTCCTTCCATTTGGTCACTTAGTTAGCTCCTGTTATTAAAGCTGCTTTGTTGACGCAATTGTGAACTGGTAGATTAGATTAACTTTATCGATCTGTCAATTTATCTGTACGTTAGCTATTGTGCACCTTGGGAAGACTTTACATACATACACTAGTTTCCATGGAGGAAGTGAAAGGTTAAATCAGCGATAGCGAACATTCTTGGACCATCTATTTCTAAATCCGAGTTGTCCTGATTATTTATTGGCGCTCCTCTTATTGTAGAAACTTTCACGTCTCTCCAGATCGCATACACTTTGTCCCGTAAGGACCCCAAGTTATTCTATCTTGCAGACTCTTAGTCTCTAGGAAACACTAGCCCCGTTAGGTTTTAGGGTGCTAACTTTGGCACCAAATCATCATCGACATCTCTTTTCATCACTTCTACTTATGTCTCTTTACTTTTTTTTTTGCACAATCATACTTTTGGCTCTCTTCTTAAGATAATCAAACCAATTATCTGGCCCTTATTTTTTTTGAAGAATGGACCCCTCGGCCTCTCGATTGCTGTGGGTTGCCCAATCGTGGGTTGCTCAAGCGCGTTTTGCACTTGATCAGTGCATGGTACTCGAGGCGCCGGAGACTCCTGTAGCTTCGGCAGGAGAGCAGGCACGCCTGGTGTCTGATCTGCCTGGTGTCTGAGATGCAGCAGCTGTCAACAGTGATGAGTGGCCGCCTAAGGCAGATAACCTATGAAGAGGAGGAGGACCAACAACGTCCCCTGACGGTGCCCCTTTCCTTCCCATCCCAGTCTTTACCTCCAGTGTAAGGCCCCCCCACCCGGATTTCCCCCCGAAAAGTAGCTCATCTCATTCAGATGCTAAGAGACCACACCAGACAACTGCATCTCGTGATATGACGTCACATCGCTACAGACCCTGCCAGCAAATGAGAGAATTTTATCAGGGCATAGCATCTCTTCACCAGCTGTCGTCACCTGCTGTTTCGCTACAAATGGCGCCCGATGTGGGGCTCGAAGAGAGCTTGACTTCTGGTAGCAGCATGGCTACCCCCGCAGCAGACATTTTCAAAAGAAGTGGGAGGATCGAGACGACCCCCAGTAGGTTTAAGCGGCATGTGAGACCGTTCACGCCCTCAGCTAAGAAAGGCTTTTCAATAGCTAAACTAGTACCAGTTGGCGAGTTATGATGGGACCACTTCATGGCAAGAGTACCTTACCCAATTTAATATTATTGCCACCATGAACCATTGGTCAGAATTTGAAAAGGGGGCACAATTAGCCGTGAAACTTCGTGGTGAAGCTCTGCGAACCATGACAGACCTGGAGAGAACGTTGTACCGTCATCTTACGTCAGCGCTGATGGAGCGTTTTAGTAACTTATTAGAGTGAAGCCAGCCATTTGACATTGAGAACCCGTCAAACCCTTCCGGAGTTGTCTTTTCAGGTAAAAAGAATGGTATCCCGGGGTTACTCTACATTAGATCAAGAAACCAGAGAAATTATGGAATTAGACGTATTTTTGGAAGCTTTGACTGGACAACCGGAATTGAAATATGTGCTATTCCAGGGGAACTACAAAACATTACCCTCATTGTTGGCAGCAGCAATACGCCAGGAAGGATATTTGGAACGGGAAAAAGGGTCAAAGCGAGCTGTACTTCGACCAGTGCATCATCTTCATACAACAGAAATGGAACCCCAGGAATCTACTCCGTGTGATGACGTAGATACCCCATGAGATGCTCTCAAGGTGAGTAAGGAAATGTCCAACAAAGCTAAGAAGCATAAAAAACGTCGGAAACAGAAAATGCAGGCTCATTTATATGCTGATGGGAGTGGGCATTCAGAGCCTGGGGTAGACGGGACGAAGACGGAATGAACGCAGGAAGGGTCGGAGATAGAATTGCTTAGGGCGGAGGTTGTCAGTCTCTCGTCTCTAGTCGAGGACACTCTGGCCTTTCCCTGCCTCGGTAGTCTGGATTTGGTGGGCAAGGGCAGCCAGGGAGTGCACGCCTCGGTTGTACCAATTGTTCACCTACGCCTACACATATAGGCCGATATTCGCTTATCCCATCAGACCGGATTACGTTTATTCTCAAATTTCTCCTGGGGCGGCGGTGGGGAATGTTACTAATCGAATGCCATGCTTTTTTACCAGTTTTAATTGCAGAAAAGTCGGTCACATAGCCAGGTTTTGCCGGTCCCCGCCAGCAACCATAAGAATAGATGCCAAGCTACATGCGAGCTATGCAACCTAGGGAGACGAATCCGAATGGAATGGCATGGCAGCATGGCCCCCTGTAGTTGCCCAGGGAGAAGAAAGGTTGGCGATTACTAATGGTACGGTGGTAATGCCAGAGAAAATGGCAAGTGAAAATCTATCATTAAACTAGAACAGGTCACTGATATGGGATGACCAGTGGCCTCGAAAGCTGAAAAGTCCAAATTAATGAACAGGCATTTTCCTTCAGAGAAGCAGTTGGGAATGACGTCTTATGACGTCACCTTTCCAAGGGCTTCCCCCGAGAAAAATCCACCGGAAGTGCACACAAAAAGGACACTTCCGGTTTGGGGGCAAGAATTCCAGTCCAAGTTCGGGGTGACAAGAGCTGGTCATTCCATACAGAATAATGCAGCTCATAATTGGCAGACCATTCCAGTGGATGCTCGTAGCCCTTGTATTTATTGCAAGAAATATCAGCATGTTTCAGAAAATTGTCCAAGAGTAGAAAATTTACAGGAGCAGGCGCGAGAGCTGGATTTAGAGCACGCTGCGCAGATGGCTGTTGTAGTTGAAAATTCACCACAATTATTGAATAAAATTGAAACTAGATTTTCTTTAGATTTTCTTTAATGACTGATAAAGAGAATGACCTGAAAACCAGTGATAACGTTCATACTAATGACAAACCCATTGAATGTACCATTGAGTTAAAAACTACCAAGGCTAGCAATAAACCCGCGATAAATAAACGTCAATGTAAAAACAAGATTGGCCCGTTTATTTCCAGCTCAACAGAATTACGTCACGAAGCGGAGCTAATTTGTCAATTTTTAGATGACCTTGTACTGTCCAACCCCATTTCAGTTGAGACTCATCCGGAATTGGAAGGTAAAGCTGATCTGGAACCGGAAGTTAAAGCTGATCTGGAACCGGAAGGTAAAGTTGATCCGGAACCGGAAGTACAACTTAAAGAGTTTACTGATGGCGCTCGTCCTCAAGGTAAACATGCTAGGGCTTATATTCCTATTTTCGCTGGTCACGGTATAGCTGATATTACGTTAGAAATGACTTGCCCATGCAGGACTGGAAAAATTTAAGCAATGGTAGTTATAGATACAGGAGCGAGCGTCACTGTGGTGAGTTCCGCGGTGTGGGAGCAAATCCCTGGAGGTGAGCGGCCTTTGATAACCCAATGCAATTTGAAACTTTATCAGGCTTGTGGTTCGCTATTAAACGTGTTAGGGAAAACTGAAATAACTTTTGAATTAGATGGCATGAAATTTAAACACTGAAAAGCAGGTGAATTGGAAATATGTGGTACTAGATTACCCGTCAACCCACGTAGTCCATTGTTCAGCACTGCGTCGCTCTATTTGTGTCAGGAGTACGTTATCCCTCCCTCAAGTGAAGCAATTACCTGGGCTGTCCTGAATCATGCTGGGTTAGATTACACTGATGGCGTGATAGAGCCCCAACTAGACTTCATGGTACAGAAAGAACTGGCTATCCCAAGAGCAGTGGTCGATGTGCGACAGGACTTCATTCCAGTGAGAGTATTCAACTCCAATGAATATCCGGTGAATTTGATCAAAGCAGTCTTCAGTTCTCGAGGCGAAGACAGCTTCACAAATGTCATCTAAACAGCTTCCCGAGTTTCTCCTTGATCTTTTCACAAGAAGTACAGATGGGCTGGACCCATCTCAGCAAGAGAAAGTGAAGCAACTGATTTTGAGATATCAGGCAGCATTTTCTTCTGGATATTTGGATCTCGGTGAGACGCACCTCATCAAACACTGCATTGACATGGGGGAACTGCCGACCTATAAGACAGCCAGTTCGTAGACTTCCTATTCAAAAAGAAGATGAGTCCAAGAAGCAGGTTGAAGACATGTTACGAGCTGGAGTTATCGAACCTTCTTTGTCTCCTTGGGCAAGTCCTATTGTCCTAGTTACAAAAAAGATGGCAGCCTACGCTTTTATATTGATTACCGGAAAGCTAATCAGGTCACGGTCAAGGACTCTTACCCAATTCATTGACCAGACCTTAGACACTCTAGCAGGTGCTTCTTGGTTCAGTACCCTGGACTTGGCAAGGGATTACTGGCAGGTCGCCATGAACGAGCAAGACAAGGAAAAGACCGCGTTCATTTGTAGGGACAGACTTTTTCAATTTAGGAAAATTAGTTTTGGCTTATGTAACGCCCCTAGCACATTTGAGCGACTCATGGAACATGTATTACGTCAGTTGCAATGGAAAATTTGCCTTTGTTATATTGATGACTTAGTAGTTTACGGCAAAACTTTCGACGAACCTTTGTTTCATCTCCAGATAGTCTTGAATCGCCTGGAAGAGGCCAATCTTAAGTTAAACCAAAAAATTTAAGTTTTTCCGTCGAGAGGTCGAATTTCTGAGTCATCGTATTTCCGGTGAAGGGGTCTCCACTGATCCAGCAAAAGTTGAAAAAGTTTCAAATTTGCCAACGCCTAAAAATGTTACTGAATTGCGTTCTGTACTTGATTTAGCCCAATACTATCACCGCTTCATCCATCATTTTAGCGACATAGCAAAGCCTTTGTTTTGTTTAACTGAGAAAGATCGTCCGTTTGACAGGTCTGATAAAGCAGAAAAAGCCTTTCAGACCCTCAAAACATGTCTGATTAGCGCACCCATTTTAGCTTATCCTGATGCTAGTATTCCCTTCATTTTGGATACGGATGCGTCTTCTTCTTCTTTTCGATCGCTGGTATCCCACTTGGAGAGCCGTTCGCAAGATGAAATCTGTGGTTTTCTGCAGTTCTTCCACAGGCCCATACAGCTTTTCAAGAAAAGAGATTGACAAAGGCCAGATCTCTTCTCTCAGCAGCTGATACGTACTGCAACATTGAAGTATGTGCTCTGTGATCTGTTCTGCTTCTCCACAAGGACAAGCGGGTGATGTCGTAAGGTGGAACCGCCTGTACATGTGTTGGTTTAGTCTGTTGTGTCCAGTTCTGAGACGAAAAATGGTCACTTGCTCTGGCCTCGAGAGATGATGGTAGGCATCTTCTGATTGAGATGTTCTATAGAGTGACTTGATGATAGTCTTCATCTCTGTATGGGTAACCATGTTTTCTGTCTGATTCTCTTCTGCACCCACCTTTGCCATCTTGTCTGCTTCCTCATTTCCTTGGACTCCACAGTGTGAGGGGATGCTATCCGAAAGCATTTGATGGTTTGTAGTGCTTCTTCAAGTTGTGGCAGCTTACCTTCTTCAAGTTGTGGCAGCTTACCTTTGGTGATAGCCTCAAGGACGGAGCGGGCATCAGATAAAAGACGATCTGTGCAATATGGTCTGCTGTTCTGCTGATGGTATTAGCTGCATGAACCAGTGCTTCGACTTCAGCTCTGTAGTTTGTGCAGTGTTTGCCTGTCGGTATTACAGCTGACTCATGTTGTTCGTTTGGATACTGTATGTGCAGTCCGGCACCTCCGCTCCTAATTGCATCTTTGGCTGATCCATCTGTGTAGATCCTTATCCATGTCTCCTGAGGGTACATTTCTTCCCGCATGGCTAGGGTCAGGGCCTTCTTGCTCACATCACTGTGTTCATCTTTGGTTGTGAGATGAGGTACTATAGTGCGAATAGCTATGCTCTCTAGTTTGTTTTCCCAGGGTGGAGGATCAAGGGTGTGGTTTGGGTCTTCTATTTGTGCTGGCAACATTTCTTGGTGTTTCCTTTGAAGTGCTTTTGTCTCTTTCACAAAACTTGATCTTTTAAGTCTTCCTGATGACAGCTGTGCTTGCCTGATCTTCATCGGGTGGTTGTTGAACGATTTGAACTTTGCAGCTTGGATCAGTGCTTTGCATTCCCTTCCTTTGCTAAGTGGGGGGATGCCTGCTGTCTGCTCCATTTTTTCTATTGGTGTTGATCTCATTCCACCAGTGCCTGGTTTATTACTCTGTCGAGGTTCTGTTGATGAGATTTAGCTGCTGTCATCCATGAGCTGGATCCATACTCAATGTGTGGTCGTACGGCACCTAGGTAGATGGTCTTGAGGATCCTTTCATTGGCACCCCACGTTGTTCCTGCCAGCTTCCTCATGATGTTTAGCTTTCTTCTGGCCTTTGCCTCTGCGTTCTGGATGTGCTCCTTCCATGTTAATCTTCTGTCATAGGTGACTCCCAGGTATGTCTGATGGTCCTCGTACTCGAGTGGAGTACCGCCCAGTGTCAGATTGCCAACCTTGGTTTTGGTGGACAGTGAGAATAGCATGGTTGATGATTTTTCTTTGTTGATGGTAATACACCAGCGATTGGCCAAAGCTGCAATTCTGTCCAAGGCGAGCTGCATTCTGTACGTGGCAGTCGTTGCGTACTCCTCGGTGCACCAGAGTACGAGGTCATCTGCATAGAGGCTGCTTGGATCCCATTTGGCAGCTCTGCTACAATGTCATTAATGAAGAGTATGAACAGAGTTGGTGATAATACTCCGCCTTGTGGCACCCCTTGTCTCAGCAATACATTCTGTCCAGATTGTCCATCCACCAGCACCCTAGCTCTGCGTTTGTGTAGGTATGACTTGGTCCATCGGAACATGTTGCCACCGATGCCTGTGCGCCGATCGATAAAGGCAGCTAGCATCACCTTCTTGGCTTGAAAAGTGTCCTCCATGACCTGTGCAAGATGTGTTGTTTGATCTTCCGTGCTCCTGTATCTTCTGAAGCCGGCCTGCTCTGAAACTATAATGTTCTCCGACTCCAGGTACCACTGCAACCGCTGGTTGATGATGCGCTCCATGGTCTTGCATATGCAGATTGTAAGACTGATAGGACGGTAGCTCAGCACTTTCGTCTTGTTCTTCCCTTTTTTCAGAATAGGAGTCATTCTGGCTTCTTTCCAGCACTGAGGAACCTCTCCATTGGTCCAACTGAGATTAAAGATGTCTAGTAACTTGCGGAAAGATGTATTACCAAGGTGTTGGATCATTTCATTCGTAATGCCATCTGGCCCGGGAGATTTCTTCTTCTTCAATTGGCGGACAGCCTTCTTCAGTTCTGCTAAACTAATGTCAACTTTCATTGCATCGTGAGTGTTTGTGTCTGTTCTTTCCTTTTGCTCTTTTCTAACCTCTTTTTGATGCATTCTTGGTATAGAAATGTTGCTTTCTTTTGCATATGCCTTCGCAGAGGCATCTGCAGCCAGCTTTCCTGTTAGTGTTTGTCCATCTTCTTCAAGAGTAATCTTCTCTCCCCCGACACCCTCATCATTCAGTGCTCTAGTCAGTCTCCATAGCTTTGTGGTGTCTCTCTCTAAATTAAACCCTGCCGTCTTTACCCTCCAGCTTCTTCTTTTGGCCTCCAGCTTGGTCTTTAGATACCTGGCTTTAGTTTGTTGTAGCGTGACAGGGATTACCCTCTGCATCTTCTCTGGCCTTGTTTAGTTTATCATGTCCTGCTTGCAGTTCTGTTGTCCACTAGGGGCGGTAGTTTTTCCTGCACATTGTTAATGTTTCTCCCTTCTACTGCTATATTTTGGGTAAGCTCATTGAAACGAATGCCGAACAGACTCCAATTTGCCTTTTTGTAGTTCCACCTTGGATGTTGAGGTGAACGTGTCGAAATACTTCCAGAAAGAGAGAGGAGGACTGGGCGGTGGTCGCTTCCTCCTAACTACGATCCGACCACTCTACTGAGGTTTCTGCGAATGTCTTCTGTACAAAATGCCAAGTCTGGCGTTGTTGTCGAGTGCCACTGGCGCGAGTAGAAGGTAGGATAATCTGTGGGATCGTTGACAAGTAAAAGGTGCTTCTCATCTTGCCATGCTTCAATGTCTTCTCCTCGTTTATCAAGTATTCTGTATCCCCCAGAGCTACTCCAGTCTCCCGCAATGAGGAAGTGGCAGTCCGGGACCTGGATTGTGTCAAGTGAGAGATTCTTGTCATTAGGGCAGTAATAATTGACAATGTCAATCACAGAGTTGCTGGTTGTTACCGTGATCTTGATATATTCTGCCTCTTCCATAAAGGTTTTGATCTGGCTGGCGTTCACGCTGTTTCGGACCAAGGTGATCACCCCGCCTTTCTTTCTTCCTCTTCGATCACACCAGAAAATCCGGTAACCTCTGATCTTAAATGGGTTTCCTTCTTGCAGGTGCGTCTCTTGGATGCAGCAGATAGCAATGTTGTTTTCGTACAGGAACTGTTCGAGCTCTGATTTCTTGTTGGTAACCCCTTCTGCGTTCCAGTGCATGATGTTGATACTGGGGTTCTCTTTGGGTTTGGTCTTCTCTTTCGGTTGGCCAGTAGCTCTCCATCCTCGTCCCCTGGCTCCACAAGACGAGTTGATAGGACCTCCAGTAGCTGAGGGTGGGCTCCTTCGAGGCGTGGAGCCCGGCGCTGCACCTGCCTGGCGGATCCTCACAGGGCGAGCACCATTTTGGTTGATTCGATCTCCAAGTGTTATTTCATTAGCGTTGTGCATAATGCTCTGGTTAGCCCCTCCAAATGTCTGGATTGACACCCAGTGGGTTACACCCCTGCGCCACGTTGAGGCCGAGCATATAGTCTTAAACAGGGGACGGATGCGTCTGATTGGCGCATAGGGGCAGTGTTATCCCAGATTCAGGATGAATGATAAGTTATGGGTCACGAACCCTGAATCATACTGAGCGGAATTATGCCACCACAAAAAAAGAATTACTTGCTGCTGTGTATTTCACTAAACATTATAAGCATTTTCTCTATGGACGTCATTTTACCCTGAGAACAGATCATGCTTCTCGTAAGTGGTTAAAAGAAAAGAAAAATCCAGAAGACCAAATTGCCCGATGGCAAGAAGCTTTTCAAACTTTTCATTTTACAGTTTAGCATAGACCTGGTCGCCACCATGGCAACGCGGACGCTATGAGCCGTCCTAGGGACAAAGAAGTATTTTCTAAAGCTCAGCAGTCAGATGCTGTGCTAGGCGGTGTTTATAAATGGGTTGCCCGGGGATTTCGTCCTACTAGAGAAGATGTTACTTCACATCATCCAAATGTTAAGTATTACTTTCAACGATTTGAACATTTGCGAATTGAGGAGGGTGTTTTGTATAAAGACCACCAAATGCTAATTCCAAGAACTTATCAAAAACAGGTGCTCGAACAGCTTCATGATAACAGTGGACATTTATCTGTTGAACGCACCCGTGAGCGAATTAAGGCTTGTTTTCACTGGGCCAGGCATATTAACCGATATCAAGGTATGGGTTAGTAGATGTGAAGCGTGTCAACGCAAAACTACTGGTCCTCGCATACGTTCAGCTCCTCAACAAAATAAGATTGTAGGAGCCCCTTTTGAGCGGGTTGCACTTGATATTCTAGGCCCCCTGGCCATTAGTGATAGTGGTAATAAGTATATAGTAGTCCTCCAAGATTACTTTACTACGTAGGTGGAAGCTTTCGCTATTCCTAATCTGGAAGCTTTCACTGTAGCAGCAGTTATCGTTGAACGTGTGTTCTGTAGATTTGGCATGCCCGTTGCTCTGCACACTGACCAGGGACGTAATTTTAAAAGTCAGCTGTTCCAGGAATTATGTAAGTTGTTAAATATTCGCAAAACGAGAACAACTCCATTTCATCCACAGAGTGATGGCATGGTCGAACGGTTCAACCGCACTCTGGCAGAAATGCTTACACAAGAGGTATATCTCAACCAAAGAGACTGGGACATTAGATTACCGTATGTCTTAATGGCCTACAGAACGTCTGTTCACTCTAGCACAGGATTTACTCCAGCTTACGCCATGTTTGGAACAGAATTGGCACTTTCATTAGATCTTATGATGCCACGAATTCCTAATGAACAGAAGAGTCCATCTGAGTTTGTCGAGATTACACGACAACGGTTGGAAGAGGCGTACTCAACTATTAGAGAAGAATTGCGTCTAGTACATCGTCGACAGAAATCTTGGCATGATCATGCCATTTATGGTGAACCTTTTCGAGCCGGTGATCGGGTGTGGGTGAAAGATGATCAACGAACTATGGGATTTTCTCCTAAACTGCAGTACAAGTGGAAAGGACCATGGCTAGTGACTAAAAGTATGAGTCAAGTAACCTACGAGCTCGAAGACTCTGGGAAAAAAAAGATAATCCTGCATTTTGATCGACTCAAGCACTGTATTGACGATGACGAATGACAAAAGACAATAATGCCTCTTCCCAATGAAGTGTCAACACAAACTGAGTGTATACCGAATTCGATTCCCATTGGTCCAAATTCGGGTCCAGAGATGACGGAACGACGAACGACAAAAGACAATAACGCCTCTTCCCAATGAAGTGTCAACACAAACTGAGTGTATACCGAATTCGATTCCCATTGGTCCAAATTCGGGTCCAGAGATGACGGAACGAACAGACCAGACGTATGTCAAGGAGTCTGAAGTGGAACCTGTCTCGAGTAGGACGTATAATATCGATCCGACTTTTGAACCGGAAAAAGAGGATATAGACAGAACTGACTTCCCTTTTGAATTTGGGGCACGTGAAGATGATGTTACCCACAAAACAGCAGCAAGTAGATGCGAACCTGCAGCCGCCAGTTTGACAGAAATATTACCCGTTGAGCCAGCATCTAATTCTGAAGTACAGAAGATAAATTTGAAACCTGTAGCGCCTGGCACTGGAAAATACAGCCATTTTAGAAGATTTGGGTCCCGATAGCGATAATACTACAGGAAGTGACTTAGTTCTCAAAACTGACCAGAGTTACGGCTCCTCCCAGTAGCTGTCGTCATGACCAGGTGAATTTGGATACGATGCAACGACAGGGGCAATCACAGAAGAAAACAGTCTCTATAAGATCGCCCCATCGAGATCAGTTATCGTCACCAGGTGATGGTGAAATTCTGATAAGTCCAGGTGAGCGAGATTGCGATCCTTTTGAAACTCCTGGGATGGGTGACATGGGGAAATTTACCCAATGTCATTTCTCCCAGGACTTCAACTCCCTTCGATGGTCATTTGAGGGCGAGGGGGATTTCTCATCCTCAAACATGGCCTCGAGTGATGGAAAAAGATTTCATTGCGCCTGGGAGACAAGGTTCAGCTCGTGCTAAGGGCTTTTCTGTCCCAAATTCTTCACGGGGAGATCCAGGTACCGGCGGAGATGAAGTGATACTAGCGCCGTTCAATCGGCCATTTTCACCAGTGTCATAATCATCTCCAACTGAACACAGAAGCCCATTTAGGAAGTCTGGGCGGAGTAGGAGAGCTCCTAGGCGATTTACACACGAAACAGCTAGAAGACCAGCTGAGCGTTTTTGGTGAATAAGTGAGAGAATGGGTGCACCCAGGGTAGGTAAAGATTGACAGGGATGACTGCGATAATTGATGGAAATCACTGTGATAATTATTGGAAATGACTGTGATAATTAATAAGGATGACTGTGATATTGACTAGTCTAATAACTATGATCTTATTTTGCCGGATAAATTGGAAGGAAAGTAGTCATTATCAGGATGTCGGCGGAGTGGGATCGACCAATTATTACCAGTACAGCGTGAACGTGGACTTAGTATGGTATTAACTACACAGAACAGATCATGTCCACAGGAACAGTCGAACCCATGGACTTTATACTTCAGGTGAGATTTGGCAGACGTGTTGAATGTAAACCCCTTGATTATGGCTGATGCAACCTAAGGGACGTAATTCCTTCCAATTTTGAATTAGGCATTAAGTAGATCAGAGTTATCACTCTTGCTGAACTATAAGTACGGTTGGTAATGCAAGATCAATACATGAGTCTTGTTTTATTAATAAATTATGTAATTAACCTGTAAATAATGAATACGAAGTAAATTACTAATTACCGTCTAATGGGAGGTAGCTTCAAATTAACTTTCTGATTGGGCTTAAATAACGTATGGCGATTATATTGGGTGGAGTTGGGATTTTGTTAAAGCTACTGGTTCAGGCACATCAGATATAAAAATAATACATACATCTCTATCCATATAATGTCATATTTCGTAAATTTCTATGTATTGAAACCATTTACGGCAGTACTGCGTCTAGTGCTTATCCGTAATGGATCGTATTATTTCCTCATTTTAATTTCACTCCCGATAGTAAAATTCGACTGAGAACCTGAGGTCGCTGGGTTTTCCAGACCCACAATGCAGTGCGAAATTAATAATACGGCATCACGTATCACGTGACTTCAACGTGACTATCAAAGAAAACAAACAGAGGAACATGGCGGAAACGTAAATTATAAAATCAACCGAACAAATAGATTTATACAAAGGGAGAGACAACATTGCGACTGTTATAGGGAAATCGACATGTTAGTCTGTACACCATTAATTACTCTGCGGTAATAACACGTTGATATGAGTAGAAATCATCGGTAAAGTGGTCTAGTCACGCGTTTCGTTAGAAGACGTCTTAAAGGTCTATCTCCACATTCGCGGTTTGCATCGCGCGTTCACGACGCGAGATACGCCGCGTGAAAACGCTCTGTTTGCTCTAATTGATTTCAATGAAGGCCTCTACACCTCGGCGTGGCATGAAAAAAGCGTGCCTAGTCATCGCCGCGTGAAATGCCAGAAACCTCCAAAGGGGTTTTTGAGCGTATCGTGCACCGAATTTAGGCTGGCGTCTTCAATATTCAGGCAATATAAATCCAGTCAGACCATTTTACACTTGACAATATCTTGGTCAACCTGTGTTCACTTAACCATTCATCTGCATTCATGGGGCGAAAAGAAGAAGACAATAAAACCGAACGCATGACAGTTGCAGTAGAGAAAAATCCATGTATATACGACAAGCAATCAGATCTGTATAAAGACACAAAAAAGAAGGATGATATTTGGAAGGAGGTTGCAAAGAATACTGGCTTCAGTGGTAAGTGGCTACAACACAAGATGCCAAGGGGCTTGTATTGGTCACATTGTCATTGGCATTTCACCTAGAATGTGCATAGCTCGAGAGAGAGAGAGAGAGAGAGAGAGAGAGAGAGAGAGAGAGAGGTGGGAGGGAGGGGGAGGCAGGAAGAGAGGGAGAGGAGGGAGGGAAGGAGGCAGTGAGGGAAGGAGGTTTGGAGGGAGGAAGGAGAAGGATGATGATATCATATCTTATTATATCACATCATAATATTCATGTCATACCAATTATATCGTATCATATCATATTATTAATTGAGTTTATCCTAAATAAATCATACCATATCATACAATGCAATCCCCTATGTATCATATTACACCATATCATATCATATCATACTTTGCCATACCAAACCATGCCATCTAAGATCATACCACCACCCCCACCCCCGGCTCCGCATCACTCAGCCTCGTCCCGCCCCGTTCTGCCCGCCCTACCGCACCCATCCCTACCCTGTTTCGCCTCGCCCATTCCCGTTCCACCCCGTCCCGCAACGCAACGCCTCGCCCCGCACCGTCCCGTTCCACCTCGCCCAGCATCGCAACGCAATGCAACGCAGCACACTACACACCATAGCAAAACCATACCGTAGCAAAAGCATACCAAAACCAAACCAAAGCAATACCAAATCAATACCATATCCCGTACAGGACTACAGAAAGTGTCAGTAGCACTTGCACTTTAGCTTGCATGACCGAAGCAATATTCGTGTTGCCATGGTACAGATCCAACATTTGACACAAAGTATCTCATGAATGTATTTCGAACAGCGATTGCATCTTTTCGTGGCCTGCCCCCAACTCTTTGTATTTCTCTGAGAACGCCATCTTGGAGATCCTGTTCTGTATTTATGTCAAGTTCCTGGGGTGGCGGAGGAACAGGAACTCCATGCATCTGCAACATGTTGTGGAGGACACATGTTGCCTTTATTACCTTATCTACGCTTGTTGGTTGTAACGGTATTTTACGATGATAGAGGCGCCATCTATTAGCAAGAATCCCGAAACAGTTTTCCGAAACCATTCGTGCTCGAGAAAGCCGGTAGTTGAAAATTCTTTGTTGTTCCGAAAGATTTTTGCCAGGGACTGGACGGACAGGATGCTCCCCTGAAGGGAATGCTTCGTCACAAACAATCACATGAGGAACTGGTTCCGTTTCTTCAAATGTTGGCAGAGGCTTGTCACCAGGGATGTCCAATGTTTCAGTTCCTAATTTCTTCCCAAGTTGGCTTTTCTTGAAAATTCCGCCATCACAATTTGAACCATATGATCCAATATCCACCACTAGAAAGCAATACCGATGGTCAATCAGTCCAAGTAGCACGACAGAAAACGACTTCTTGTAGTTGAAAAAATTGGAACCTGACCTCCTTGGTGCAAAAATTAGTACATGTTTTCCGTCTAGTGCTCCCAAACAGTTCGGAAATTGCCATTGTGTCAGGAAACCCGATGCAGTGTCTTCCCAATGTTGCCGGGTTGGCGTTGGCATATAGACAGGTTGCAACCTTTCCCAAATAGCATCACACGTTTCACTAATAATCTTGCAAACGGTTTGAAGGCCAATTCGATAACTGAACGCAATAGTCCTGTACGAGTCGCCAGTTGCAAGAAATCTGAAATGACAGAAGTGAACACAATGTCATAATCTTTTTTCAGTACCCGATGCAAAACAAAGATGGAAGGCTGTAAGGGATAACTATCGAAAATACAAGAATAGTCCGAAATCCAAAAGTGGTCAAGGCGCCAAGGCAGTCGCCCCATACAAGTTTTCTGGCATACTCGGATTCCTAGCTCCTTTCCTGGAAGATAGAGAGTAAGTATTTGCAAGCAGTTTATGTACTACTACTACTACTACTACTACTACTACTACTACTACTACTACTACTACTACTACTACAACTGCTGCTGTTGTTGTTGTTGTTGTTGTTGTTGTTGTTGCTGCTGCTGCTATTACTGCTACTACTGTTGTTGCTACTGCTGCTACTACTACTAGAAATTTTACGGCTAGCAAAATGAGGTAATGCCATCTGTCTTTTCTCAGTATTCATCATCTGCAAGATTGTTAACGTCATACATTCATACATATGATCATGAAACTTGGCTTAGAGCTTCGGGAGAATGTATGCAAGTATCAAAACTAAGTCAGGCAACACGTGTATATATCCATTCGCATTATAAACTTTTTGAAGAAATAAGTTCGGGAAACAATTAAACTCCAACATTAATAAATCTCAAATTTGGCATTGTAATACACGAAATATCATTATCTAGATTTACAGAGAAATTTGATAAATCAGCTATAGACTCGCCGGAATGCAAATAAATAAGAAAATATGTGGAATCTGAGAGCATTTCAAATACATAAAGCTGGTATATTCACCCCTGTTTATGCTTAAATGCGCCATTTTATAATTTAATTTTTTGAATAAATTTCTATAAATGATTTCCGGCGTAGACATACCATTCGTGTTAAGTTGCTTTTATAATTCCCCTCAACCCCCCCCCCCCCCCAACCGCCGCGCCACTAACTGTTTTTGACTGACGGAATTTGAGAATTCCAGTTTACATCAGCATGACTTTCTTTTTGTCCCATTATTGCAGGTCATCGTCTAACCTGTGTCAAGATGCCCTACAACCTGCAGAAATGGACAAAGATGCCAACGACGAGGCCAGTGCCGAGCAGGCAAGAGACGATGGTGATGGGGAGGATTTTACGAATGAGGATATTGTGCCAATTTCTCAATCTCATTCATCACGTCCAACTACTCCGACTCTCCAAGCCAGCGCAAATAGGAAGCGGAAATCATCGAAAAATGATACAGTTGATGAAGCCATTGCAGATTTTTTAACTGAGAAGAAAAAATATATTGCAAATAAACGTATTGCACCTGTGGGGGATAAAGATGACATTGATCACTTCATGCTGTCAATGGCGGCTACCATTAGAAAGCTACCGGCCCGTGCAAAAGCAGATTTAAAATATAAAATTCATGGCATTGTTCATGAAGCTGAAATGAAGTACTTGTTACAGAATGAACATGATTTCAACCCACCGCCATTTTCGTATCAGAATATGCCAGCGAGTTTCTCACAGTACGGATTTGTAGGACCTTCAGGCAGGCAGGCTCAGTCTACGTCTACCACTGCCACGACACAGGGACATTGTGATGCATTTCACATTACACATCTTCAATGATTATTATGACATCGTTATAAATTAATCTAAATCCGTGAACGTGCTCATTCACAGCAAAATGACTGAAATTAAAATTCTTTAATATGGATACTTTTAGAGGCTTAAAGAGAAACCCAAACCGGATTTAGATTTCGATAAAACAACTAAAATACATAATTTATAACATATTTTTAATTTTAAAACATATTTGACAAATTTTCATAAACTTTATCTAACTTAAAATTGACTATTTGGGACATCCCGATGTGACGTCATCGCGTGATATTTTAATCACGTGATCGGCGAGTACACGTACACATGTATATTATCACGTGATGAAAACAATCGATCACGCTATGACGTAATTTTGCTGATATCACGGAAATTGAATAAAACGACATTTGTTGACGACATTTAATATTTAGGAATTGGAAAATATGGGAATAATATAGTTTATTTTAATTATATTATGCAAAAGCATCGATTGGCGTGCATTACTCCCCCCCCCCCCCCCCACCCCCACACCCACCACCACACTGTATGGGATTTCCTTTAAGTTGAGGGTCTAGGCTTACTGAATCGAAATAAATCTTAACATATGACGATTTCATTGCATACTAATTAATATATTTTTTTAATTGTTAAATTGAATTAGAGGCGCGTGCCTCTAATTTAATTTGGCAATTAAAAAAATTATATTAATTATTACAAAATTAAATCATCATATATATGTTAAGATTTGTTTCGTTTCCTTACACATAGACCCACAAATTAAGCATATAAAGGTAGACGATTTGAATAATTTTATTTTCAGGCAGTTTGCTGTGAATGTGCATCTTTAAAACATTGTATGAATAAACGAAAACTTACCTCAAACATATTGCTAGCCTTTCTTCACTTCCAATTGGCTTACGCCAAAATGTCACTTCCTTTGTCAGGTCGACTTTCAGTTTTTCGTGCAGCTCATTGAAGGTCTGTGGCAGCATCCGGAAATATTGAAAGAACTTGTCTTCGTGTGAAAATAGCTGCTTCACTAAATGATGATATTCGCCAAATTGTGACCTTTGTAAAAGGATGTCATGTACCCAGTATTTATGGGACCGTTTTCTGGCTTTTCGTCGTTTGTTGTAGAGATATAGTGCTAATATATCTTCAACGTCACTGTCTGACTCGTCCATATCTGCCATGTTGCACAACAGGTCGAGTTTACTTGAGCCAATATTCGACGGACAGCACATGCAATACGCACGACTTTTCTGCTATTGTGGAGACAGTTAATCGAAGCGCATTACGGAGCGTCCTCTCCAAGCGTTTCACGCGGTATATCTCGCGTCGTGAACGCGCGATGCAAACCGCGAATGTGGAGATAGACCTTAAAGGTCATTGCAGACCAGACACGAGCGATTTAATCCAGCGAATCCCGCGGGCGAAAGAAATCTTTGTCGCGCGATGTTTGCTTGCACACCGATCACGAAAATATCTTGGATACCACGCTGAAAAAAGCGTCAGAATATGTCCCTGAACACTTTTCGAACGCTCGTCGATAATTCATAAATTTCAGGTTTAAACATCATGAATTCCACGATAAGAGGGACACCTGATTTGAATTTTCATTTTGTAAGAACAGTCATGTATTATATATCATTCTATTCCGGGTTTGTTATATTTTCCGATTCCGCTTAAACGGATTCCTGTTTTAGCAAAACACTTCAGTGCGCATGCGCAGGTAGACAACGTGGTTCAGCAGTCTAAAACAAGCGAAAAACGCGTTTTATTTGTGCAGTTTTTATCTAAGATTTGCCAAGTCCTCCTGTGCCATCTGCTGGTGAGTTATATATCATTGCAATCCATATGGTTTATAGATCACGAAAATACTAATATGTCAGCTATATTTATTCAGGGTTTACCCACATTCTTGTTAGAATAGTGTGACTGCTTTACTTATGTATATGTAAATCCGTCACAAAATATAATGAAAAATTGTGTTAAAATAAAAACAGATGTTCCAATTATACTGACTTTGTACATCCTATTTACAAATGCCATATATTTACAAAAAATATTAGATAATACATATTTATTCATGCGCCTTTTGTGAAAAATGCGTGACGGATTTACATTTGTGTGCGTGACGGATTTACATTAACCTGAAAATCCGTCACGCTGTGTGCAAATATTCTTCTCTGAGTAAATAGAGATTCTCTATCTAAATTTCAGACGAAATGGCCAAAACTGCAGCAGAACGTCAGCGAGCGCGCAGAGCAAGATTGCGAGCTGATCCTGTGGCGTACGCTCGTTACAAGAGCAAAGATCGCTTGCGCAACAACCAAAGACGGGACAATATGACCTCAGAAGAGCGCATTCAGCTTCGAAAAGTAGTAAAGCTTGCCGTCAGGAACTACCGGGTATGCCAACCAGAAAGCCCTGATACAGCAGTGAATTCTGTATTACCGCTAGTGCCGATAAAAGACGTTTACAAGACACCTTCGTCGTTAGGAAAAGCGAAGCGAAGGGTTTTGAAAGTATTACCGAAGAGCCCAAGGAAACGGTCAGCTGTTGTCCGAACATTGGCAGCTGAAATCCTGGATGCGGTGCTACTCCCATCAGCATCACATCACAATGGACTTGCGCCTGAAGTTGAAAAAGCGGTAACCGATTACTATGAGAATGACTCTGTGTCACGAGTAATGCCAGGTAAGGCTGATTTCATTACAGTACGTGACGCCCATCGACGAAAAACCCAGGTTCAAAAGAGACACCTCCAAATGACCCTTAGTGAGGCATACCAAAGTTTCAAAACAGTCCACCCTGACATCAAAATTGGAAAATTAAAGTTTATGGAACTCCGTCCGAAATGGGTATTATTATCCTCGCAAATGCCACATAACGTGTGCTGTTGTGTGTACCACAGCAACATGAGTATGTTGCTGGAAGCGTTGCATGCCAAATATCCGGATACAGTTCCATTATACTCAGGAGCTAACTTTCTGCAAAAATGTGCTTGTTCCATGGATGACGAGGACTGTATGTCGAATAATTGTGAGACGTGTTCGGAGGGACAACTCTTTAGGAAGAACATCAGAGAACATGTAGCCGTGGATGACTCTCTGTATTTGAAATGGTATCAGTGGGCACAAGAGGATGGTATTCTTGCAAAAACAGTTGTAGAAGGGACGGTGACTGACGCATTCGAGGCAGTAGAAAATCAAATACCGAAGTTCCTTTGGCATTGTTTCATTAAAACCAAACAATCTAGTGCATATGAGGAATGTAAAAACAGAGCCAAAAATCCTGAAAGCACGGAGTGTGTTCTGCAAATGGACTTTGCCGAAAACTATAGTTGTGGTTCTCAGGACGAAATACAATCCGCCCATTGGCGACAGCATCAGGTTTCTTTATACACAATAATGATCTACCATCGTGACAGAATTCTTAGTTATGTGATAGCGAGTGATTCGCGGGACCATGAGAAGTGTGCTGTCGCAGCATTCACGAGTAAAGTGCTGGAAATCATCCGAGTGAAACTACCATCAGTTGAATCCATCAATATCTGGACTGATGGGCCTTCAAGCCAGTACAAAAATAAATTTATCTTTGTACTGGCGCAGAAACTAGAAGGCACATATGGAATGCCTTTGTCGTGGAATTATTTTGCCACCAGCCACGGCAAAGGGCCAAATGATGCGCTTGGTGGTAATGTGAAACGAATTGTAAACCGAAAGGTTATGTCAAGGTCAACAGTTGTATATAATGCTGATAATTTTGCCAATGCTGTTCAGCAGTCTGAAACTAGCATATGTGTGTTAACAATGACGGAAGTGGAAATTGGTAATCGTTACCAGCTTCTAGGCTTGAACAAGTTGTGGGAAGGGCTCAAGCCTTTTCTAGGAACAATAAATGTACACTTTGTCAAGCCAAACGGGGACATGGTTGAAACCAAGTATTACACTGATGCGCCTATGGTGAAACATCGTCGAATTATGTATGCCACACAGTCAAGTGCCAATTCAGCAGCCGCACCTTTAGCTCCCCCTGTGCCAGCCCAGTTACAAGCCCCTGACAATCATAGTCCTAATAATATCACATTGACATCTGAAACTAACCAGCTGACAACATATACACCTACTCAGCCAGTAGTCTGTGTAACTAACCAGCAATCAACATCTGTAGATGTATTCCCATCAACAAGTAGGCCTACCCCAACAACGTCTGGTAATAATCCCTCTAACAAGTCCACACTTTTGAAATCAAAAACCATTGCAAAAATCTCAACTGCCAAAAGCAAACAAAGAACAAAGCAGGTTAACAAAAGTAAGAAAGCAGTCACAAAATCTTACTTCTGTCCCATCTGTAAATGGGCATATGGTAATATAAATGACCCGATGTTGTCTGATGATTGGATTTGTTGTCAAGGGTGTAAAGAATGGTTCCATATGATTTGCGCTGAACAAAATGGAATAATTGATGACGAAGATGCTTTCTCGTGCTACACTTGCTTCACTAAATAAAATAATTGTTCAACTTAATCATAAATACTGGCATATAGTTACCTAGACTAATCATCTGTTATGATTCATATAACAGATGATTAGTCTAGGTAACTATATGCCAGTATTTGTTACATTGTTTATTTGTATTCTATTTTAAACGAACTCTTGTATGTTAATTGTTTGAAGTTGAATCGGTTACTTTCCTTCACCATGCTGCAGCTGACTACTCTCAAATGGTTATCAGGTGATTTTAATGATTACCTGATGTCTTACAGCTATTATTATTAATATAGCGGGCGCTGCCGCATAGTAACGTTGATTTGTATAACAATTATTACGAGAGTTGAGCGTCAAACAATGTTAACATCCGAATGTAGGGCTCAAATGATATTAAAGCCCCGTTTTAACGTCAGAGGCGAGCTCAAATACTCATTATCGGCCCGCCCCTGACGTCACTAGCGGGCTCAAATGGCCATTATCAGCCCACCCCTGATGTCATAGATTACGTCACAGTAAACGTCACAGATTACATTGCATCACAGTTGACGTCACAGTCAGTTTACCTCATGCTTACGTCATAGTTTACATCATAGTTTACGTCATACTCCACGTCACAATCAACACTGACTACAATGTCGACAAACAAAATGACAAAAAAAAGAGTGAGCGTCAGTAGGGGTTATATTAATAATAATAGTAATAACGCTGTTTTGTTTGGGCATTATGGTCGTTTGAGTCCCTTCTTGTGTGATTGAAGCCCTTCATTTTCTTTTGAAGCAAAAACGAAAATGTCGGGCTTCAATCACACAAGTCGGGACTCAAACGACCATAACGCCCAACAAAACAACGTTATTGTTATATTAGAAGTTGTAATTATTGTGATTGAACTGATAAGTAGTTGTAAGGGAAGCGCTATGCAGATATGTTTGTTGTCCAAACCTTTCCAAGTTTATTGTACATTGTACTAACGCCCAACAAAACAACGTTATTGTTATATTAGAAGTTGTAATTATTGTGATTGAACTGATAAGTAGTTGTAAGGGAAGCGCTATGCAGATATGTTTGTTGTCCAAACCTTTCCAAGTTTATTGTACATTGTACATTTAAGTACATTTTGGCAACGTGACGGAATTACAGTTAAAGAAAATCCGTCACGTTTCAAAAATGTAAATCCGTCACGTGGATTTCAACCATTTAAAAACAATATGTTTCAAATTCGTTAATTAAAAGAGGTTTTCTTAATGCTTACATGATATATTTATGCAGTGGCCCCAAGAATAGTATGAGTAATTTAGAAATTTTGCAGGAATTTGCAATGAAAGACACGTGTAAAAATAAGAGGTTGCATCCGTAGTAAATCCGTCACGCTGTATTAAATGGGAATAAAAAAGTAATTTCGTTATTCGGTGTATTTGTCATGAGATAATTTTAAACACAGTTGTATTTAGCTGCCATGCACATTGAAACTTGGTGCTATAAACAAAATCTATTGATGGTAGGTCTTCCCAAATACGGATGTCCCGCAAGATTGTGTAAATCCGTCACGCTGGAATGCATGACATACATCCATTAAGATCATGGCTGATCAACAAGTATTATCTTTACTGGGAATTTTCTATGAGAACTCTGACTCGGATGATTCAGAGGAGGAAGCTATGTTGCTTTTGGCAATTGTAGAGCGTAGGAAGAGGAGGAGAATGAGAAGACGCTTCTGGGTACACCCAATTCTGCAGAAACGTGATGAGTGTGGAGAATATGCGAAACTTATTCAGAAGCTTCGACTTGAACCTGAGAGGTTCCACACGTACTTTAGGATGTCCAAAGAGATGTTTGACCTTCTGCTACAGCTGGTGCGTCCATTGATACAGAAGCAGACGACTCGCTACAGGAAGCCAATATCTGCAGATCAACGATTAGCCGTGTGCTTACGGTATGGTATATGTGATTGATTAAGGTCTAAATTTTTTGAGGTGGAACCCTTCTTCTGCGAACGTCCTTCCCTATTTTTTTAACTCAGCATACCTGTTGAATAACTGATATGTGTTGTGGTGCTGATGTTATAGTGTTATCTCTCACCTATGGTTCTCATAGTATATGAATCAAGCAATGAGCTCGAGCTTACGCATACCATTATAGTCACTGACCTAGATAGTTGACCCGTTGACCTCAAACTGGTCTCATTCACCTTTTTGGAAATATAACCTATATGCCTAATTCGTTGTACTCTCCCTCCCTCCCTCCCTCCCTCCCTCTCTCTCTCTCTCTCTCTCTCTCTCTCGTTCGTGCGTGCTTACTGTCTGCTTGCAGTGTGTGGATGTAGAAACTGCATCATCTTCCAATACTTCCATTTGATGGGTTGTTTGCTGCCCTGGCCGCTAGTCGTCTTGTCATCATCTTTCAGTTTCTTAAACGCGTCTCTTAGGTTCTTCCAAATTTTCATGAGATCGTCAACTGTGGTAAAATAAAAGAAATAGGTACTGTTAATTAATGTCAGGATGCAAATAAATATGACGATGTCATTCAAGTGTAGATCTGTCCATCCATCCATCCATCCATCCACCCATTCGTCCATCCACCCATCCGTCCGTCCGTCAATCAATCAATCAAGCAAGCAAGCAAGCAAGCAAGCAAGCAAGCAAGCAAGCAAGCAAGCAATTAACCTGCCCATCCGCCTGTCCCTCTGCTGTCTCTCTTATGAGTTTAGTGCATGAGAGGGGGGGGGGTGTAATGGGCGTGTATTGAGTGATAACTATGTGGTGACTTGAATGACAGTACTCTATTGATCTGTAGAGTGATGGATGTGTGGATGGGTTTGCTGCTTGAATTATGTATTATCTAAACTGCATTTGAGTGATTCTGTACATTTTATACATAGTACATTATAGAAATGAAACATACCATTCATATCCAGGTTGGTGGCTATAGAACGCCATGCATTCTGTCTCTCTCTCTCTTGATATTTTCGTTGATTTCGGCATCTTTACCCTACAAGTGGAATTCGATGTGATGATCTAAAATGTTAAAATGCTTTATCCACATGCTTGATCCTCAAATGCATGTTTGCTTTATGTCACCTCTCTATACCGACCAACTGCTTTGGAACGGCTGGGATGGCGATTAATTCCGACTGGTGGTCCTAAGACCACCCATTTTAAAGAACCACCCACCACCCTGTGATGTCAAAAGATAGTATGTATCGTGAGAGCCTTATGTAATATTGAAATAATTGCTTTGTTAGCTATCTTTATCGCTTCATAGTGCAGTCGGTATAGACAGGTTTCCCCCGACGTACGATTTTTCACTGGGCGATTTATTGAGCGAATCGACAAAAATAGAATCAGAGCGATTGTACAACTTCGCCCGCCCGAGCGAGCTGAGCGCCGATCATTCACCGTGCTTGGTGTGCGTGTTCCGATTGAGAAAGCTGGGTGCCATTTTTTTTTCTCGCACCGCTTCAAAAATTCGCGCGTCAAATCGTGTCTGGTCCGCAAAGACCTTAAAGGCCGGTTTTCACATTCGCTAAGCTAAAGCTAAGCTGAACGAGAGAAAAAATCGTACATATGTATTTCTAGCAGCCTGTTATCATATGCGCTAAACTGAACCGATACAAAACGATAATACACGCACGGAGATTTTGAGATCGACCATGCACGATTATTTCTCGTTTCGCATATAATCAGTCGCTCGGACATGCCTGAGTTTTCCAGGTTTATTTATTTATTTCATTGCATTTCAGTATTGCAGTCAACATGTCGCAGGCCGAAGAGAAATTAATATTGGAAGTATCTAAGTATGAAGAGCTATATGATGCAGCAAAAAAGTTTTATAAAGATTCAGAACGCAGAAGTAACATTTGGAAAGCCATTGGCAACGCTCTTGAGCGACCAGGTAGCATACAGAAATGCATATAATTTTGCAAATACATAATTATTTAAAATTTTGATCAGCATGTCTGTCCATATTGTTTACGACAACGACTTGGGAATCAAGAATATGGATTACAGAGAGGAAGAGGAGGAGGGGCCTGGAGGAGGTTGGAACGTAGGGCATGGCAGTGAGGAGGTGGGAAGAGGAGGTGGATGGAGCGAAGGCACGAATGATGATGTTGGGGGAGAGGGGGTAGATAGACTGCAATAACAGTTACTACGTGTTATGGGCAACATTTATCTGTTGCTGAGATTTCCCCCACACACATACGCACGCACGCACGTACGCACGAATATAACTTGCATTGCTGATGCTGCTATGACAATCTTGTAATTAATAACATAGCACATCCGTCAATTCATCCGTGCGTACGTGCGTGCGTGCGTGCAATGCCCTGTTATTTCCCGAATTCACTGAACTGTATAAATTTTTGCTGCTGCCTATACTGGTTTTACAGACTGTACTGTCACTGAACAATTCCTCTTCGCACCATTTCCCTTTGCCAGGTAACCTCGCCTGCTGGAGAGACAAAATAGTCTTTAAGCCTATCACGGAGTTTGTATGCGCCATCAGAAGCACGGGTCCCAGGTAGATTACCTAAGTTTTGTATAGCGCTTGCAACAATCTCCTCATCTCCCCGTTCTTCCTGTACATCCATTGGGCCGGAAGTCTGTGCCAGAAAATTGTGCAAGATGCACGTCGACTTGACAACCTTCTCGGCATTTTCGGGTTTTAGTTGTATTCTTCGCTGGTAGATCCTCCATCGCGCAGATAGAATTCCAAACGAATTCTCTACCACCCTTTTGGCTCTCGAGAGTCTATAGTTGAATATTTTCTTATCCTCTGTCAGTTGTCTCCCAGGGTATGGTCTCATGAGGTAATTTTTTAACGGAAATGCCTCGTCTCCAACGATCACATGTGGCATTGATACATCTGTTCCCGGTAATACTGAGTCCGACGGCACATGCAGGGTCTCATTCTCCAAGCACTGTCCAAGACGTGAATGGGCGAATATGCCACCATCACTATTTCTACCATATCCGCCAACGTCAATTGCAATAAAACGGTACCGCGCATCAACCAGAGCAAGAAGAACAATTGAAAAGGTACCCTTGTAATTGAAAAACTCCGCACCAGAATTCTGAGGGGCCTGTATCATGACATGTTTTCCGTCAATGGATCCAATACAATTTGGAAAGTTCCAAATGTTCTTAAAATCTTGAGCGGACTCCCTCCATTGTTCTTCTGTAGGTACTGGCATGTACTCATGCTGGAGGCGGTTCCAAATTACATCACACGCCTCGCTGATTACCGACACGGTAACTAAAAGCTATCGTCGAAAAGGAATCACCAGTAGCAAGATCTGAAAAAGGATAAACGAATTTTATTATTATTATTATTATTATTATTATTATTATTATTATTTTGACTTCTAGCTGAACATTGCACTAAAAAATGGAAAAACATGCGTGATGCCTTCGTTGCATGGCGAAAGAAATCTAAGAGCAAGAAAAGCGGCCAAGCTGCAAAGAAAGTAAAAGACTACAGATATGCAAAGGAACTGGAGTTCTTAATCCCATTTACGAATAAACGCAAGTAAGTACAAGAGGCTCAAGGTCCGTAATGCTCACCTGGCATTACTGGCCCCAATAGGATTTGTTTCCACATAAGCAGATATCTGCAAGCAAATGGTCTTCAAACCTATATTACTTAGAATCGGGTTTTAGTTGTATTCTTCGCTGGTAGATCCTCCATCGCGCAGATAGAATTCCAAACGAATTCTCTACCACCCTTTTGGCTCTCGAGAGTCGAAGTATTTCAGAAGTAGATGTTTGAATAATTTTTGAAAATCCAAGTCTAACTGAAGAAGAAGATTGAAAGCTTATCACTATTTAAGCGTGTGACTATTAAAGTTTGGGTCAAATCGACCACATGAGCAGGCAGAAAATATACCAAGCGAAATTCTGAAGGGACGCTCTGGAGTCTACCATATCAAGTCAACAAGCAGAAAGAGCTATGAGCCTTTGGGCCAGGTGAGCTATAAATCCAAGATTTGGACCCAAAATAAAACTGACGAATCAAAAATCAGAATAGAATTTCAGGATATATCCACAGCAGGGTCCTTCCAGTCAAGTTTGGTCAAAATCTGTCAACGTGTTAAGGAAAAGAAGCGTTTGACAGATGGACAGAGGGATGACGGATGGATGGTAGATGACAGATGGATGGACAGACGATGGACGGCCCCCACAACATAATCTCACTTGCCCCTTCAGGCCAGATGAGCAAAATCTGTGAAGCAGGATGTATACTTAAGTATCACTTTTCAAGCAGCGGTGGTGCTGGCCTAGACTTTTATGTTACGGTTTATATCTCAGAAATGGCTGATCTGATTGGAATCAAACTTGGTACATGGTGATATGTACATCAATGCAATTGAATTATTAAAAAATGGTGTTTTGATATTGTTATCCAGAAATGCAGTCTGCATTCATCGGAATACATACATACTGTTGTCATGTAACTGAACACACAAATGTGCTTTCAGGTAGCAATTATAAAGACCTATTGTACATATGAGATAAGCAGTTTCATTTTTGTTTTGCAGAACATCGTCAAACTTGCCTTCCTCATGCGAGGACATAAGCATGCCGTGTGAGGGCAGTTCTAGTGAAGAAGAAACCCAGGCTACCCAGGAGTTTGAAGACGAAATCATAACAGGGACCGTATGTATGGAAAATGATAGCAACATCTGCAATACCAACGCAAACGTCGAGTTATCAGCAATGGATAGTTTGGATACAACGCTGCTAATACCCAGCTGCTCATCAGCCGTAGGTCAGAAACGCCCATCAGATGGAATAGACGTGATTCCGAAAGAGAAGAAAAGGAACGAAGGCATGGGTAGTCTGGTAAATGTTGTCCGAGAACGTCAGAAGGAGCGGGACGAGCGTCGGAACAGCCGGCTACAGCTTTGTCAGCCACAAATGGATGAAGTTGAAATGTTTTTCAATTCAATTGCTCAAACCGTTAAGCGATTGCCCCCAGAAGTGCAGGCCCAAATTAAATTAAAAGTATGTCAAGATGTAATGAAGGCGGATATGGAATATCAGCATAGGGATGTCCTACATGAAAAAGAAGAAAATGCAACCCAAAATTTTACACCTAGGCAGACCCAGTTCACAGAAAATCCGTTATCCTGTCATGATTATCCTTTTGCCAACAGATTCCTTAGTTTGAGCAACAATTCATCTTAGCCATACGTTTTTCAATGCTGTAAAATGATATTCGGGCATGCCGTGTGCATGTTAAGTTCAATTAATTATTAAGCTTTTCATTAAAATACTGAAATTTCAAATCCAAATATTGCCTTGATTGTTTGGGATTGAAGGCAGACATGTATTTGTGTATATATATATATATATATATATATATATATATATATATATATATATATATATATATATATATATATATATATATATTTTGTGTTCACACCAAACAAACACAGATAACGTCATAATAGCCAACTGATGAAGTCACACTCATCACAGTGACGTCATATCAGACGATTTGTCTGCATTTCTATAAGAAACTAGTTATGAACGTTGAATTCATTCCATTTAATTAAATATTATGTTGGTTATTTAGCAGCTAATTTGACTGGGAGCTGTTGTTGTCTTACCAGTACAACTGTCTTTTTGAGCTGGAGTGTTAGAAGGGTTATTGTCAACTATCATTGTTTACTTGTCAACAAATGGGCGTCGCTTAGCTAAAAGTGGATTGGTCTATTAAACCTTACAATCCACTTAAATTATGTCACAATCAAATGACGTAGACGTTTCAGTGGCAGAGTTTTATTGGTTGTGTTATAAACAGTTGAAGTATATGTGTAAATATTCTATGGAATATTTTGAAACTAACTTGAGTGTAATCTGCTGCAGATCATATTCAAGATATTCAAGTGGATATATATATATATATATATATATATATATATATATATATATATATATATATATATATATATACACCTGTGCAAAAGTTAAGCACCAGCAAAAACAATAGAACGTAGAAACATGATGGTACAACTAGGCTGCCATACTTTTTGTCCCCGCGTTAGCTGACATAATTCCAAGTACGAAATGCACATGCATGCATGACTTCACGCCGCTTGATGTCCGTGCGTGGCGGGAAACAGCACACGTGTTCAGTTATGTAAAAGTCCAGTTTGAGGTGTAGAACATTACATACAGATTTAGGCGACAAGATTAGGAATTTTGTGTTCATGACCGTGGTTTATTTGTACAGAGAGAATTAGCTCTTGATTGTGAACCGCTATGGCAAGACGAAGGTTAAGTGATCGTGTGAAATGGCAAATCATAGGCATGCATACCACTGGTATGTCATGCAGAGAGATTGGCAGACAGCTGAACATTAACCATACTGTAATCAGTCGTTTGATTGCAAAACATGGGCAAACTAACGAGGTGAAGGACAGGCCTAGATCTGGAACACCGAAGAAGACTACTGCCCGTGATGATCGAGCCCTAGTACGCCTTGTTAGGAGATCTCCATTCACCAACAGCAGAGTGCTCAGCCAGCAATGGGAAACGCGCAATAGAGTGTCAATGTCTACCGTCAAAAGGAGACTGTATGCTGCTGGCATGAAAGCTAGGAGACTTGTCAGACGTCCTCTCCTCACTGCACACCACAAAGAGGAGCGTCTGAGGTGGTGCAACGAAAGAAGACACTGGAACATGAGATCCTGGAGACGGGTACACTGGTCCGATGAAAGTCGGTTCCTGCTTCATGCCACAGATGGTCGAACTCGTGTATGGAGGTCCAGACGCACGGCGTACGACCAACGTAACATCATGGAAGAAGTTCCATTTGGTGGAGGTTCCGTTATGATATGGGGGGTGCATCTCATTTGATTGTAAGCTGGATCTGTTGACTGTACCTGGAACACTAAATGGACAAAGATATCAAGATTCCATACTGGATAGAGTTGTGGTCCCTCATTTTGTAAATCATGCACCTGGAACCCACCCTATATTCATGGATAACAACGCCCGACCACATCGTGCTAGAGCTGTGCATGAATACCTCCGCCAGAATGCCATCGAAACCCTACCATGGCCAGCAAGGAGCCCTGACATGAACCCTATTGAGCATATCTGGGACATTCTGGGAAACATGGTGAGGAGGGATCCTCCTGTGCAGAACCTACAGGAATTAACAGACGCACTCCATCTTGAATGGCAACGAATACCACAATGGCGTATCAGTCGGTTGGTGACCAGCATGAGACGTCGTGTCCAGGCCGTCATCCAGGCACAAGGTGGATATACCCGGTATTAATAATGACAGTCTCAAACTCGTGCACAGATGTTAAACTTCGTTTTCAGACACCATTAATGACAATCTAGCCACGTGTGTCAACTGTAGGGCAATAGTTGTCAGTTGTGTCAACGTAACCATATTCAGGCCTCGTTTTCAAGTTCAAACAAAAACATACAGTGTTTCCCCACCATCATAATAAGCATTCCTCTAGTTGCATTATTACCTCTTGCACTAAGATGGATGGGTACATAAATGTTTATGCTATTGCTTTCTTCATAGCACATGAATATACCCTCGCATGTGCGTAAAAATAGGGTGGTGCTTAACTTTTGCACAGGTGTATATATATATATATATATATATATATATATATATATATATATATATATATATATATATATATATATATATATATATATGTATACATATATATATATATATAGACAAACGGGACAAACCAGGAAAGATGGTACAAGGATGCGTAAATACACAGGAAAGTTGACTGGTAAAGGATGAGTGGATGGACTGACGGACGGACAAACTGATTACCTTACATATATACAGACAAATAAACGAAGACATTTAACGTGTTTTCTATAGCAACTTTTCTTACCTTAGACATATTGCCAATCTCTCCCGTGGCCCGATGGGTTCCCGCCAATACGTATTGTCCTTCTGTAGGTCATCATGCACCTTATTATAAAGTACTTCAAACTGTTCTAGTGTTAGTCGAAAATATTTCTTAAACCTCTCATCATCTTCATTTAACTCTTTGATGAGGGTGTGGAATTCCCCTAACTGCTTCCTTTTCTGCAACGTGCTGTGCACCCAAAACCGCTTTTCCCTTTTTTTATGTAGATGGTCAGCCAAGAGAAGCAATAACTCATCTTCTTCTGATGATGAATCATCAGAGCTACTGCCAGTAAACATACTTTCAGCTTATATCCTACTCATTTACCCATTCACAGCAACTGAATGAATGTAAAGGCATTCAAATCGACCATGTAATCTCTATTGCACGATTTCGAGAATTTCCGAAAAAGCAAACATTTCAGGATCATTAAATTTTACATGTTCCTTATCTCAACAGACGCTGATTGAATGAAAATCACGCTAAGGTCAGGACAGTCGTCTCGCGCGTGACGTTTCACGCACGATAATTTTACGCTCAGCTTACGCTCAGCTTAGCCTCAGCTTAGCGAATGTGAAAACCAGGCTTAAGGTAAGAGTCCAGGATCGCGCTTGCGTATGCGTACGCGTACGCGCTAATAATCAAACCACATACTAATCAATAGGAGTGTGTCCAGGATCGCGTATTTATTCGCGTTTACGCGAACATTTGCGTACACGTTTTTTTAATCGCTTCATGTAGCGATCAAATGCCTACACGCGCTTCAATCGCGAACTATAAATCCATGCAAATGACGTAAAACATGCATTCTCAAACGTGCATTCTCAAACATGCATTCTCTGATATGCATTCGGTGCATGTTGTCCCACACGTATTCATAGTTGGATGAAAACATGTCGAAGGTACGATCAAGCCTAAACACAGAGGAGGTGGAGAGGCTTCTCCATTTAGTGAGAAACAACACGGCATTGTACGATGTTCGATCTCCGGACCACAAAGACACGCAGATGCTCAACAACACATGGAGCAGCATTGCCAAAGCAATGGGCAAAGAGGGGTTAAACGGTTGGTATATCCGTCCATTGGTTGGGTGTACGTTTATGTGCTATTGAATGTGTTCGGACTGAAAATTAATCAGACAAACAGGGAAACATACCAAAACCAGCAAGACAGACAGCAAAATAGACAAGCAGACACACGCACAAACAAACAAACAGGCAGGCAGACAGATACGCATATATACATTGTAGTATAGGGTTATTCCAAATGCAGTAGCAGCAGCAGTAGTAGTAGTAGTGGTAGTAGTAGTAGTAGTAGTAGTAGTAGTAGCAGCAGCAGCAGCAGCAGCAGTAGTAGTAGTAACATTGCGCACTCTATTAACTACACATTTAAAAAAGGAAATATGGTAATTGCCTCGCACATTTTCGTCCCTTTTGCTGTCCGTCTGTCTGTCTGTCCGTCCGTCACACTATCCCCTCCTAAACCGCCTGGTATAATTAAAGACAATTTCCGAGTCAACATTCATATTTGTGTCCGCCCCTTGAATGGCATTTATCTCATCCAAAATCATCGGGAGTATTGGTATGGTGGGTGGAGTTGGATTGGTCAAAGGCGCGAAACGTGGGGATCGCCTGTGACATTCTATCTTGAAATTGGATAAATAGAGTCACTCTAATTCCCAAATATACACAAGAAGCCCAAGGGGCCTGTATCGTTCACCTGGCATTATTGGCATTACTGGCCAGTAGGAAAATTAATCAACAGGGTTTTATACTTTTTCAATATATGATGTACATGTACAAGTTGCATCCAAAGTGCAAGAAATCCAGCCATTTGTTGTCAAGAAGAAAGCATTTTAAATTTCCTGTTGCTTTACTATGGGGCATTTTAGCGAGCGGCAACCATCTTGGATTTAGGCAGATCGACTTCGCTTGAACCAATTGGTTTCCAATGCCCTAAGGATGCTTCCTATCAAATATAATTGAAATCGGCCAAGTAGTTCTTGAGAAGAAGTCGTTTAGCGAAAAAGTAGACAGACGGACAGACGGACGGACGGACGGGCAGACGGACAGACGGACATACGACGGTCGACCGACATGGCCTTCGGGCAAGGTGAGCTAATAATAACATCCCAGTCATAACATAGAAATCCCAGTAAAAGTCCTAAGACAATTGATCAATAAATGTGTTGCATGTAAAAATTTCAGGATCGGATTGGCGTAAAAAATGGAAAGGGCTTCGTGATATGTACGTCCGCAAAAGGAGGGAAATGAGAACCAGCAAAAGTGGCCAAGCTGCCGATAAAGGCCGTAAATGGCAATATTTCGACATAATGTCGTTTCTTGATCCATTCGTGGATGAAAACAGGTGTGCAACTTCATATATTATTTTAAATACGGAAAAATCTGATTGCCCAGCAACTCGATTTTAACGATAAATTATATGCGCAATCTATACCACAAAACTTGTAAGATTTAACGTGCTCCCCACACATGCTAATTGAATTTCACTTAACAATAAATTTGCACTAATGACACAACAATTTTCTAAGCAAAGATTTGGCCGAAGTGTATAAATATAAGTAGACCTACGACACATTTCCAGTAACCATGACTACACAATTATACAGAAAGATAAGTTATCATTAACCTTTTGAACACGAAAGGCAAAAACGCCAAAGTTCTCCACGAATTAATAATTGAAACTGATTTTCCCGAAAGCTGGCGTTGCCACTCCAAGTTCAAAGGGTTAATTAAACACAATCTATGAAGGTTAAATTAACATAACGCTTAATTACATAAAAAATGACAAATTTATACACTAGTTTGATATTGCCTCAATCTTATATTAATCATCTTCATTTATATTTTAGCACAGAGACTAATGTTCCGCCACAAGTAAATCAAGAGGTCGCATGCAGTGATTCTGCTGAAGAGGATCACGATGTTCGAGGAAGGTAATGTTATAAAGCTTAGTCAAATATACCTCTACGTACATGCGCATCTTGCCATGGCAAAGGGGCGACACGCGAGAAATATTCTTTGAATATATTTCGTATTCGTATTGGCTCATCACCAGCTCTGTTGCCTACTCGGACCATATCCTGCATTCCATTGATGTCTATTTCCTCTACTTCTCGTAATGTACTTATTACTTGTGCGGGTGTTGTGTCCAACTGCAACATGTTATGTAGGACACATGCAGCTTTTACTATGCCATTAACCTTATCAGGGCGTATTGCTAATTTGGTATAAAATACCCTCCATCTAGCTGCCAAAAGCCCGAAAGCATTTTAAACTATTCTTCGTGCTCGGCTCAATCTGTAATTGAAGAGCTGTTCTTCTAGAGTGCAATCTCTTCCTGGGAATGGTCTCATCATGTTGATCTGAAGAGGAAATGCCTCGTCCCCTACCACAACATTTGGGACTGGACCTAGATGTTCAGCTCCTGGTAACGGTATATCATTTGGCAAATGTAAGCTATTTGAGGCAATGGCCTTTCCAATATTTGAGTTGGCATAAACTCCACCGTCACTGTTACGACCGAACGAACCAACGTCTATCGCTAAAAAATGCAAGTTTGCATCCACTAATGCCAAAAGGATAGTTGAAAAGGTTCCCTTATAATTATGGTACAGTGATCCTGAGTTCCACGGAGCTTTTAGTAATATATGTTTGCCATCGATGGCACCTATACAATGTGGAAAATTCCACTTATCATCAAAATTTGCAGCGACACCTTGCCAGTCAGCAGCAGTTTCAGGCAGTTGCATAAACTGCTGTGAGAGATTAGTCCATATAGATCTGCAGACTTCATGTACAATATTCCCGACAGTTTTGGCTCCAACACGGTAACTAAAAGCTAGTGAACGAAAGGATTCCCCGGTTGCTAGAAATCTGTGAATATAAAATGAGCAAAAACAATCAATTATATTATACAGATATGTGTCATTTATTTATACATAATGTATGTAACACATCCTCTTTCGAAAACATGAGCCAAATTTGATTCGTATCTATCAGGAAAAGTCGTAAACGGACAGACATATAAAATTTCTATACACAATAATAGAGTGGTCAATAATTTAAGGGGTACACAGGTCCTCCTTTCGAAACCACATCTGTATAAATATAACCTTTGTATAGAGACCACTTTAACCAATACACTTGACCATCTACCGAGAGATTACTTGTCTATAGATTCTACTTTTGCGGGTTCATCTTGGTGGTGTCGATGTACCAACCCAATATCCAATTTGGCCAGAGAGTGGATATTGGGTCTAACCCGTTGACCGGCGGGCCAAATTGGATATTGGTCCGTTATATCTATAGACAGATTGAACTGTACATGCAAATGCATACATATATGAACGAGCGAATAATTGAATTGATAAAGGAATGAATACGCTAGCTAGCAAGCAAACGAGAGTTTATGTATTAATTTATAAATTGCAGGTCAACTGATACATGCCTAGAGAATCAGTCGGCAGAAGTAATGATGGCACCATCATCAACTAGAGGCAAGAAGAGGAAGGGAGTGACCGCACCCGGGGAGGAAATGGATAAAGCCCTAAATGAGTTGATCCACGAGCACAAACATACACGTCAGTTAGTCACCCAGGAATCTGACAAAACGGCAGATGATGTATTCTTTCAAAGCTGCGCGTTAAGAATGAAAGACATCCCCAAACATCTTAGGTCATATTTGCATCTGCAAATCTCACAACTTCTCTTCAACGCGGAAAATTATAAATTGCCACCGATTCCAATCACACCACTGCCATCACAAACACAAACATCTCAACAAATAAAAATTAACAACACACACAATTTCACACAGCAACAACAATATCAATCACAATATGACTCCTATCCAGCAACATCTGATATATTATCAGATGCTTTTAATACTCAATTTGATGATAATTAATCAATTATTCTATTGACATTTCCATATTCGACCGGTCGTTCAGATAAATATCTTTTTATGATTTGGAAAAAAGAAACAGGCCTACCTGCGCAGTGGACAGTAGTTACTTAACTTTTATACGACCAGTCGAATAAGATCTCAGATAGTATTCGATTGACTGTCTAAAAGTTAAGGAACTATTCTTTACTACGTAGATAGGGCTGTTTAATTGTTATTAAAGAGTTACTTATCTGAATGACCAGTCGAATATGCCAATTAAAACACGTTTTATTTTTTCTTGCTTAAAATGTGCGTGTGTGTGTGTGTATGTATGTATGTAATATTGTAAACGCACCGGCTCAGAATTTTCAAAATTGAAAAAAATTGAAAATATTTTTGCTTATTTTATCACCTGAGATTGTCAATTTTGTTTAATAGATGCCATATGGCCTGATTAGTATACAATGATAAATCATTGATTGATGTTTTGAACACTTATTTGAGTTTCGCTTTTACCAAGATGTCGCGTAGATTAGGATTTTTCTTAAATGCAATTACTGGACGCTTGTTGAATGGTTGTTTTAAATTGTCCTGTAATTTGTGATACTCATCCTTTAGGATTTTCGCAATTTCAACATTTTTCCGATTGTATGTGAGAGTAAATGGGATAATCTCACGTTGATCCGAGAGGCATGGGTCCGAATTTATGCCCCTTGGCCATTGTGTTTCGAGTTCTTTAATCCAAAACGATTCTCTTAGTGATCTTTGTTTATCAGTTTCCTCTGTTGTGTCTGAAAGAGGTAGCTGTTCGATGGGCATAATTTCAAAGTCACGGGTGACTAAATGATCAGGAAGATTAAAATGTTCAGCCACATGTGTGTCTTCCTCTAGTCTAATATCTGAAAGGTGTCTGGTTGCTCGGCATCTTAGTCGATTTTTTGTTTCGCCAACATACTGCTTTTGACACAATTTGCATGAAATTAAGTAAATGACATTTTCAGAATCGCAATCTAATTTCGACTGAATTTGAAATTTGCTTTTGTTTTGAAAGCTCGTGAATGTACTCTGGGAAGGAAGAAATTTATCCAATTTACACCTTTTCTTTTCACATTTCCGAGATTCTCCTTCACCAATAATCGGACGATTATGACAAATTTTGGTAGGCCGAGAATTTCTGGCATTATCTGGAATGATTTCCAAATTATGCAAAGTTTCAGACTTTATTTTGCGCAGGAACCGAGAAGAGTACCCTCTCGGTTTGAGGGCTTTGAATAAGGTCGAACATGATGATTCAAAGTTTTTCTTATCACTCGAATTTCTATGAAAACGGATTATTTGTGATTTTACAAGTCCCTTGAAAGTATGCGGAGGATGGAATGATTTCTTGTGTAGTAGTTGATGCGAGTCGGTTGGCTTAAAATAAACTTTGTAGTCTAAGTAACCAGTTGTTTCATACTTTATACCTTTGTATAAAGTTACATCTAGGAAATCTACGGACAGCTCATCGATTTGAGCTTTTAGTTTGATATTCGGATCATGATTATTCAGAATGGCCAGAAATTCGGTAAATGCTTCCTTACTATGTTGCCAGATCATGAAAATATCATCGAGGTACCTGCGGTAAATGAGCGGCTGATTTGGACAGTTTTCGAGTGCTTCCTTTTCCCACTCTGCCATGTAAAGGTTAGCGAAACCTGGGCTGAAACGCTTACCCATTGCGCAGCCACAAATTTGTTGAAAAATTTCACCAGCAAATTCAAAGTCATTGCCCTTCAGACTAAGCTCTAATAGAGCTATTACTTCTCTGTCGGGCCTGTTGGTGTCAGGATAGTCGGCAAATGCTCTACGAATTGAATTTAGACCCTTTTCGATGTCAATGTTTGTGTACATAGCATCGACGTCCATTGTAATTAAGAATGAATTTGGAGGGACCGAGATCTTAGAGACCTGGGCTAGGAAGTCTTCAGTGTTTTTCAGATAGCTAAAATGTCTATTTGCAATTGGCTGAAGATGGTAGTCGATAAATTCACTAATCCTATATGATTCCGAACCACAATCTGAAATGATGGGTCGCCCTGGTGGTGTCATAGGGTCGGTCCACAAGTCAACAGACTTATGGATTTTAGGAAGAAGATAAAATGTACGTGGTTTCGAATCATCTTTTGCGCACAGGTATTTATATTGCTTTTCAGTTATCTTCTTGTTATCAACCATTTTTTGGAGAATTTTGTTGAATTTGCTACAGTTATTTTGCCAAAGTGGTTCATTTAGTTTTTGGTAATGCTTCGGATTACTAAGCTGTCTATGCGCTTCTTTGATGTAGTGGTCTTTATCCATTATTACAGTAGCCGATCCTTTATCCGCAGGTTTGATGACAATTTCACTTTTTCTAGATAAACCTAATAGGGCCTGGCGTTGCTCATAAGATAAATTTTGCTGATCGTTTGGAAATGTAGTATTTTCAATACGTTCAGAGTAAAGTTTTATACTTTCACCGATTGCTGGGTCAACACATTTTAAGTTTGGAGCCCAGCCAGTTTTTTCAATGAATAGTGGAATATTACTATTGGAGTTTTGAAAAAAATCAGCTAATTTCACACGGTGACCAAATTCAGCAGTTTCAGTAAAGCCATTATCTAAATCTGCATCCAAACCTGTTTTATGTTTTGGTGTTGGGACAAAAGTCAAGCCAAAATTAAGCAGTGACTGTTCTGCTTCGCCTAATGCGGAGCCGGTTAAGTTTACAATATTACTACCCAGTCCCATTTCTGGGTGGTTGGTACCTTGACCCGAGTTTAGTTTAAATTAAGGGCCACGAGCCAGTTATTATACATGTCATTTGCTGTCCTCTCAGTCCAATGAATATTGTCATGACCCACTTCGAATTCTGTCGAAGCAAGACTGGGTATGACAATAACCCTGGACTCAGGGGATTTGGCCTTGCTTGACGCGGCAGTCCGATTAATTGCATCGAGTGCCTGCTTTTGCTGAGGTGTCGAAGTTGCGGAGAAATTTAGTTCAGTGAAGTAGATCCTAGACTTGGGAAATTTCTTTCGTACCATACTGAATAATAACCTAAGTCGATACTCGGAGGCTGAGATCAGATTATTCCTATCATTTATTCCTATGGTGAGGACTACTTTCTCAGGTTGCAATTTCCCTGTGTATTTATTAATGATCGTTCTGAGATCATTAATCGATGCTCCAGGGAAACAGGCAACCTGAGTATCTGGATGGGGATCCACATTAATCCGACTCAAGTTTGAATCTCCGACGATCAAGATCTTTTTGTCGAGGGTCGGAAGTTGCCAATTTGGTTTGTTGGTGGCCTCATTCCTGAATTTCCAGAACTTATTCTGTTCCAAGGGTGTGGGCTTCTTTGGTCTGGCGCATGGAGATGGTGTGAATCGTGGTTGAGGGACCTTTTGTGCAGCTCGGGTCCTTGGACCCGGCTGTTTACTAGCACCTTTGGCATTTGACACCCTCTGCGGAAGAGGAGGAAAATCCTCAGGAGAGAATGGTGGCGCTGGTGGAGGTGAATCTGGTAGAGGGATCATAGAGGGGTCCACTGGAATGTAAATACTGTGGTCACTGGATGTGCCAGGAAGAGAGCTAATGGGAGACGGTTGTTTATCTGGACGTTTTAGTGGTGGTGAGGCCTCTGCAGGTGAATGTAGCCGCTTTTTGGGATGAGCGGATTGTACTAAATTTGCATTTTGTACTGGTTTGCTAACAGGGGTGACATTTGGTGGTTGAGTAACAGGCTTATAATTCGGATCAAGTGGTCTAATAAAATCATAAAATGCTGAGATGGCGTTGTGATCCAATTTTCTGTGATAATTCTTTTTGGCCCAATGGATTGCAGTGGACTTAGCCCGACCAAGGTCTAAATAAGGAAGAGTTTGGGCTGAGAGTAGCTCAGAACGGAGGACTCCTAGTTTACAGTTATAGTGGCGAACCCATGTTTTAATCATTGTTTTCGCCCATTCAAAGTTGACATTACGAATGTCGAAGTGGACCTCAGCATCTGGCATGGCCGGTTTGCAGAAGTCTGTCAAACTCTTGACCTTTCGACCGAGGCCATTTGGCACGGTGTCGCTGTCTAGATGCGTGTTCAGCACACCCAGGTGGTGAAAACATTGGATTACCATGTAGTATACTTTAACCAGGCGTGCGTGAGCCGATGATGGGTGGTGTGATTCAGCGTCATCACCAGCCCTTCGCCTACCCCCGCGTTGTCTAGCCATGGAATCACAGTCAATCAATCAATCTAAATCTTAATTAATCTCAATTAATCTCAATTAATCTCAATTAATCTCAAGTAATCTCAATCAATCTCAATTAATCTCAATCAATCTCAATTAATCTTAATCAATCTCAATTAATCTTAATCAATCTCAATCAATCTTAATTAATCTTAATCAATCTTAATTAACCAGGCAATCAATCAAGTTGGCAAATCGGCAAACAACCCGTCCACCACCTTATCAATCCAAACAATCAATCACGCAACCAATCAGTTCAGACAATCAATTCAAGCAACCAATCAATCATGCAACCAATCAATACAAGCAACCAATCACGCTACCAATCAGATTAGACAACAAATCATGCAACCAATCAAATCAAACAATCAATCACGCAATCAATCAATTCAAACAACCAATCAATTCAATCAACAAATCATGTAACCAATCAAGCAACAGGTTACGCAAGCAATCAAATCAAGCAAGCAATCAAATGAAACAACCAATCAAATAAAACAACCAATCAAATCAAGCAACTAGTCAAATCAAGCAACAGCTCTAACCCCCAATCAAGCAATCAATCAGATCAAGCAACTAGTTCGATCAAGCAACCAATCAATTCAAGCAACAAATTACGTAACCAATCAAACAAACACTCAAATCAAGCAAGCAATCAAATTAAACAACCAATCAAATCAAGCAACTAGTCAAATCAAGCAACTAGTCAAATCAAGAACAACTCAAGCCCCCAATCAAGCAATCAATCAGATCGAGCAACTAATCAGATCAAGCAACCAATCAATTCAAGCCACCAATCAAGCAACCAATCAACTCAAGCAACAAATCACGCAGATCAAATCACGCAACCAATCAGGTCAAATAATAAGTCCTGCAAGCAATCAAGTCAAACAAACAATCAAATCAAGCAACCAGTCAAATCCAGTAGGGCTCAAACAACCAACCAACCAATCAATCGATCAAACTCTAATGCAGCCAGACAGTCAATCAGTACAAAAATGCTACCAGGCGCACACTCTACAGGTGGGAGGTTTGTCAGCTAGTCTGTCTGTCTATATATATATATATATTTCTAATGCAAGAGGGCTTAATTTACAAGGCTGAAATAAGAGAAATGTGGTTAGTAGTAATGATTAGTGGTGACATGAAAATATTTAATATTTAAGGACAGGCAATACAGAAATAACAATATAAATATTATAACTTACTCACAGCAATACAGGAATACAGTACTATCCAGGAATACACAGAGATACACAGAAATACACAGGAATACACAGTAATGAAATTTTTCACATCGTCAGAGGGCTGGACGCGTTTCGTGTTTACACACTTCTTCAGCAGCCTATTAGACAAATCTACCAGTCCAACAGTTTGCCCTACTATTTATTGGGCAAGTGAATGTCTTTGAGACTTAATCCTTTTCTTTAAAGTTACTAAGTTGTTTGCTTTGAGGTACACGCCACTAAAAAGGTGTTATAATTCATTGTACTAATGTATTGTTGACTAATTGAGCTCTGGATAAATGAGTTGGTTTCAATTTGGAAAGGTGTTAAAGATTAAGCTACTTTCAATGGCTTAGCGGCGGACTGCTCACTGGTTCAAAGCCAACTAGTAATCTGACTTTGATGTGAACCGTGAGATCATTTGAAAGGCGCTTAAGTGACCTTTTCAAAGTATAATAAATAATTTGGAATGCAAAGGACACATTTCAAAGAAATACGTGACTGATGACCTTGTTTGAAAATCTTTGATCTGAATGAGTAATTTTGATTAAAACTTTTGCTTTGTAATATAGTTACTCAAATGTCAGCAGTTTCCATAGGTATTGATTTCAAAGATTATCATTGTGTTGAGAAATAAAGTCATTTTCTGTGTGTAATTTTCTCTCTAAAACAGATTAATGAATAAACAAATGATTGAATGATACAAGAATAGAAGGAAAGAAGGATGGACAGACCGAACCGATCACCCAGCCAATCAATTACCCAACCGATCACCCAACCAACCACCAAACTAACCAACCGCCCAACCAACCATCCACCCACACAACCAACCAACCACCCTCCCAGCCAACCCACCACCCAGCCAACCAACCAACCACCCAGTCAACCAACCAACCACCCAAACCCACAACCAACCACCCAACCAACCACCCAACCAACCAACCAACCAAACACCCACCCAGACACATAATCAACCACCCAACCACTCAACCACTCAAATAAGCAACCAACCATAAAATTAACCACCCAATCAACCACCCAATCAACCAAGCAACCATGATGGATGAATGGAAGGACAGATGGAAGCGAGGGTAGGGGGAAGGAAAGATGGAAGGAATGAGGGCTTGAAGGAAGAATGGGATGATGGGAGGAAGGAAAGATGAAAGAGATGAAGGCTGGAAGGAAGGAAGGAAAAATGGATGGCTGGAAGGAATAAATGAAGGGATGGAGAGAGGGAGGATGCAGCAAGGAGGAAGGAGCGAGGGAGGAAGGAGGGAGGGAGGGAGGGAGGGAGGGAGGGAGGGAGGGAGGGAGGGAGGGAGGGAGGGAGGGAGGGAGGAAGGGAGGAAGGAGGGAGGGAGGGAGGGAGGGAGGGAGGGAGAAGGAGGGAGGGAGGGATGGAGGAAGGAAGGAGGGGGGAGGATGGAGGAAAGGAGGCAGGAAAGGATGGAGGAAAGGATGGAGGAAAGAATGGACGAACGAACGAATGAATGAATGAACGAACGAACGAACGGATGGACTGATGGATGGACGGTCGGACAGACGGACGAACGAACGAGCGAATGAACAGATGCCAGTGGATGGAAAGCAGGAAGCAAGGCTAGAAAGAATGAAGAAATGAGGTAATAAATGAACGAATGAAGGAACGAAATGACGGGTAGATGGAAGGATAGAGGGAGGAAGGATGGAATGAATGGCAGTTTTCTGGACTAAACAATCATGCAATTCAAAAGGTTAAAACAGATTAATGAATAAACAAATGATTGAATGATACAAGGATAGAAGGAAAGAAGGATGGACAGACCGAACCGATCACCCAGCCAATCAATTACCCAACCGACCACCCAACTAACCAACCGCCCAACCAACCACCCAATCATCCACCCACACAACCAACCAACCACCCTCCCAGCCAACCCACCACCCAGCCAACCAACCAACCACCCAGTCAACCAACCAACCACCCAAACCCACAACCAACCACCCAACCAACCAACCAACCAACCAACCAACCAACCAACCAACCAACCAACCAACCAACCAACCAAACACCCACCGAGACACATAATCAACCACCCAACCACTCAAATAAGCAACCAACCATAAAATTAACCACCCAATCAACCAAGCAACCATGATGGATGAATGGAAGGACAGATGGAAGCGAGGGTAGGGGGAAGGAAAGATGGAAGGAATGAGGGCTTGAAGGCAGAATGGGATGATGGGAGGAAGGAAAGATGAAAGAGATGAAGGCTGGAAGTATGTATGTATGTATGTATGTATGTATGTGTGTGTGTGTGTGTGTGTGTGTGTGTGTGTGTGTGTGTGTGTGTGTGTCTGTGTCTGTGTCTGTGTCTGTGTCTGTCTGTGTGTGTGTGTGTGTGTGTGTGTGTGTGTGTGTGTGTGTGTGTGTGTGTGTGTGTGTGTGTGTCCTATGGTTTGAAAGTGTATATACCTTAAGCATATAGCTAGTCTCTGCTTGGGAGAAATGACATCCCTATTCATAGCACGTTTTGCTAAATCTCCTTCAACAAGGGATAATACTGTTGAAAACTGTTCTCTAGACAGTCGAAAATACTGTTTGAACTTTTCAGCATCCAATTCTAAATGAGGCAATAAATTGTTAAATGCACCTTGTTCAGATCGTGTCTTGTTTATGTCATAAACCCAGTATCGATGTTTACGTTTCCGTAATGCTTTACGTCGTTTTTGCGATTGGTATGACGCCAAAATGATGATTAATTCCTCTTCATCCAGAAGTAACTGGCGAAGCTTGGACAATGTTGATGGCATCTTCCTTGCTCGGTGTCGGCAGAGAAAAGACTGAGAATCACGCGAACGGCTCCTTTTATATGGACACACACCTCGCGATTAAATCGCCAACTGATACGCAAACGCCAGACGCGTACGCGTACGCAAACGTGATCCTGGACTCTTACCTTTAAGGTCTGTTCAGACATACGCTGAGCTAAGCGAAGCAAAGTTGAGCGAAGCGATACGAATAAAATCGCGCACATACTTTGTCAATTATCCGTTCACATATACGCAAAGCTGAAGCTGCGCTGAGCAATAAAACTTGCGCCGCTTTTCTCGCTAAGGCCTTGCACGATTCTTTTCTTACGAATCGCTGGATAGGTGCCAGACTATGTATGTAATTTCAAGATTTGCTCTAGTCCTATGCTTGATGATTACATAACACGCACATGCAACCCCGAGATTTACATGTGCTGGCATATTTACATGTTCCTCTAGCTTTGGACTTGTCATCGTTTATGCATATAATTTTTCTTTAAAAGTTAACTACACTCTCTTTTTTGTAAGAAATATGGTCCAAAGTGAGGAGATTATAATATTAGAGGTTGCTAAATATAAGGAGTTATATGACCCGACCAGCAAATACTATAAGGACACCACTAGAAGGGTTAATATTTGGAAAACAATTGGTGAGGCCACTCAGTTACCAGGTTTGTATTAACCATTCAATGTCCGAATACTGATGCAATTATTAATTGTTTTCTAGAAAATGTTTGTTTGCAGAGCCAATGAAAATTTTTGTTTAGACCGTTAAGTATTGTCTGTCTTTCCGCCTGAATGTATATATCTGAATGGATCTCTATCGAGTTCATTTTAATTAGATAAACTGTACACATGTGATGATTGTATTAACTCCTAGCACTCTGGCATCAAAATTGTGAAATTTCAAATTAAATTTAACAAAGAAATGGTGTTCATTTTTCAACAAATTTGGTGGACGATGGTGCTTTCGTTAGACAGCAACATCGTCCACCAAAATTGTTGAAAAATACACTCCAGTTTCCTTGCTATAGTCAGAATAAAATCTAGAATATTGACATCAGAGTGCTAGGGGTTAAATCCGTAATATGTTCGGACGACTAAAATTAAACACAAAGTAGGCCTCAATTTCCTGACAAAACTATGTCATATTAGTTGGCAGTTAACTTATTGTATTTTAGATATTTCATATTTTTATTTGGTAAGAGACACTTTAAAATTGAACGTGTTTGTTAGCTATTTAGTTATAAATTTTTAAGGCATTAGAAAATGTCCATATGCAAAGCCAAGAGAGGATTATTTTTGAAAATTGAACATAGGAATAACAGCTAAATAATTCAAAGATCAATTTTGTAAAATACTCTTCTATTTGCTTATAAATGTACATTTTTATTATGCCTTTTCTGCTTGAAACCACCAGTTATCAAGACAAGGAGTCCCCTGGTTCCCCAAAATTTAGCTACCATGGGAAACCCTGTATCCTATACCTCAACACCGTGCAGATAATCAATAGTATTATTACAATATTACACAAACTGTATTAAACCATACTATCAGAAGAATGCATTAATAGGTCATCGTTTCGTTAATTAAGCCCTCTTCTAACCATTGTGGTTTGCCAGGCAACACTTCCAATGGGAGATGTGAAATAGTTTTTAAGTCTATCACGTACATTGTATGCTTCGGTGGATGCACGACTTCCAGCAAGACGAACTATACCGTGTATTGCTTCTGGATTGTCGAATATACCGACATGTTGCCCTGCACCTATTGGTTCTACAACCTCACCAGTAACTTGCAAAAAATTATGGAGAATGCATGTTGCCTTCACAACCTTTTCTGCATTCTCGGGTAGCAATGGTATTTTCCGTAGATAAATTCTCCACCTTTGCGCTAAAATTCCGAAAGCGTTCTCAACTACCCGTCTTGCTCGTGACAGTCTATAGTTAAAAACCTGTTGTTCCTCTGTTGTTTGTCTTCCCGGGTATGGTCTCATAAGATAAGTTTTTAATGGGAAAGCCTCATCCCCTATTATGACAAACGGCATTGGTGTTTGTGTTCCTGGTAAACATGCTTCTGGTGGTACTTGAAGGGTTTTATTTTCGAGAGACAGTCCAAGAACGGACTCGGAGAATATTCCCCCATCACTGTTTCTGCCATAAGCTCCCACGTCAATGACAGTGAAACGATATCTGGCATCGACAAGAGCCATAAGTACAATTGAGAAAGTACCCTTATAGTTATAAAATTGAGCACCCGAGTTTGCAGGAGCTTGTATTGCAACGTGTTTCCCATCGATTGACCCCAAACAATTTGGAAAATTCCAGATTTTCTGGAAGTCATCGGCTGTTGAGCGCCAAATTTCTTCTGTTGGAACTGGCATATACTGCTCATGAAGGCAATTCCAAATAGCATTGCATGTGTCAATCACAATGTCATGAACGGTAGATTTTCCAACACGGTAGCTAAAGGCGATAGTGCCGAAAGAATCGCCAGTTGAAAGGTATCTGAAACGAAAACAGAAAATTGTTATTACAATTATGCTTCATTACTTTGTAGCGGATGAATGTCAGAAGAAATGGAAAAATGTGCGCGATGCGTATGTCTCCTGGAGAAGACGCGTGCAGCAGAACAAGAAAAGTGGACAAGAGGTCAAGGCTATCAAGGAATACAGATTCGCTAAAGAAATGGAATTCCTAATACCATATACAGCTAATCGAAAGTATGCTTTTGTTACATGAGTTTTGATATAGCATTTTGATGTTAGTCTTGAAGGGGCTGTGCCACTGTTGAAATAAGACAGACAGATGAGAATGAATAATAATTCCCTTTAATTGAATTATCTCATGTAAAGATTTGAGAATGCACACTGTTTCCGTTGGAATGAATGATATGGTAGCATCAGTTGTGTATATTTTATGTAAACTTTACAAACAAAAGAATTTTTAAATAAAATTACACGCCCGAAAACCGCATATCAAAGCAATGAATTAACAACGACTGGTTATGCCATTACAGCAAAGGTTGCGGCGTTGATAAACCAGTATATTCTTCTGAACACGGTTAATAAATATGTACTCATATTGTAGTGCACAACTAGTAATTTTAACAATATATAATCACTCATTTTCATACAGCCTTGCCAGCCATGAAATTCTGTTGATACAATATGTAAATAACATATATAGTCACAGTGGCATATAATAACCTGTATCTCGTCAATTTGGAGACTCAGAAACGTAATATTTCTGTGGCATAGCCCCTATAATATGGGATTTACATGTACGTGGTATGTGTTTAGGTCAATATATGGATTAGCTATGTGCCGTCGCCTGTTTGATATTTGGTAGAAATTAAGAAACATTCCCTCATGTCTACACACAGTAAACAGATTTAAAAAGTAATTTCTATAGATAATATTATTCAAATTTTTTAACTCAAACGACCACGCATTTGAAAATCATTATTGACACTGCTACAGTATCGTTGAAAAAAACAGGAGAGAAATGTTTGGGTATTAAGCCAATGTATTACCGCTTGACTTTGTTTGACTGATGATATTAGTAATATATTCGATGTTTGTGTCATTTAGTTCATATAAGGATGTAATACAAATTCGTGGCGCTTAAATATCCTTTCTATTATACGTTTAGTGGCATATACTAAAATGATAATAAATGAGAAATTATGTTACTCTTTTATAGAGTAACAAAATACAGGACAGGTTGGTACTTTTTATTTTTAGGACATCATCGAGTTTGCCAGCTGTCGCAAGTGTGTCGGATTCTGAACCATCTATTGCTATCTGTACTGAAAATGATGACGACTCAATGGCAGCAATAGAAGAGAACAATAGCAACAATAGTGACTATGCTGAGGACGATGTTGCGGAATCCGTGATAACTACCCCACCAGATCCATCTACTCCTGCCACCTCATCAGGCAGCTACAAGAGACAATCTGCAAGTGTTAATTCGTCCTCTAAACGGAGAAATAACGGCGAAAATACAGATTCAATCGTGGCGCTCGTTCGTGAACGGCAAAAGGAAAGGGATGAACGCAGAGAGAGAAAGGTGGGCGTATCTCAGCCACAAATGGATGAAATTGACTCATTTTTCTATTCAATGGGACAAACTGTGAAACGTTTACCTCGTGATGTGCAAGCAGGATTAAAATTGAAGATATGCCAACTAATAACAGAGGCAGAAATACAAAGCCTTGTTCAACCATCCTCATAAGAAATCTATGCGCATTGCATATATATTTAAATGTTTTGTAAAAAATTACTACAAATTAAACACACCATGTAACATGTATATAAAATGGATAAAAATCTACTGGCCGAGGTGGCAAAGTTAGGGGAGATGGGGGCACGTTGAGCCTAAAAACGCTTTATGCCAAATAACTACCGAATTTAAGACATGCTATCAATTTGTTTGTGCCGTAGCAGCAGGTTACCGTGCACTTTATGCAACTATATGCAGATTATATAACGCGTCTCTTGGAGTAAGAAGTTATAGCGAGATTTATACATCGTTTTTTTGTGTCACAATGTGCCCCGGCCTGGGGTACTTTGTGACAGAGGCCGGGGCACATTGTGCCAAATGATAATTGACTGCATATAAGTGGATAAAGGCATGCCCATTGGAATGAACATGACAATGGTGGCTTGTGCTTAACAATGAGTTGTAGTAACTGATGTTCCGCATATAATAATATATAAAAACCAATGTTATAGGCAACTGGGGACGTCTGATTGAACTCCCATCACCGCCTTCCGAAATCCATGCCATGGCCTACTTGTATGTAAATGCATAAACAACGCCAAACCAAACACTCTCTTCAGCATTGTTGGCGATTTATCAATGTATCGAACTTAAAACTTACCAAGCCATTAATGAACAATTAACCGATAAACAAGAACTGTGAAGTAACACAAATCAATGAATGTTAATCTGAGTCACAGTTGTCGCACACATAGTATGTCGTATCTCTAGAGGTACACTACTCCTGAGACCAATCCTTGCACTGCATGCACTGAATCCACTGTTCAGCAGGTCGGCTATTTCCGTAGCTTTCACAGCATACTAGACAGATACATTGATCGTCATCATCTGAACTGCTTTCTAGCTCTTGATATGTCAACTTTTTCTTTCCTTGCTTTTTTGGTTTTTACTTCTTGGCTTGTGCCGATGGCTGTTTTGCCGATTTACGCTTCATTCCTAGGTTCTTTGCACTCTGAGCAGTGAGGGCCGCCTCTATCGCTGCTTTCTCTGGCATGTCAGTTAGCACCCGGGTATACATTTTTCTTCCACCTACATTCACACGTTTTCTAGGTACCGCTTCTGGATATGGCATGATATCCTCTGGTGTTCTGATTGGTTTGTTTGGAACAGGCAATGTATGTTCTGTCGTAGATGGAGTAGCGCGAGAGGGTGATTGATGTTGTTCTGACTCATTTGATGTGCTCGTCGATGGACCGAAAACACAACCATCTGGTACTGGGGCAGATATAGGTGCAGGACTGTCACTGGATGCATGTTCTTCTACCGGTTCTCTGACGTTACTTGTCGTTGGCGTGGCATCTGACTCATTAATGGGTGGAGTGACAATATTCCAAACATTGGTTAAAGTTGCCCGTTTATTTATGTCTCTTTGATGTGACTACACCCATTGAAACATAGATTTATAGATGAATTTAGGTTTGCTTACCTAAGACATATTGCTAGTCGTTCGCGCGCCCCTATAGGCTCCCTCCAGTAAGTGGTCTGTTTAGTTATGTCTTCTTGGATATTACTGAGGATTATCTCAAACTGTTCCCTGCTCACACGAAAGTACTGCTTGAACCGTTCAGCGTCAGCATCTAGCTCATTGATTAATGTGTGGAATTCACCCAATTGTTTTCTTTTCTGTAGGGTACTATGCACCCAGTGGCGTCTCTTTCTCTTCTTGCTCAACTGACTAGCCAGGAAAAGTAACATGTCATCTTCTTCGGATTCAGAATCATACGAAGAAGAGCTAGTGTTATTAGCCATGACTCCCAGTTACGTTTATATGTATACACCGTGATTTACATGTGCTAAATAAATGAGAACTCATTCGGGCAAGCTAACGACCACGTATTCGTGCATGAGTCAATTTCTCTACTATAAATATTATCGCTGAGTAAATATCGCTAATGTCTGAACAGTTTTATCGCACGAGAAAAATCTCGCGAGATATAAGTATCGCTTAGCTTAGCTTCGCTTAGCGTATGTCTGAACAGACCTTTAGTCGGGCTTTCCATGTACACGACATCGCGGCGTTTAAACGCCCGCGAATTCGCGGGCGTGAATATGCTTTTCCATTTGCATGTATTATCGTGCTCGTTACCGCGCCAGGAGCGTGAAATGCATGTCCGTCACCCTCGGTTTCCGAGTCATCCAGCATGCATTAATATACGCTGGTATATGTATGCGTCTTTCAATACTGTTCTGACTTGCAAAATGTCACAGCAAAATACCGTTCTAAAACTTAATATACAGCAACAAGAAAAATTGATAGAACTTGTTGAAGAAAACCCGTTTCTATATGACACAACTTCAAAGGATCACAGAAATAAGCTTATCACACTGAATACATGGAAGAAGATTGCAAACGAAATGAATGTGAATGGACTTGACTGTACGTAAATAATGTATTCATAATCTATAGCATATAAGAATTATATGTATAAGACAATGCTCCTCCTATATGTGAGAGTTATATCCAGGGCCGAACATACCACATGATTTGGGACACAGGGTCCCCCAATTTTTTCACTCAACCCACCCACCCACCACCAAATTAGCAACCAGGTAGTTCCCTCATTTTCGGTGCCCAGACGAAAATAATATAACACTGATGTGCATAATCCTAGGATTTGGGGGTTGGTGGGTGATGTTTGCCCGCCACAGCTTCCAATACTGGTTTTGAGGGAAGATGTGTACGCTCATATCCATATTTAATCTGAATATCAATATTATGGTAGAGAAATTCATGATATAATTTAAAAACACAGATTTCATAATTTTAGGCCACTGTGATAGCCCACAAATTCACCATATCGTCCTGTCTATTTGCTGATGTACGGTAACCACCTCCCACAACCGTTTGACCTCAGAGGTCTCAGGTGAATTTCCAGAACGATGAAGGGTATCCGCCTGACTAAGCAGACTGCATTTAGAGATTTACTGCTGCAATAACTGTCTCGAAAATTGCTCAAAACACATTCTATGGAGACTGTGTTGTCGATATACTCACCAACGGGTTAGATGGATAAATCGAACCAAATGTAACAATTCCAACATGACAACAGTATTGCGTGCGTGCATGCGTGTGTGCGTGCGTTCCCACCCTATGTGTTTCATTTGAGCACGCTGATGCCATTTCATTGTTTTTTCAACAGGCGAGCAGTGCAAGGTGAAATGGAAAAACATCAAGGATGCTTTTAACGCCAAGAGAAAGAAAATAAAGGATTCGACCAGGAGCGGCTCGGCTGTCCACGTCATGAACACGGGCCCTTTTTATGAAAGACTACAGTTCTTGCTTGGGCATGTGGCAGAAGCCAGGTACATACGTTGTAAATATAATATACAGAAAGACGTGTGTAATTTTCATCCTATAATGCTTACTAAGTTTACTCATTCGGATCCGGATATGGACAGTTTAATCCGGATCACTCCAACCCATTATAATTCCTATTTAAATTAATATATCTAAATTTGAAGCAAATTGGGTTAGTATTTCCGAGAAACTTATAAAAAATAAGATGGAATTGCGATTGGGCCTGTTTGTCTGTCTGTCTGTCTGTCAGTGTCTGTCTGTCCACAGCTGTTTCTTATAAACTACGGATCGATTTAGTTCAAATTTTAAATATACGTATACAATATATGATTAATTAGAAAAACACGAGCTTTTTCCAGATTATTATCCGAATCCTGATCAAATTTTTTCTAGTCTGTGTTTTTCGAAAGGGTTTATAATATATAATTGTTTTTGTTTGATACTTATTTTGATAATGATCTTCACGCTTTAATCCCGATTACTTCAAAGCTATGGGATTCCTAGATCACCGTGACACCATTTATTTTGTTACAATATTAGATCAGTTGCGGACAGACAGAAAAAGCAACTTCATTTGGGCGTATCTAACAAAATTAGAGGCAGGAAAACAAGCACGCTAATTATAGATATAGCAAGAAAGAAAATAGCACAAATTTGGAAAATGATATTTAATGTCAAATGTCAATATTCTATGTAGTGTTTTATATGTAGATCCAGTGTCCTTACGTGGTTCCTTTTAATAATTATATTTTTTAATTCATATTCACATACATACAACTAGCAGATACTCTTGATTAGCCATTTATCTGTAACGTACATATGCGTTTATATATCCAATCTTTCTATCAAATTCAGAACTGTCACTAATATTACACCCAGTGTTGGAGAAGAGGAGGGGTGTGAGGATGTCCTAACAGGTGCTGACACTGAAGAGGAAGATTCAAGGAGTTCCGCCTCTCTGCAGTAAGTATAGCACAACACTATGTCAGTAGTATTACTTTATAATAAAAACTAATGCAGGCCTCTTTGGATATGAGAATTCTGTCACGGCAGGGGATTCTCTGTAAAGAATCTTGTAAATCTATCTCTAATATCGACTGCTGTAGCTGACCCTCTAGTGCCGAAATGAGCAAAGTTTACCAATCCATGAACGTCATCGGGTCTGTAATCTGACACAAAATCTTCAACACTTGTCCCTGGTGTGCTATCTCTTTGCATCATATTGTGCAGTATTATCGCCGCCTGTACAACCTTTATAACGTTTATAGGGTGAATGGCCATCCTTGTGTAGAACACTCTCCATCTTGTCGCAAATATTCCGAATGTACATTCAACGATGCGTCTTGCTCTAGAGAGTCTATAGTTGTATGCATCTCGAGCAGTATTGCAATGTCTACCAGGATAAGGCCTCATCACGTGTTTTTGAAGTGGAAAGGCCTCATCCCCTACCACAACGTAAGGCATTGGCCCAAGATGTTCGGCGCCAGGTATTGGTTCATCAGTGGGTAGATTAAGTCCATTGTGTGTTGCAAGAGCATGACCTATTTCACTATTGGAGAATACTCCTGCGTCCGATTGTCTTCCATAGGCACCAATGTCGACAGCAATGAACATGTTGCAAGCATCAGCTAATGCCATCAGTATAATTGAGTATGTTGACTTGTAATTGTAATACATGGATCCACTGTTCATCGGTGATTTTATAACAATATGTTTGCCATCGATCGCTCCCACACAGTGAGGGAAGTCCCACTTGTCCATAAAATTATGCGCAATCAGTTTCCATTCGTCTGTAGTTTGTGGCATCTTAAGGAAGCTATCCCTCATTGTCTCCCATATGGCATCACACACTTCTGGCACCAATCTGCTGATTGTCGCAACCCCCACACGGTATTGCGTGGATAGTGACGTATACGATTCTCCAGTAGCTAGAAATCTGAAATATTAAATAAATGTTTATTTATGTCACGGCATATTAATATTCGTAGATGTAGTAGTAGTAATAACAGCTGGCGGCAGTAGCAGCAACATATTTTATTGCGGACCCGCGGATTGTACAGCGGGACCCCAAGAATTCACAGTGGGACCCCAGAATTTGTGAGTTTAAATATGCGCAAGTTAGGTCTTGTAATCTAGGCCACCTGATCACGATGCCTAATGTAAACACCAAAAAAGTAAGCCCCCCTATATATGGGTTAATATTTTTAAGGTATATATATATAAAGGCATGTATGACTGACCATACACGTGAGAATCCAATTCACATTTTGGTGCAATAGTGAAATAAGGAGAGGGTAGGGGAGGGAGGGGTAGATAGAGAGGGTAGAGGGAGGGCGTTAAATAAGGGTGTTGAGGGAGGGTGTAAAGGGTGGGACGGAGTGTAGAGGGAGGGGTGTATCAACTTTTTATTGCAAACAATCATATACCTTGGAAAATATTAGCTCATATTTAGGGGGGGGGGGGCTTACTTTTTAGGTGTTTATATGCATAGTGAGCCGTTGCGCGCACGCTTAAGCACAGACACACTCGTCTTAACTATGTAGTAGTCCTGTCATTTGTCAGTAGTAGTAGTAGTAGTAGTAGTAGTAGTAGTAGTAGTAGTAGTAGTAGTAGTAGTAGTAGTGTTAATAGCTTCAAAATTCGGTTTTGTCACACTATTTCAGATTTTCAGCCGGACAAGGCAAAAAGAGGGCTCTCGAGGGATCAGCCTCAATGCCATCAACCTCAAATATTCAAAATCAGGAGAGAATGGGAGACAGCCCACAGCGTCAACAAAAAACATTCCCACAGACACATCAGTCCTCGTCCACTTTCAACACAGGATCGACATCAACGGCTCCATCGCATACCCCTCACAATAGGCAGGGAAAAAAAGCAGACAACAAATTAAATAACTTGTTTGAGAAGATGCAGGAGGATTTAGCTGCCGACTCCAATAAAATAGATCTTATACAAAAAAATATTGATTCTCAAAAAAATGTTAACACGTTCTATATAATGATGGGGGAGAAGATGTCTGCCTTTCCACGACAACAGCAAATCTGGATGCAGGACCAGATATGGAGACTTTACATGGGGCTCGAACAGATGCAAGCTGCAACAAGCCATGCGGTGCACAGCGCACAGCCAAATAACACAACTTTTATATCATCACAAACATCTCAGTCTGGATCCACTATAAATATTCCACGTCGACAACACACTCAGTACAGCTTACCTACACAACAGTACGTTCAGACAGCAATTCCACGCACACATACACCAAGCCAATCACCATCACAGATATATGCTTATAAGCAGCCACCGCCACCAGCCACCACATCAGCACTTAATGTACAAAATTCTGTTAATTCCTGCATACAGGACCCTTATAATAATACCATTATGTAATTTTTGGCCATAGGATGCCTATATAGATTAGTAATTTATTAACTCACCTAGCCAGAATGGGCAAGTGGGTTTATGCCATGGCGAACGTCCGTCAACCGTTCATCTGTCCGTCTGTCGTCCATCACATTTTCTTTAAATGACTAATCAAGGACAGATTGGGCGATATAAATTATATTATGTATAGGTCATAGAGATTCAACTGTTTTCAAAAGAATCCCAAATCGTAGATGGCCGCTGGCCAACTCGGTCATCAGTCATCATATTGAAGAAACATAAGCGGGCAAGGTAATGTATGTTCCAGGTGAGCGATACAGGTCCCATGGGCCTCTTGTCTTCTTTTGATATTTAATGAAAATATGTTTTTTGATTTTCTTTTGTTTATAATATCAGAACAACAGAGTCGTGAGTAAAATTTTGCAAACAAAATTATGATTATTTTCTCTTTGTGGCTAAAAGACGAATGGTATGTGTGTATCTTGTTTGGTGGGGTGGCCTGTTTTGAGGTTTGGCTGACTCGAGGTAGGTCAATATATAATGGACAATATGTATTTACATACCTTATACAGATGGCCAATCTTTGCTTGGCTTCAATTGGTTCTCTGATCATTGATCTCTTTTGAATAGCCGGCCCTACAAAACTCAGCACAAATTCCAATTTCTCGGCCGACATCCTAAAATACGCATGGTGGCTATCGGCATCAAGCTGCAACTCTCGAACCAGATGGTAATAGGCTCCGTGTTCTGGTCTTTTCTGTAGAATTTCATGTACCCAGAATCTATGTTTTCTCTTTTCGTTACTTAGCATAATGTACTGCATCATACGTATTCGCTGTCTCTTCCTTCTGTGCAAAACACGAAGGAGTTCAATTTGATCGGTGTAAAAAGCCATCCTTCTGAAGTCATTGAAGTTTTCTGCTAAACTATACAGTTCTCCGAATGGTATCATATGTCAATGATTATGCCTTATATACGAGATTTTTGCACGCGTATTGAATGGCCGCAAAGAGACGCATGCGAAAAAGTCGTTAATCGAGCAGCGATTTTCCGCGTACGATAAACGTAGCGTGCGTTATCGCGTATATGGAAACACCCTAATAGATTTATGCTATACCAACTTTAACGCTTACGTTTCCGCGCCCGATATCGCGTACATGGAAAGCGGGCCTTAGGTAACGTCCCCATACACGCCGTATTCGTCGGCGCGGACAATGTCCGTGCTGCGCGGAAAAATCGATATCATTGAATTGTATTGACACGTTTCCATGCTCGCTTACAATCAAGAAGATTGCGGACTTTGTCGGCGCGGACAAAAACGGGATCGATCTCACGCCGATTTTTTCGGCGTACTCCTGACAAGCGGACAAAATCGATCAGGTTGAAATGTACAGAGTCGTTCCCATGCACGCAGAAATTTACGCATAGCTCACATTCAGTAGCATAGTTTTCTCATATTGATGCACATTTTGAACAACAACTATGAATAACTGCCGTAAGAAAAAGTTGTTGCTACTTTTAGCAATGAGAAGACAGAGAGCCCGCCGTCGTAATTTTCAATTTCTCCTGTCATTGCGAGAATTTCTCACTGCAAAGAGAGTTCACAGGTAATTTATTTCTATTTCAAATGCAATGTGTGACGTTTGGACAAATCCTATGTAGATCCTACATTGTGAAAATGTATTTTACAAGAATAACTTTACTAAATTCATCGAAGGCAGCTGTGCCTGGCTGCCTGCCTACCTGTCTGTCTGTCTTCCCGCCTACCCATCCGCACGCCCACCTGCATATCCGCCTTCCCACCCACCCATCCATCCGTTCATCTGTCTATATGTCCAATGGTCTGTCAATTGTACCGTTCATCTGTATATCAGTCTGTCCATCCGTCTGGTAGCCAATCTGACATCAATACATATATGCATCTATCTTTCCATCCATCCATCCACCCATCCACCCACCCACCCATCCATCCATCCATTCATCTGACATCCATCCATTCAAGCGCCTGTCCGTACGACCGTGCGTCTGTCCATCACCCATATGCAACTTGTTATTCTGATATTCTTGCAGACAAAATACAACTAAATGTATTGGTCAGAACTTAAACAAACTTGCTATATTTAACGGCTACTTTTTACGTTGTAACATACTCTAGTATATTTTCTTCTTTCTTATTTATTTAGGTTTTGGGAACATGCGATAGTAAAAGGGAGGCAACAACACGGCGCATATTACCATCTTGTCCGCGAGCTGCAACTTGACAGCGACAGATTCGTCCAATATTTCAGAATGTCAGCTGCCCAACTAGAATTAGTTTTGAGCTATGTTGGACCGATGATCACCAAACAGACTAGGATACGTGACCCTATCGAGCCGAAGCAAAAACTGGTGATATGTATCATGTAAATACACATTAGAACGTATGAGATAACAATTCATATATTTATTACAATAATTGAAACGAAGCATTGAAAAATGGCACAACTTAAACCATGTATCTCAAAGACAAATAAATTGGGGTTGTGCAGCTTGTATCTGGTCAGCCGTTGTTTGCGTAGAATTCTGGTTGTGCGTTGGATATGTCATTTCTCTAAATGATTGATGGTGTGATAGTTGATTTTGCATTTGTGATGGCGGCAGCATTTGAGCATCGGGCATTAATTCAGGTGGTGCATATTCTGGTGTGTTTGTGTACTGCTGTGATGGTGTGTATGGCTGTGGTGCATTGAATTGCGGTGGTGCATTGTATTGTTGTTGTGTGTTGAATTGCCAGCTGTTCTGCATCATCCCTATGCTAGTTGAATGTGAAGAACGAGATGCCAATAGCTTCAAAATTTGGCCCACTCCTCTCGGGATTTCCAAGTCAATGTTTCAGTAATACAAAGCTAAAACCATAATAACTAAAAAATTTACTTTTAAAGTATCAGCATCAATAGTACCAAATACTAAAGAAGTGGCCCAACCCTCCCCACAGTGGCCCACTGCTCCATACTATACTATAATAGTATGAGGCCCAATCCTCCCATGTTGTGGGAGCAGTGGGCCACAATTTGTGACCTCATAAATTATTATATCTACTAAAAACTTCCAATTTGTTGTCATTTATTATAGGTTTCACGTAATACTAAACTAGAGTCCTACTAGCACACCCACTCTCTTTTACTCTATCAGAATAAATATTGATACACGAGAAAATAAAAAATGTGGCCCACTCCTCCCCAGTCTCCCCTACGTACGTACGTACGTACGTACGTATATGCATGCATGCGTGCGTCCTTTTGCCACTTTTATCTAGAAGGTATTCAATTTATCCTAGAATGCATAGTCGATGGCACGCTATGGCAAATATACACGCCATGGGCATTTGTCCGTCAAGCTGCACTCAATTTGACACAACATCATAATAATGTTTTTGTAATTTTGTAATATTTCCTAATAATCAGAAGCTTCAAAATTATATGCGACATGGCCACTTTTGGAGAAACTTTATTTTGCCCACCCTAAAACCTACCCCTGGGCCAGGTCCCTGGGTCGGATATCAAAATTCCAAAAGAGTCATGTACACCCATGATAACAGGTCTAATGATCCACAAAAGTCTCAGTTTTCTATGTTGAATGGTGTGAGAGGAGTAGCACTACAATGGATAAATACAATCAAACTTGACCTTTTACCTTGTCCACCCAGTCCTTGGTCGCGATATCAAGATTCCATGCACGTCCTTGGACATCAGTCTCTGGTCAAGTTAGTATCTCAAAGGGTCTAGGAGGAGATGCACTACAATCGATGTGCAACAGACAGACATACAGGCAGGCAGACAGACAGCACGACAGACAAACACGCACGCACTCTCTCTCGCTCTCGCACGCACGCACGCACGCACGCACGCACGCACGCACGCACGCACATGATGTGAATCACCCATACGAATATGGGTCTGGATGGGAAAAATAGACGGGATGATAGGTCATTATTTGGTTATGTGTGGATTTTAAAGAAAATGTTACCCGTATAGTGGCCAACGCCCAACTGTGCCGCAATTTTTGTCCAAACAAATTTGTTGTCATGATGCCTGCTGTCGCTGGCATCATAGAGGACAGGATTCTCACGAACGAGCTCAACGAATCGTTCTAGGATCTCCCCCGTCAACTTCGATTCCGGCTCGATAAAATCACTTCTATTAGCCATTACGTAGGCAAGAATGAACTGGCCAAATAATATATATTTCGCATGCGTATCAAGTTTTCCTCTCGCATGGGAACGCATGTCTGCATGTGCGCTCAGCACGTGCAAGCTCGGGGAATTTCGGTGCCGACGAATTCGGCGTGCATGGGGTCTTTGCCTTAAGGCGTGTTTCCATTACAAGCGTTTTCCGCGACGCGTTTACCGCGCGTGCGTGATTTTTTTATCGGGCATGTGTTATTTAATGCAAGTATTTCCATTCCAAGCGTTTGACGCGCGTCTCGGAGCTATAGAGCAGCGCTGTCATAATAAAATCGCTCATGAGCCGATTTTTCATGCAGAAACACTACAACGCCCGTCAGCCCGGTGTCTATTTGACTGAAATAATTGCATGTTCGGTCATTTCTGCTACACGTGTCGGTATGACAGACTCAAATCGAATTACTGAAAAATTGATAGAATTAGTTCGACAAAATGAAGGGTTATATAACCAATCCTTAAAAGAATATAAAGACAATATTTGGCGGAAGAACTATTGGGTAAAGATTGCCAAATCTATGAACATCGAAGGTGTTTTTGGTGAGTTTATTGTACAATGATTATGCCAATTAATTCATATATATATATATATAGCCCCCTAGGCACGGATGACCCTCCTGCCAGGCTGCTCACATACCGGATGGAGGTGGTGTTGTTGATGATGGTGGTGAATCCTGTATTATTGGGGTGGGATTGGGGGTGGGGATGGTGTTGGGGTTGTCGATGGATTAAGCCGGAAGATGTAACCTTTTTATTTAAATTGGGTGAACTCAAAGAAACGTTGATTGGCTGAATTGATGCATGTGTGCATTTGTGATAAATTCAAGCTATACCCATTTCTTATCGTAAGTTTAAATATAATTAATATTTGTTCTGGACCAATATGCGTATATGCGTTGTCATTCATCAACTGTATTAATTTAGCAGTGGTTCGTAAAGATTGGGACCTCAGAACATGTTTTAGAACCAAGGTAGTAGCCCAAGTCCTAACACCACATCAATCTGTGTGTATATCAGTCCTCTGTGTGCGTCATGCTGTGCGTGCGTGAATACGTGTGTTTGCGTGTGAGTACGTGTGCCCGTGTGTGTATGTGGGAGGGGGCTGGGGTGGGTGGGTGTGGATGGTGGGTGGGGGGGGGGGGCGATGTGCCCGTCGCAGATCATACTGGATCCCGGTGTGACTGAAAGATTTGGTTCCCATTTTTGTTATGTATATGCGGTGCAATTGTTGGCTATGAATTTATGTAGAATTTTGCCCATTTTCTCCCTAAAAATTAAAACGATGACTTGAAATTATATGTCAAAATAATGTTACAATATTGTGACATAGATATTCACATCCTGATTTTACTTTAATTGAAAAAAATTTGTCGATGTTTCGATTTAATTAAATGCATATACTGCGAAATGATGTGATGTACAGGGGCGCTTAGCCAGGCCTACATCACCATTATGGGAATATAGGCCTGGATAGGGGCAATCTGTAAGATGTTGGTCTGGGCGAATGTCCTTTTCTCCATCCTTTATGGTCTTGTCTGTAAATGTTAGGCACAGAATGGGCGGCAAAATGGAAACACCAGAGAGACCGATTTAACAGAAGACAGGCTGTTATCAAGAGTAAAAAGAGCGGTGCTCCAGCCAAGGCAGTAAAGAAGGGGAAGTTTTATGATCAGATGTCTTTCCTCACGCCATATGTCATGCCTGCAAGGTATTTGTTTTTCAATGACATCATTTGTACGAAATGACAAAGCAAGATCAAACATAGATTGCAGACTCTCGCCCTCCCCCTTTTTCACCATTTTGTTGGATTTGGCGGACCCCCCCCCCCTCCCCCATATTGAGCTTGATGCCGGTTTGAGACAAAATCGGCGGTATCCTAGCGTAGAATAACCCAGATTTGTGACCCAATTCTACTCCGGTCGTTACTTTGATCAAATCTGCATCAGGGTATTTTAATATAGACCATGACCAAACTCTGGCAATACTCTTACAGAATCAGCACATTTATGGTCTTGCAGTTTGAGAAAGATAGGATCAGTCGTTTCTTATCGCTACGTACAGTTAAAATTTACAAAGATCATGATCTTTTGCTTCACAATGCCAAACTTATCCCCAAATCCTGGACATATCGAAATAAATGCTTCAAAGTCACATACAGACGTACGGACGGACGGGCGGGAGGGCGGACGGGCGGGCAGGCAGCCAGGTATGCAGGCAGGCAGGCAGACAGACAGACAGACCTGATTACAATACCATCTTCCCCTTGCGTGGTCGATGGCAATTAATCAATACTATTTAAACGTCTCAGAAAACACATTGATTTGAAATTAGGATTATATAGAGCAACATAAGCAATCCTGGATCCAAAACTAGTGATGACGATGACGATACTTGCGATGGCGATGGCAATGCAGAACCCGAAAACACGATAGAGGACATGTGTTCTGATGATGGAAGTGGTGTGTCAGAATACACTCAAAATAATTCTGACAATATTGATGTAAGGTAAGCACACAATCGGTTAATGTAATCCCCTTTCAACAGCGCGGTTTTGCCAGGGGATTGTATCATATTTGTTAAACAGTTCCTTGAACTTATCTCTGGTTTCTATTGCCTCGGTTGTTCCCCGTGTGCCAAATGTTGATGTGCTACACAGACCCACACATTCATCGACATTGTACTCATCCAACAAATTGGTTATTGCCACTGTAGTTGTTTCCTTCTGAAGCATATTGTGTAGCACAACCGCAGCCTTTACGATTTTGATACGGGTATGTGGCATTACTGCTAGTTTAGTATGGAACACACGCCACCTTACCGCAAGTACACCGAATGCATTCTCCACAACCCTACGAGCGCGAGTATGTCTGTAATTATAGACTTGTTGTTCAATACTGGTTCCTCTGCCAGGATATGGCCTCATTAGGTTTTGTTGTAGAGGGAAGGCCTCGTCGCCTACAATCACGTAAGGGATAGGTCCCAATTGCTCGCATCCTGGGACAAATTCAGGTGCTGGCAGGTGTAACTTATTCCGTGTCGACAGGGCCTTGCCTAGCGTACATTGTGAAAATGTTCCACCATCTGATTGCTTTCCATAAGCTCCTATGTCAATGTAGAGAAATTTTAAATTTGCATCTACTAGGGCCATGAGAACAGTTGAGAAAGTTGACTTATAATTGAAATAGAGTGATCCAGTATTCTTTGGAGCTACACTAACAATGTGTTTGCCGTCAATGGCTCCCAAGCAATGTGTGTAGTTACATTTCAGCTCGAAATTTCTGGCAACTGTCTTCCACTCAGCTTCGCTGTTAGGGCATTTTAAGTATTGTGGTCCGAGAATGTCATATATGGCCTCGCATACTTCTGGTACAATCTTTGATACAGTAGTCGTTCTTACTCGATACTGGTTGGCAAGTGAATGATACGATTCTCCGGTTGCTAAAAACCTGACAATCAAGAACAATAATATAATGTAACCCTATAAATATAATGCTAAAGTTGGAAACATCAGTTCAATAGATTATTGAAAACTACTGCGGACATACAGACAAACACACAGAAAAACATACAGTGCCAAATGTAATGCCCTTTCTCCGCACCTTCATTGATCAAGGAAAATAAATAAATAAATAAATGCAATTTTTAATTTGTCTTTAATTCAGAACAGTGTCAAAAAGCCCAGCAAAGGTCAGACCGCCATCTCCATATACGTCATCGAAAGCACCACCATCACAGGATGCTGCGGGTTCTAAAGGCAAACTCCATCAAATCCTGTCGCCGACGAAGAAGCCAAAACAAACAACTCGGAAAAAGGAGGACAAATTTGATAAAATGATCTCGGATTTGTTTTCCGAAACAACTAATTCATCTGATAAACTCGAAAAGGCTATGGCCGCAATGGCTAAAGCTGTACAAGAAACGCCACCAACTGATGACTCGGACACATTCTTTTTATGGATATCGAGGCGTGTCAAGAAGCTAAATCCTGATACCCAAAACTTCATACAAGATGAAATTTTCGATCTTGTGCGCAAAGCGGAGCGTGGGCAAATTAGCATGACAAAGATGCCAGGTGTGCAGCAGGAAACGGTTCAGAGGCAGCTACCAGAGTACAGGAATGTCGCTGCTCCATCACATCAATTTCCATATCCCATTAATCAGGATACGACACCATATAGCCATGTAATCGGAGAGGCAATGCAAACGGGGCTTGGACAGAATTATGAAAACCGTTATTCAACTTATTAATACACAGCAGATTCTTTTCAAAAAAATGATCTTCATCATAATTACCATTGTGATTGAACGAACGAGTGAACGACTGAATGGGTATATGTTTAGTGGCTGTAGTAGTAGTAGTAGTAGTAGTAGTAGTAGTAGTAGTAGTAGTACTAGTACTAGTACTAGTACTAGTAGTAGTAGTAGTAGTAGTAGTAGTAGTAGTAGTAGTAGCAGTAGTAGTAAAACCATCAGCATCTTAAATATTAAAAATTTGGTTATTGATATCAGTGAACTAACCTGAGGCATATTGCAAGTCTTTCATGGGGAGAGATAGGATCCATACAAATCCTCTCCTTTGTGAGCCTCGCATCGCATTCTCTTACAACATAGTAGAACTGTTCTTTGCTTAGTCTGAAGTGCTGTTGAAACCGTTCATTGTCCAACTCTAGATGCTTAAACAAATGATGAAATGTTCCATATTCTGGCCGCTTCTGATTGATGGGATGTACCCAAAATCTATGACGTCTTCTGCTCTGTAATTTCCTCTTGTACAGTAACAAAATTAATAATTTCCTTCGTTTATAGGTGAGCTTACAATATTCTGTCATATATTCTACCATAAACTTAGATAGAGCTGGCGCCATCATATACGTTGTGTGCTCTACAGCTAAATGCCAATCTGAGTTTTAGTGCAGATACACATGTCCCAGCGTAGATCTCATGATTTGCAGGGGAAGAAATAAAAAAAAAGCTCCACTGCATGCGTTTGTGCAAAATTTACGGCTCGTATGGAAACAAAAATGCGGCGCCGATGACGCCAGGCGGCTAACCGCGCGGCCAAAAACGCTTGTAATGGAAATGCGCCTTAAGGCTACTTACTGGGCATGGATTGAGTAGCCTATGCTGTATACAAAGCCTTCATTCCAAGTACGCTCGCTGCGGTAAATGGATAAGCTGTCTAGGAGGTAAGTCATTCAGAGCTAGCCCGTTTGTCTATTTATTAGCCGTTACTCGGCAAATATATGCATGGTGATTGTTTCTAGGCCTTATGCTCCACAATGTTGGCCCACAGGAGTCTGCCGTTTTAGATACGAAAACGCGAAATCAAAAATACGAAAACACGGTAACACTATATACTACTATATATAATATATTATACTTTATATTATATACACCTGTGCAAAAGTTAAGCACCAGCAAAAACAATAGAACGTAGAAACATGATGGTACAACTAGGCTGCCATACTTTTTGTCCCCGCGTTAGCTGACATAATTCCAAGTACGAAATGCACATGCATGCATGACTTCACGCCGCTTGATGTCCGTGCGTGGCGGGAAACAGCACACGTGTTCAGTTATGTAAAAGTCCAGTTTGAGGTGTAGAACATTACATACAGATTTAGGCGACAAGATTAGGAATTTTGTGTTCATGACCGTGGTTTATTTGTACAGAGAGAATTAGCTCTTGATTGTGAACCGCTATGGCAAGACGAAGGTTAAGTGATCGTATGAAATGGCAAATCATAGGCATGCATACCACTGGTATGTCATGCAGAGAGATTGGCAGACAGCTGAACATTAACCATACTGTAATCAGTCGTTTGATTGCAAAACATGGGCAAACTAACGAGGTGAAGGACAGGCCTAGATCTGGAAGACCGAAGAAGACTACTGCCCGTGATGATCGAGCCCTAGTACGCCTTGTTAGGAGATCTCCATTCACCAACAGCAGAGTGCTCAGCCAGCAATGGGAAATGCGCAATAGAGTGTCAATGTCTACCGTCAAAAGGAGACTGTATGCTGCTGGCATGAAAGCTAGGAGACCTGTCAGACGTCCTCTCCTCACTGCACACCACAAAGAGGAGCGTCTGAGGTGGTGCAACAAAAGAAGACACTGGAACATGAGATCCTGGAGACGGGTACACTAGTCCGATGAAAGTCGGTTCCTGCTTCATGCCACAGATGGTCGAACTCGTGTATGGAGGTCCAGATGCACGGCGTACGACCAACGTAACATCATGGAAGAAGTTCCATTTGGTGGAGGTTCCGTTATGATATGGGGGTGCATCTCATTTGATTGTAAGCTGGATCTGTTGACTGTACCTGGAACACTAAATGGACAAAGATATCAAGATTCCATACTGGATAGAGTTGTGGTCCCTCATTTTGTAAATCATGCACCTGGAACCCACCCTATATTCATGGATGACAACGCCCTACCACATCGTGCTAGAGCTGTGCATGAATACCTCCGCCAGAATGCCATCGAAACCCTACCATGGCCAGCAAGGAGCCCTGACATGAACCCTATTGAGCATATCTGGGACATTCTGGGAAACATGGTGAGAAGGAGGGATCCTCCTGTGCAGAACCTACAGGAATTAACAGACGCACTCCATCTTGAATGGCAACGAATACCACAATGGCGTATCAGTCGGTTGGTGACCAGCATGAGACGTCGTGTCCAGGCCGTCATCCAGGCACAAGGTGGATATACCCGGTAATAATAACGACAGTCTCAAACTCGTGCACAGATGTTAAACTTCGTTTTCAGACACCATTAATGACAATCTAGCCACGTGTGTCAACTGTAGGGCAATAGTTGTCAGTTGTGTCAACGTAACCATATTCAGGCCTCGTTTTCAAGTTCAAACAAAAACATACAGTGTTTCCCCACCATCATAATCAGCATTCCTCTAGTTGCATTATTACCTCTTGCACTAAGATGGATGGGTACATAAATGTTTATGCTATTGCTTTCTTCATAGCACATGAATATACCCTCGTATGTGCGTAAAAATAGGGTGGTGCTTAACTTTTGCACAGGTGTATATATATATATATTGTGCTATAGATACTCTAAGTTCGAGGCATACATGTAGTAGTAATACATGTACTGGAGTTAGCGAGTTTACTCCATGTAGGACTAGGATACTGGGTCACATTATAAAGTTAGTAAAATATGCATATATATGTCAATACCTTATCATCACATACATGTATCATAGGTGACCTATGGTACTCACCATTATCTCCACATTTTTCGAAGAAAAATCTATTGTAACGTCAGATCTCCGAAACCATTTGATGGAATTCAGCCAAATTTGGTATGCAAATTGGAATGCATGAGTCTGTTTACATTTTAGTCAAAGGGTAATATTTTAATATGCAGAAATTGATTGAAATGTGTCTCGTCCGAAAGTGTTTTACAGAATTCAACCAAATTTGGTTTGTGAGTTATTCATATGATTGTGGAGTGCAAGAAGCCATTTACATTAGGCTCCAGCCCCATGGGTGTGGGGCGTGTGGATCAAAATGGCAAGAAATTGATTGTAATGCAACTTCTCTGAAACCGTTGGATGAAATTAAACAAAATTTGGTATGTGCATTGCCCATATGATTGCGGCAGTTACCCACATGACTGTGGCATGCAAGACAACATTTATATTTGGCTCAGCCCCCCCCCCCCCGCCGTGGTCAAAAGGTCATGAAATTGATTGTAATGCAATTTCTTTGAAACTGTTGGATGCAATTTGGTATGTGAGTTGCACATATGATTGTGGTATGCAAGATACCATGTATTCAACGAACTTTGGTATGTATCTTACCCATATGAGTGTTGCATGCAAAAGTACATTGACGAACCTTTTGACTCCGTCCCGAGTGGGGGGGGGGGTGTGTAAAGGAAAGGTCAAGGGTCAAATCGATTGCAACACATCTCCTAGGACACCAATAGATGGAACTCAAACACATTTGAGTGTTACCCATATCGGTTTGGGGTGCAAGAGCACATTTACATGTACTTTTGCCTCAGTCCCCAGTGGGATGGGGGGGGGGATGTGTACAGGAGAGGTCAAACCGATTGCAACGCAATTCCTACGAAACCATTAGGTGCGTGCGTGCGTGCGTGCGTGCGTGCGTGCGTGCGTGCGTGCGTGCGTGCGTGCGTGCGTGCGTGCGTGCGTGCGTGCGTGTAAGCTGTGAACGTGGAAATTTGTGATGACGCGTCATCGACCGAGCAATCTAGCAATATATGAATGTATATTATATGTATATACAGATATGGTGATTCTATCTTCTTGCATTGCAGAGTTATTGACATGATCGAGGAAAATGTGTATTCCGGTATGCACTAACTGACGCCCATGACCTTTATGTTTGACTGTTTGACCTGAAACTAAAATTCTTTCTAGCCACTTACAATATGAATTCATGTGCCAAATTTGGTTATTCTCCTTCGATCAATACTCACCATTCTATTACTTCTGATATACAGCTGGCCCTGACAGCTGGCTCTAGGACTATAGACTTAGTGAGCTTTACCGACTCCTGGAACCGGGTACTCGGCTCCCAACTGCCGAGTACCCGTCTGCCATGAAGCTCATTCTTGTTTGCATAGCAACAAGAGAATACATGCTTTTTGCAGTTGGAAAGTCTTAAGATTGTTTAAGCCTAAGCCTTTTTACTGTGATTAATTGTGATAGCTTGTGCGTTCTCAAAAGGATATTTGGATTAATATGGATGCCGCCGATGATAACCAGGTCGTATATTTCCATGTTATTCCATAGTTAAAAGACTTAGGTCTCTAAAATTTCGTCTGCGTCGCATGTTCCAATTTCTAACCCCAAAGAATCTGGGACGTGCGTTAACAACGAAATATGACAGATGATCGCCTTTCTTTAAACCCCAACAGGCGATCGGCAGATATGAAATTAGGTGTTGGCTTATCGGTATTTTAACACGAAAATCGGCTGACGTCGTTCTCCGTAAGATCTGAGCGGGTGACGTCACACCCGTGTTTCTCGGATGTTTATGTGAAGAAAATGTTTCATTAATTCGCGCATCTGGTTCTGGGTGCTGCGTACTTTAATTGGTACCAGAAAAACTTTTGCGTGTTATCACGATCTGTTTGCAATGATCAGTGGTTTCAAAATTCTTGATTTAGATGTGTGGTCTGCGGTTTTACCGTGTGCTACAGCAGTTTGTTTACATTTTGTTGTTTCTTCACATATCGTTTTAGCCTTCGTTAGGAGCATAATTTATATTTATTAGTAAATATACCCCGAATGCTATGCGATATGATTCCTGGTTCCGTTATACATCCTTGAGGATCAGTGTATGGGTGTATTATTGCCCGTTTCGTTCTTGTCATCATAATCTATGCGATCTTTGCTGTAACGTTGCGGGGTGGGGTGCAGGAGTGTTTACAGTTAATTTATGGTCAAAATATTTGAAAATTAATTGTCTGCCTTCCATTTCTGTTTCGTAGCTTATTGTAGGTTTGGCTTATTATAGGCCGAGCCAGCCCCGCCATCATGTGACGAGTGCCACATATTCGTACGGGTTCTATTCAAGGACCATGTCTGTTTCCGCTGTACTAAGTGTAGTCTTGACCGTAGGTGTAACGTTTGCGCTGTGTGGTCGGTCGATATGATGCTTAAGTTCCTTGCCAGAAGGACTTGGCAGGGTCTTACACGGGGTCAGGCGGTCCGAAAGTAGGTTTCAGCCCATGGGGGCGTTCCACGTCTCACGTCTGCAACCGGAGGTGGCGGAGATGGCACCGCCGGGGTGGTTTGGTCCAGCTATGCAAGGTTTCTTGCATAGCATTCTGTCCACGCTGGTGTCGTCCCTGCTGCCAAAAGTTGTAGGGCAGTCTCTCAATGTTTGATTCGGACCCTGTCCTTGGACAGTGTTCTGGACTGGCCCCCTGGCAGTCCCGTCGGGCTCCGGCCTGATGGGTTCTGTCTCTCTGAGGCCACCTCCGTGTGGTCAATTAGCGGTGGCTGGTCCGTCAGGCATTGGAGCCATCCGCTAGGACGGCTCCACGGTTTTCCTTGTCTAATGACGACTCTTCGGGGTCTGAAGATGAGGAGGCCGAGGAGGAGAGGGTGCTGCGGCCGAGGAGGAGAGGGTGCTGCGGCCTGTGATGCAGCGGGTGGAGAGCATGGAGGTCGATTCCGTCCTGAACGGAACCGTATGCCACGGGTGGAGAGCATGGAGGTCGATTCCGTCCTGAATGGAACCGTCCTCCATTTGTCTGGCTTGGCGCAAGCCAGGGCAGTGGCTCTGCCCGTGGTTGAGGCCACTCCGGTACCGGGCACCGGTCCCATGATGGTTGGTTTGCCACCAACCGACACGGTGACGGGTGTGGCTGGCCAGGCATGGTACTCACCTATCTCACCTGGTCTGGCGGTCAGACATGGGGTGCCGTTGGCGCCCGTGTTTGGCCACGGTTCCTCAACCGCTACGGGTCCGCACGGTTTTCCATGCGGGCCTACTCCGTGGACTGGTGTGTTCCATGGGGTGGCGGCGGAACCGTAGGGTACCGGAGTTCCTGGCATATCAGCAATGGCTCCTAGCCGGGAGGCCGTTGCTGGTAGGGCCGTGAACATGTCAACGGGTGACGTGTTCACGGGAGTGTCCTCCTCGGAGACAGATTGCTCTGAGGCTCTGGCTTGGCTAGCCAGGGTGGACCCGTCTGTGGTTTCAACCACCGCCGAGGAGGATGTACCCCGTCCATCGGTTGCATCGATTAGGATGGGGATCTTGCCCGCAGCCCTGATCCAGTCTGTTGGACTGGATCCAAGGTTTATGGAGTTACTTGATTCTATTTATAGCAAACAATGCATGACCAAGGGCAGCTTCTTGCGGCCTCCAGGGAGGTGTGGGCGAGGGGTCGTATTCCACGGGGGGAATACGACAGGTATGGTGTTGTCCCGTCGGTCACCGAGGATGACCGCTGGGTACTGGGTGTCCAGAGTGCTGGAGCGGGTGGCCCCGCCCCGGCACTGGTGGACAAAGCTCAGGTACACCATAATGAAGTCCTGTCCCTATGTGACAGCAATCAGTGCTGTCAACCACTCTTATCGTCTTCTTCAGTCGGTGTGGGCTGAAGCGGGTGCAGGCCACCCTGTGCAACCTGTGGCGCTTTCGTGCGTTAATGGCGGCCTGGTGCTGTCTATGGACGCATTGGCAAGGGTGCAGGCGCGTGTGTGGCAGATGCTCCATGACCATATGCGTCCAGCTACTGCCGTCAGGGAGCGTCTTCTTGGGACACCCATGAGAGGCCTTAGCATCTTTGGTGGCCAGGCGCTGGCCATCTTGGAGGACACGGCCAGCATTGCACAGAATCGGTTGGCGGTTAATCTGCAGCTAGTGCGTCAAGCACACGCACTAGGGGCTGTAGTCAGGCCGCTGACCGGGCAACCTTCAAGATGCAGAAAAAACACAAAAGCAAGGTGAAAGCTAAGCCTAGTGCTGCTTCTGTTTTCTGCTGGTTTTTGCTCAGCCGCCTCGGCGAAGAAAGCCAAGAAGGTTGTGGGGGCCCCTACCCTCCCCAGTGTTGCTCCTGATCGCCCGAGAGGCGGGAAGGGGAGGGGTGAGTCCTCAAAGGGCGGACAGAAGGGAGCGGATTGAACCCGAGGGTACGAGGGCTCCATTCACATCTGCCTGGACCGCACCTGTGCGACAGGAACAGGGGTGCCAGTTAGACGGGCCAAGCCAAGACCAAAATGGTCCTCTCTCTCTCTCGTCAAGAGAGGGGGGGGGGGGGGGGGGCGGATCGCGAGCCAGACACCCCCATTAGGCGTCGAGGCGTCTATAGTGAGTGGAAGGCTCATGCGTTTCGTCGAGGCTTGGCAAGGTATGACGTAAGACAGTCTGGTCCTGGGATGGTTATCCCAGGGGTACATGCCAGAGTGGTGGGACTTTCCGCCACAGAATCTGTCTTTGGCACCTGTCTGGACACCCGTTCAAGGGAACCAGACAAGTTAGAAGCCGTTCAAAAGGAAGTGTCGGGTTTGCTTCTGAAGGGAGCAATAAAACCAGCAAACCGGAACACTCCAGGCTTCTATTCAAACATGTTCCTTGTCCCCAAGAGCACAGGGGGATGGAGACCCATACTCAATCTCAGGCCATTAAATTGGTTTATCCATACGCCTCGGTTCCAGATGGAAACACCGAGATCGGTAATGGCGGGATTGAGGAAGGGAATGTGGTGTGTGTCGATCGATCTGAAAGATGCATACTTCCACATTCCTATGAACCGGAGTTGGCACAGGTTTCTGAGATTTGCATTTCAGAATCAAGTATGGGAGTTTACTGTTCTCCCGTTTGGCCTGTCGACAGCTCCGAGGGTTTTCACAAGAGTGGTCCTTGCGGTGACAGCGTTTCTCAGAAAAGAGAACGTGGCGCTACACACCTACATAGACGACTGGCTGCTCAAGGCAGACTCGGCAGCCAGGTTGAACGTGGATACTGCTCTGAATCTGAAGTTACTTTCAGATCTATGCTGGATAGTCAACAAGGAGAAATCCGAGTTGACACCCACTCAACATTTCGTTAATTTGGGGATGCGATTCGATCTCGAGGAGGGCAGGGTTCACCCGTCAGAGCCCAGAGTGGTGTCTCTGTTAGCCATCCTCAAGAGTTTTCGAGTGGGAAACCACATTCAGGCGAGGTGGTTTCTTCAGATGCCGGGCATGATGGTCTCCATGGAGCAAGTGATCCCGTTTGCTGCTCTAATGAGAAGACCTATCCAGTTGTATCTGATGTCTCTGTGGAAACAGAGAACAGAACCCCTGTCAAACCTGGTGCCAGTTTTGGAGCCGATAATATCGCATCTTGTATGGTGGAAACAGCGTCAGAATCTCCTAGTAGGGGTTTCGCTGCACCTACCTCGCCCCCAGCTGTCCGTGTACACAGATGCGTCGCTGGAAGGGTGGGGTGCCTGCCTGGGAGAACACCAGGTCTCGGGCACATGGACTCTCCTGGAGAGTCAGCTGCATATCAATCTGTTGGAAATGATGGCGGTGGAACTGGCGTTGGAAGAGTTTCTTCCGATGATCAGGGGCAAGGTGATATTGATACGGTCGGACAATTCGACGGTAGTATCATACATAAATCGCCAAGGCGGGACCAGGTCACCCACACTTTGTATCAAAGTGTGGCACTTGATTCAATGGTGCAGGAATTACTCGGTTGTTTTGAAAGCAGCTCACATTCCTGGCCAATTGAACATTCTGGCGGATGCTTTGTCTCGCAGACAGAGAATTCTGCCAACAGAATGGTCCCTCAACCCTCCGTCCCTCAACCCTCCAGTTCTACAAAGGATCTTCGAGCATTGGGGCAAACCCAACATGGACTTGTTCGCCACAAGGGAAAATGCTCAAATCATGACTTATGTTTCGCCGATTCCAGATCCAAATGCCGTCGATCCAAATGCCGTCGATACAGACGCTCTGGCGATAAGCTGGAGGGGGATGCACGCTTACGCGTACCCACCCACCATCCTTCTGCCGAAGGTATTGGTGAAGATCAGGGAGGAACCGTGTCTGGTCCTGCTAATAGCGCCGTATTGGCCAAGCAGGGCGTGGTTCACGGATCTGCTAGATCTGCTGGTGGAAAACCCAGTGCAGTTGCCCGAGATTCCGAACATAATCTCCCAGGCCAAGGGACGCCTCCTACACGAGCATCCCGAAATGTTCAAATTGACTGCATGGATGTTATCAAACAACGTTCCACGACTTTTCTCGACAAGCTGCTGATTTCATTGCGGCTGCGAGAAGGAGGTCAACCTTCAAGTCATATAACAACAAGGTTAACAGATTTGCAGATTGGTGTGAAGAAAAGGGTATTGATACCTTTCAATCCACTATTCAGCAAATAGCAGACTTTCTCTGTGAGCTGTTCTTTTCAGGACTAACTCCCGTCACAATTGCTGGATACAAGTCAGCTTTGGCATCAGTTATCCCTTGTCTAGCCAACAGGGATAATCCAGAGGTGGCCCAGTTAAATGTGATGGTGAAGGGAATGAGCAATCTCCGACCGAGACAACCGGTAGTCATTCCAGCCTGGAGTCTATCTTTAGTGCTTAATGTACTGGCCAAGCACCCTTTCGAACCGTTGCGTTCGGCTAGTCTAAAGCATTTGACTCTAAAGGCGGTCTTTCTATTGGCAGCTTCCTCAGCTAGAAGGCGCAGTGAGATCCATGCACTTTCGGCAGAGAGGGACCGATTTATTGTCTCTGGAGAGGGTCTGCGTCTTCTGCCGAGAGCAGAGTTTATGTCAAAGAATCAATCTTTGAGATATCCCGGCAAACCAATCATAATACCGAGGTTAACAAGGTTTGATCGTGATGCCAGTGTCTGGTGCCCGGTCCGTGCTTTGACTAAGTACAGAAAACGGACTGACTCGTTACGGTCGAACGATAGACATCTGTGGATCTGTCACAAGAAGCCTTATGGCGCCGCATCCATGGATACTATCTCTCGTTGGGTAGTCGAATGCATTCAGACTACTCATGAGATGGCGACTGGGCACCGCGTAATGGCACACGATGTTCGAGGAATAGCCGCCTCGACCGCCCTTTACAGTGGTGTTCCGTTAGAGGACATCATGGCCGTTGCACAATGGCACTGTGAATCCTCATTTACGGATTACTATATGAGGGATGTGTCAGACTCAGCCAATCCACTCGCTTTAGCTGTTTTGAGACGATAGTTAAGTGACCACACTGCTCTTCACCCTTTTTTGCACTTTGGTAAGAAAATAACCTAAAGCAGGCATGGTCGAGCGTGAGGATGACAAACAGATTGTGTCACTGGTACGTCTGAAGTCCAATTATCATAAGGTAATTCATTAGTGAGAGTTTTTTGTATTATGTCTATATATCATGTTCATTCATCTTATGTATTCATGCTCATTCCCAGGCTAATACATGTGGATATGCCGGGAGCAGTTAACCCTCTTGGCATATTTGTGTTTCAGGCGAGATACATGTTCGTGAGTTCTCTCCCTTTTCTTAGGAGAAAAAGGGGGGGGGGCAGGGACGCGAATGTGATTCGGTTCCGATAACTTGACGGTCCTTTTAGGTCTCCGTTAGTCAAGTTGTTAAGTCTAAATCTTTCTCCAAGGGGCAAAAGTAGCATTTATGGCTTGCCCCTTCCCACCAGGTTAGTGATCAAATCTGGTGTATATCAGAAGTAACAGAATGGTGAGTATTGATCGAAGGAGAATGCAGGAAATTTCAATTTCCCTTTCTCCGAGATCTAACAATACTCACCATTCTGTTACGGACCCAGCCTCCCAGCCCCACGGAGGCAAGCCATAGTTTTCTCTTGTTTGGTGGCTATGCAAACAATATGAGCTCTATGGTAAACGGGTACTCGGCAGTTGGGAGCCGAGTACCCGGTTCCCAGGAGTCGGTAAAGCTTTCTAAGTCTATAGTCCTAGAGCCAGCTGTCAAGGCCAGCTGTATATCAGAAGTAAAAGAATGGTGAGTATTGTTAGATCTCGGAGAAAGGGAAATTGAAATTTCCTGCATTCCACATTCCAATGAACAGGAGTTGTCACAGGTTTCTGAGAGTTGCGTTTCAGAATCAAGTATGGGAGTTTATATCCTCCCATTCGGCCTGTCGACAGCTCCAAGGGGTTTTCACCAGAGTGGTCCTTGTGGTGACAGCGTTTCTCAGAAAAGAGAACGTGGTGCTTCACACCTACATAGATGATTGGTTGATCAAAGTAAACTCATCAGCCAGGTTAGAGGTGGATACTGCTCTGACTCTGAAGTTGCTTTCAGACATAGGCTGGATAGTCAACAAGGAGAAATCTGAGTTGACACCCACTCAACATTTCGTTGATTTAAGGATGCGATTCGATCTCGAGGAGGGAAGGGTTTTTACCCGTCAGAGCCCAGAGTGGTGTCTCTGTTAGCCATCCTCAAGAGTTTCGATTGGGAAACCACATTCAGGCGAGGCGGTTTCTTCAGATGCTGGGCATGATGGTCTCCATGGAGCAGGTAATCCCGTGCACTGCTCTGATGCGAAGACCTATCCAGTTGTATCTGATGTCTCTGTGGAAACAGAGAACAGAATCCCTGTCAAAACTGGTGCCAGTTTTGGAGCCAATAATGTCGCATCTTGTATGGTGGGAAAAAGCATCAGAATCTCCTAGGAGTTTTTGCTGCACCTACCCCACCCCCAGCTGTCCATGTACACGGATGCATCGCTGGAGGGATGGGGGGGGGGCCTACCTGGGAGAACACCAGGTTTCTGGCACATGGACTCTCCAAGAGAGCCAGCTGCATATCAATCTGTTGGATATGATGGCAGTGGAAAGGTTTCTTCCAAGAGTCAGGGGCAAGGCGATATTGATACGGTCGGACAACTCGACACTAGTATCATACATAAATCGCCATGGAGGGACCAAATCACCCACACTATGTATCTAAGTGTGGCACTTGATTCAATGGTGAGGGAATTACTCGGTTGTTTTGAAAGCAGCTCATATTCCTGGCCGATTGAACATTCTGGCAGATGCTTTGTCTCGCAGATAGAATTCTGCCAACAGAATGGTCTCTCAACCCTCCAGTTCTTCACCCAACGTGGACTTGTTCGCCACAAGGGAAAATGCTCAAGTCATGACTTATGTCTCGCCGATTCCAGATCCTAATGCCGTCGATACAGACGCTCTGGCGTTAAGCTGGAGAGGGATGCACGCTTAGGCGTACCCACCCACCATTCTTCTACCGGAGATATTGGTGAAGATCAGGGAGGAACTGTGCCTGGTCCTGCTAATAGCGCCATTTTGGCCCAGCAGGGCGTGGTTCACGGATCTTCGAGATCTGCAGGTGGAAAATCCAGTGCAGTTACCCGAGATTCCGAACATAATCTCCCTGGCCAAGGGACGCTTCCTACACGAGCGTCCCGAAATGTTATTGACTGCATGGATGTTGTCAAACAACGTTCCACGTCAGAGGGCTTTTTTCGACAGGCTGCAGATTTCATCGCAGCTGCGAGGAGGAGGTCAACCTTCAAGTCATATAACAACAAGGTTAACAGATTTGCAGACTGGTGTGAAGAAAACGGTATTGATACCTTTCATTCCACTATTCAGCAAATAGCAGATTTTCTCTGTGAGCTGTTCTTTTCAGGACTAGCTCCTGTCACAATTGCTGGATACAAGTCAGCTTTAGCATCAGTTATCCCTTGTCTAGCCAACAGGGATAGTCCAGAGGTGGCCCAGTTGAGTGTGATGGTGAAGCGAATAAGCAATCTCCGACTGAGACAACCGGTAGTCATTCCAGCCTGGAATCTATCTTTAGTGCTTAACGTACTGGCCAAGCACCCTTTCGAACTGTTGCGTTCGGCTAGTCTAAAGCATTTGACTCTAAAGGCAGTCTTTCTATTGGCAGCTTCCTCAGCTAGAAGGCGCAGTGTGATCCATGCATTTTCAGCAGAGAGGGACCGATTTATTGTCTCCAGAGAGGGTCTGCGTCTACTGCCAAGAGCATAGTTTATGTCAAAGATATCCCGCCAAACCGATCATTGTACCGAAACTAAGTAGGTTTGATCGTGATGCCAGTGTCTGGTGCCCAGTCCGTGCTTTGACTAAGTACAAAACGGACAGACTCGTTACGGTCGAATGATAGACATCTGTGGATCTGCCATAAGGAGCCATATGGCGCCGCATCCATGGATTCTATCTCTCGTTGGGTAGTCGAATGCATTCAGACTACCCATGAGATTGCGACTGGGCACCAGGTGCAATGTGCAAGGGCATACGATGTTAGAGGAATAGCCGCCTCTTCCGCCCTTTACAATGGTGTTCCATTAAACTGTGAGTCCTCTTTCACGGATTACTATATGAGTGATGTGTCAGACTTCGCCAATCCACTCGCTTTAGCTGTTTTGAGATGATAGCTATATGACCACACTGCTCTTCTTCCTTTTTTGGCATTTGTAATAAAGAATTAAGAAGCAGACATGGTCGAGCGAGAGGATATCAACCAGATTGTGTCACTGATGGCCGGACAAGTGAATGGCTGGAGGTTCCACGTCTGAAATCCAAATATCATGAGGTAATTCAACATTGAGTGTTTTGTATCATGTCTATATATCATGATCATTCATCTTATATATTCATGCTCATTCCCAGGTTAATATATGCAAAGAGCAGTCAACCCTCTTGGCATATTTGTGTTTTCAGTCGCGATGCATGTTCGTGAGTTCTCTCCCTTTTCTTAGGAGAAAAAAAAAGGGGGGGGGGGGGGCAGTGATGCCAATGTGACTCTGTTCAGTTAACTTGATGGTCCTTTTAGGTCTCCTTTAATCAAGTTTAAGTCTAGCTCTTTCTCCAAGGGGCAAAAGTAGCAGTTATGGCTTGCCCCTTCCCACCAGGTTACTGACCAAATCTGGTGTATATCAGAAGTAATAGAATGGTGAGTATTGATCGAATGAGAATGAAGGAAATTTCAATTTCAATTTCCCTTTCTCTGAGATCTAACAATACTCACCATTCTATTACGGACCCAGCCTCCCAGCCCCACGGAGGCAAGCCATGGTTTTCTCTCGTTTGGTGGCTATGCAAACAATATGAGCTTCATGGTAGACGGGTACTCGGCAGTTGGGAGCCGACAGTCGGTAAAGCTTACTACGTCTATAGTCCTAGAGCCAGCTGTATATCAGAAGTAATAGAATGGTGAGTATTGTTAGATCTCGGAAAGGGAAATTGAAATTTCCTTCATTCTATATCAAAGGATTCAGGAGATATGCGTTGGAAAAACAGACAAACGAACAGGTAGCTCCACCAGCAATACTCACACTGGCAGTTGTCGTGAGTAATTAGCTTGGATTTACAACACACGTAAAATAGCTACATGTAATAGCCTACTAGGCAGTCAGGTTGTATATCAGTTTCTGCAACATTGATTGTAAAACTATTGAAATCTGCATGTAAAATTGTTCCAAATGGCTAATATGAAGCCATCTTCAAAAATCATTTTCTGTGCCATAACTCTCTGTAGCTGTGGCGAATTCATTAAAAAGGCGGGTGTAAGTATTGCGGTTGGTGCTGTCTGTTTATCCATGGAATATATCAGAGTACAAGAAGTCACTAAATGGTCCAGGTGAGCATGTTACTCCCTTGAGCCCAGTTTTAGCAATACAGATCTAAGTACACCATGGCAGTAGAATTTCTGATAGTTAAAGAAATGTATATTTGATATAAAGATTCATGCACATGAAAAGCAGTTGATGGTGATCGTCTTTACAAATGTAGAAATATGTTGATAACAAATTACACCATATCATACATGTACTCCTTTCACAATCAGGATCATGTATATTACATGTGTGGAAATGTAGCAAACTGAACCACTTGGTAATTAGACAAAATGAAAATGATTGCAATAGACATGATTAAACAAGAAACTGTCTGTCTGGAAAGTTTCTACCCATATAGTTTGGCTCACTGACCACTTCGCTATCCTCTTCTAAATTCTCTTTAAAGCTGTCATTAGATGAATAATATGTATCACTTTGATTATCCAGTATCTATCCTGAGGGTTATTATCATCAGTCTTATTTGTCATATCAGCGCTGTTGATGTTACGGAAGAGGCGGCAGGTATTTTAGACCAAATAATAAGGAATTGAAATCACACTAGAGCTGCTTATCACTTAGATCAACATGGATAGCTTTACAACAGGAAGGCATATGTACTGGTATTGGAAAGCTCATTATCACTGTTGTGCACCCACAGGTCACATTATGTTGATCATCATCATCATCATCATCGATGTGGACTGATGTTAAGGAAATTTGGTTCAACTGCAGTTGTGAATATAGGATTAAGTGTTGGTAAATCAGTGATTACCTGAAATAATAAATAATATACATTAGACGTGTTAGACATCAAATCAGCAAGCGTAGACTAAGTACATATAATTTACATCATTGGCATCAATTGAATGTCAGCAGAGAAGGAGAGGAGCAACCTATCTTTTGTCATTCAGCAAGATGTGCCAACTGGGTATACAATAAAATGTTATGGAATTCTCATCGTCCAATATCTAGGCCTACATCAAACCCAGGTATTGGAGTTGGTGGGGTGCACATATACTGCCCAGTTGAATTCTATTCTTTCATATTTCATAATGCTTTCAAGATTAATAATTTCATACTTTTTCTGACTTTCCGAACTTCGTTTAGGAATTTACAGCCCCATTTATGATATGTACAATCAGTGTGCATTTAAAGCAAATCTTTAGAGGCCATCATTGTATTTGATATTTCAGTTATTGTTTACATTTGACGTGTAAGACTCCTAAAGCTTCAAATTTCCATAATTTTTCCAAAACCAGTAGCTTAAAATAGCTGATTTTTCCCTTTTCTAGGGCCTGTGTCCATACCATTTAGAAATGGCTCTCAGACATTTCAGAGCGTGTGGCGACTCCAGCGACAGAAACAGTGATGTTGCCAGAATATAGCATCTAGAGGGGAATCAAATTTTGCGATGTGTCTCAGAGAGATGTGTGTGTGGGTTGGTGGGTGATGATGACTGGATTAAGTCTGATGAAAAAAGTTATCGAAATCGACGTCGATCCAAAATCCAATATGGCTGCAAGACATCAATGGTCATCTTGAAAATGGGTTTCCGGACAATAACTCTGTTACCCTTTGGCGGATCACATTGAAACTTCCTAGGGTGGTTGGACTAGGTCTTGGGAAGAAAGCTATCGAAATCGACGATGATCCGAAATCCAAGATGGCTGCTAGCCTATGGTGGCCATCTTGAAGATTGGTTTCCAGATGATAACTGTTACCGTTTGTCGGATCGCATTGAAATTTCATAGGGTGGTTGGACTAGGTCTTGGGAAAAAACGTATCGAAGTAGACGATGATCCAAAATCCAATATGGCCACCAGCCATCAGCAGCATCTTGAAAATGAGCTTACTGATGATACCTTCGCTATTGTTCTTCAGACCACTTTAAAGTTCATAGGATATCTGGACTACGGCTGAGGAAGAAACCTATCGAAATCTACGATCACTCGAAATCCAATATGGCCGCTTGCGACCAGTGGCTATCTTGAATATAAATAAAAAATTTTAAATCTCTTCTCAAGAAACAGTTGGCCGAGTTTAACCAAGTTTGATAGGGACCATCCTTGGACCATAGGGATACAAGGTTGTTCAAACGAAGCCCATCTACAAATATGACTAGCAGCCATCTTGGATTTTGGCCGATCTTTAGACCCGTCTTTAACCTTTTCATGCCAAAGCTGGCCTATGCAATAGTCTTGAGGAATGTCCATTCACAGGCCAAGGAAGACTTTTTGAAAAGTTATCACTGGCATGACTGGATCGATAACCAGGCCAGTCATTCCAGTGGTAAATTTCCAAAAATAGTCTTATCTTGGCCTGCAAATGGATATTCAATAAGCAAATATTCAGATTTTCTTGACCAAATTTGGTAATTAAAGGGTTAAAAATCGCACCCCCCCCCCCATAGCCGCTTGGGAGATTGATTCGAAATTCAAAAAAACAACATCTATGGCACCAGCTGAACAAAGTGTTAGAGCTTGATGAGCCAAATGCTTCGCGGCCATCTTGGATCACCTAATTTTCGTGAAAATTACTTCTCCTGAATCGCTGAAAGGATCGGGCTGAAATCTGGAAAGTATGACTAGGGACTAAGGCAGTACATTAAAAACTGGCCACCATCAACCTAGCAGATTTCGGCATGTTGCGGTGCACTGGCCCTCCACGAAAATCTATACTAAATCAATGAGAAATATAAAAGTTCTTCTCGAGAACCACCAGACCAAATTTGGTAGAAAGCATCCTGGGGCCATCGGGATCCAAGTTTGTTCAAACTAAGCAGATTAACCAATGTAGCCGTGGCCATCTTGGATTTTGGTTGATTCTTAGAAATTTCATTAAAAATCTAAAACTACCGGGGCGATTGAAACTCATCAACTTGGTCAAATGTTTCGGCAGCCATTCAAAATGACCTAATTTTCCTGGAAATGACTTCTCCCGAATGGCATAATGGATCAGGATGAAATTTGGAAGTATAATTAGGAACTAATGGGCATTCAAGTTTGTCCAAGGAAGGTTAGTACTATAAAAAAAAGGATCAGAATTCAGCATGTTGGCGGACATATTGAAATATATGATGGATTTTGAAGCCACAATTGGTTTTATTATTGGCGAACATTATAATTTTCGACAATATATCAATGGGCTCCATTAGCTTGTCTGTTTGTCGGACAAATGCATCTATGTTCCAGGTAGGTGATGCTGGCACTGTGGGCATATTTTGCCTTTGTAATTTCAAAATAAAGGCTTCGGAGAATGGGGTAGTTATTATCCCCACGTTTTAAAAAAATGTCGGGATATTGTAATCGCCTCCGTCCTGTCCCTCCATCCATCACGCTATCTTCTTGCAAAACGTTGGGTGGAATTAAACCAAATTTGTTATGTGGGTTACCCATGTGATTCTGCTTTGCAAGACAATATTTAGATTTGGCTCCGTACACCCCCCCCCCCCTCCAGGGGCATGGCAGGTGTCAAAAGGTCATATCACCTTTGAAACGGTTACACGGAACTCAACAAAATTTGATATGTGACTTACCAATATGATTTCGGAGTGCATGAGGCCATTTACATTTGGCTCTGCCCACAGGAGCTGGAGTCAAAAGGTGAATTTTTAACCTGCCTAAATTCATTGTAATGCATATCATCCGAAATTGTGCGACAGAATACAACCAAAATTGGTATGTACATTACCCATAGCAATCTGGAGTACAAGTGCCCATTTACATTCGGCTCCGCCCCCAGGGATGGGTGGGGAATGGGGGGGGGGGGGTCAAAAGGTCACACAATTAATTGTACACGTAATGAACCTCCTCCGAAACCATTGAAAGGAATTCAACCAAATTTGGTACCAGTATGTGGGTTATTCATAGGATTCCGCTTTCCAAGACCATATTTAAATTTAGCTCCGCCCCCAGGGGCCGGGATAGGGGTCAAAAGGTAAAATCACTTGCAACGCAACTCCTCTGAAACCCTTAGAAGGAACTCAACCAAACTTGATATGTGAGTTACCCATATGATTGCGGAGTCCAAGAGGCCATTTACATTTGGCTCCGCCCCCAGGGGGCGGGGGCAGGTCAAATTTTTACCCGCAGTAATTGATTGTAATGCATCTCCTCCGAAACCGTTAGACAGAATTCAACAAAATTTGGTATGTGAGTTACCCATATCAATGTGGAGTACATGAGCCCATTTGTATTTGGCCCCATCCCAGGGGTGGGTGGGGTGTGGGTCAAAATGTCACAAAATTGATTGTAATGCAACTCTTCCGAAACCATTGAACGGATTTCAAACAGATTTAGTACGTGAGTTTATCATTTCAATGTGGAGTGGGTGAGCACATTTACATTTGGTCCCATCCCCAAGTGGTGGTAATGGGGTCAAAAGATTATGAAATTGGTTGTAATGTCAATGTGGAGTACATGAGTCCATTTGTATTTGGCCCCGTCCCAGGGGTGGGTGGGGTGTGGGTCAGTCACAAAATTGATTGTAATGCAACTCTTCGAAACCATTGAACGGAATTCAAACAGATTTAGTACGTGAGTTTATCATTTCAATGTGGAGTGGGTGAGCACATTTACATTTGGTCCCATCCCCAAGTGGTGGTAATGGGGTCAAAAGATTATGAAATTGGTTGTAATGTCAATGTGGAGTACATGAGTCCATTTGTATTTGGCCCCGTCCCAGGGGTGGGTGGGGTGTGGGTCAGTCACAAAATTGATTGTAATGCAACTCTTCGAAACCATTGAACGGAATTCAAACAGATTTAGTACGTGAGTTTATCATTTCAATGTGGAGTGGGTGAGCACATTTACATTTGGCCCCATCCCCAAGTGGTGGTAATGGGGTCAAAAGGTTATGGAATTGGTTGTAATGATGCAACACCTCTGACACTGTTGGACGAAATTCGACCAATTGAGTTACCCATATGATTGTGTAGTGCAAAGGGACATTTACATTTTATCCCCCCCCCCCCCCCCGGGTTGGGGTGGGGTTGTGGGCTGGTGGTGTTAATTAAAGTTAAAAACTGAACCGCTCAATCTAGTTTTTATTTGTTTGAACTATCAATCTGAAACCTCTACCTGGCCTACTTACGCATAGATCAATTAGTCTCTGGATAACTGTCTAAAGACGCTTCGCTGCTGGATTGACTCTTAATTTACACCGAGTTCTTATCACTACGCATATCACGACAGCTGCTACCCTCAATGCTACAACGCTAACAAAGTTAAATCTATTCTGACAGCCTCATTTTAGTTGCCTCTTCATGATTTTGTTAAATCCCAGGAACAAAAGAAATCGCTAAACGTTTGTAGGAATCGCGTGTGCAGAATTTCAATTTGTCAAGAGTTATCGGTTTTCGTGACATCGGCTTACCTGTGCGATAAGTATCATATGGTGGACCAATTCACGAATCAATTGTTATTTCTAATAGAAAATTATTGAAATGTTTTTGAGGATTTTCTAGTTGTGACTGTTAAATACAGTTGATTACATAATTTTGCAGCAGGCATATCAGTCGTTAAGAAAAGCTAAAATGAAACCGAAAGTAAATGAGGAAATACAAGCGCTGGTATTAACGTCACGTGACGTGCGTTGGATTTCCCTCTTCCGTTTTTCGGGAAGACAAGCAAAATGGCTAAATCATCGATTGACAAAGCTGAAATGCAGTATTTGATGATCGCAGGAACGGTGATAGCACATCGTTGCATTGGTTGTTAAATGCTCAGATGGTCTTGTATTTAGATAGTGAAACCAGTTATATAGCTTAAAGACCAATCTGAGATAGTGTATTTGCCTGAACCAGTAGCTTTAAGGAATGCTAAATGATGGTTTCTTTGTTTCTTTTTCTACAATTTTACTGGTAGCATAATCCGGAAGTGCAGCGATCATATCTTGCTAGTTGTATCGCCCAGGCGACGTTCAAATGTCTACTAAACACATAATGGAATGACATGTTTTCTAATTAGAATCTGTGTTTTAAGGCTAGACGTCGACAGCATATCCTGCCCAGGAAGGCTGCAGTTGTCAGAAACGAATGGCGAAACACGGCCTCCTGTCAGGGCAAGAAAACAAGATGGTAAAATCTTGGTCCTCCTTTGAAAGGAAGACTATCTGAATCATTCCTGAAGGTTCGTGTTAGTGCTAGACCTACAAACAGTACAGTTACTGACTTAGTAAAGATTAAGGAATCATAATCTAGATTGAGATTTGTTGAAATTTTTGAAACTTTGACCAGCAGTAGCAGTTTTGAAACTTAAGAAGCTATACTGGTTGGTTAACTTTTATGAAGATTTAACACTTTAATTTAGAATGTGGATATCTCTGTGCCTAGAGCAGCTTTGAGGTCAGACGTCCGTGTAGGTTTGGTTTGAAATCCAGAGAGTGTGCAAAATACTCTAAGCTAATGTTACATGTAAAAATAGGTAGCAAAATTTTTTTTATGAGTTAAACGTTTTGAAAAATTAGTCAATCTCTCTCAATTATGCAGAATGTCTGAACTAATCCTATAGATCTAGGCACATATGCATTTTAAGTTTTTCAGCAAACCACGCCGAGCAAAAGATGACTAGACCGTTAGCTGCCAAGAGGATTTCAAGACAAGATTTCCGATTACGAAAATAGGGAAGTTTTAAAACCATATTCCAAATTTTTGGCAATTTCTACTGTCTGTAACTTCACCTACCTGAATGAGAAGGGGAGTAATCATCTTCTCATTCAGGATTGTAAAAATCTTGTCGTTAGCTGGCCTTTTGATTTCCCCACTTTCAACCATCTATGCTACACTTCTTCTTCTTCTGTCGATCCCGTCTACGTGTTTGTGTGGTCAACATAGTTAATTTTCCGCCGTCTTTTTGTGGTAAAGCCGCAGCTAAGGGGAGGATAGTGAAGGAAAAACACGTTTCTGGATCGAATTTTGTTGATTCTGTCAATTTGCGTTTCATTCGAAATGTGAGATGACATAATTTCAAAGTTTGACCCGGGTGTTTCCTATTTCCCCTCTTGGTTATTTTGTTTAAGTCGGTCACCTGAAGACGTCAACGGTGTTCGATCGGCATGCTGAGAGGAGGCACACTTGCAGTGCTCGTCCAGCGGAACGCATCTTTACTGGAGCAGTTATGCGTGGAGATGCGTTCAGCTGGCGAGTGGTTATTGTCAAGCTTTTACCAGTGTGGACTGCCAGAGGATCGTGTCAACTATGTTGTTTTCACCTGTCCAATTAGCATGACAATGAGGCGTCTATGGTAACCCTTTTATTTTGAGGGCTAAATTGCAATTCCTGTCAGGGTGCTGAAATCGCATAATCTGTAAGAATCCTTTGATTAGTTTTGCTGAAAGGTGTCATAAAATGGTCATGTGACGATTTTTGGTAGTAATCCAAGATTTCGCCGGCAGGTTTTCACAATGGAAGTTTTCTGATAGGAGTTGTGGTCGACTTTCAGAAGGATATGGTCCCATGTCGTCCTCACCGCCCCGACGTGGAAGTGCCTGGTGGAGTGAGTGTGTGTGCATGTAGCCTGCCTTTTCCGCGGGCCGACATTAACAAAACCGCAGGACAATTTAGTATCCGTCTCTTGGCATTCCATGTTTTGCATTGTAAACATCTAAATTCAGTGGTCGGATCTTAGAAAATCTTGGTACAATTTAAATCTTCAGTAATAGCTTAATTTAACTCAGTGTTTTTCTATAATCTGGAAATAGCAAGTTATCAAGTAGTTTAGTGACGTGGGCTAGTATAGAGCCAGTGTTAAATTGGTGCACTGCCGTAATTGTTGTAGCTTTGCTGTCTGCTTAGCTAATAATAATAATTTTTAAGTTACAAGCAATTTTGTGCTCGGTAGGTGCACCAGCTATGATTTAGGCCGGCTGACTGGTTAGCCCACTGTCTGAAGAACGAGCTCGCATTTTCTGGTATTTTTCATAGATTTTTCTGGCGTTAATTAGTTACTGGCGTGATAGTTTTTAAGTACCAAGTTTTCACAGATTCAGGCCAATGGACGCATACATAAAGCACAGCATAACCATACAGCATTGTTGCCAGATAGTGCGATTAGACGCTATCAATTACGGTATAATTAACTAACAGTTTCAATTAGTTTTTTTGGTCACTTAGTTAGCTCCTGTTATTAAAGCTGCTTTGTTGACGCAATTGTGAAACTTTGTCGATCCGTCAATTTATCTGTACGTTAGCTATTGTGCACCTTGGGAAGACTTTACACACATACACTAGTTTCCCTGGAGGAAGTGAAAGGTTAAATCAGCGATAGCGAACATTCTTGGACCATCTATTTCTAAATCCAAGTTGTCCTGTTTATTTATTGGCGCTCCTCTTATTGTAGAAACTTTCACTTCCCTCCAGATCACATACAATTTGTCCCGTAAGAACCCCAAGTTCTTCTATCTTGCAGACTCTTATAGTCACTAGAAAACACTAGCCCCGTTAGGTTTTAGGGTGCTCAAATCATCATCGACATCTCTTTTCATCACTTCTACTTCTGTCTCTACTTTTTTGCACAATCATACTCTTGGCTCTCTACTTAAGATAATCAAACCAATTATCTGGCCCGTATTTTTTTTTTAAGAATGGACTCCTCGGCCTCTCCATCGCTGTGGGTTGCTCAAGCGCGTTTTGCGCCTGAACAGTGCATGGCACTCGAGGCGCCGGAGACTCCTGTAGCTTCGGCAGGAGAGCAGACATGCCTGGTGTCCGAGATGCAGCAGCTGTCAACAGTGATGAGTGGCCTCCTGAGGCAGATGACCTATGAAGAGGAGGAGGACCATGGTGGGGTAGACGATGGGTGGGCATTAGCACAACGGCCCCTGATGGTGCCCCTTTCCTTCCCATTCCAGTCTTTACCTCCAGTGTAAGGCCCCCACCCGGATTTCCCCCGAAAAGTAGCTCATCTCATTCAGATGCTAAGAGACCACACCCGACAACTGCATCTCGTGATATGACGTCACGTCGCTACAGACCCTGCCAGCAAATGCGAGAATGTATCAGGGCATAGCAACAGCTGTCGTCACCTGCTGTTTCGCTACAGATGGTTAGTTCTTTCAGTCGTTGACTGATCTGGTGAGGTATGGCATTGCATTCTCGACCTAGCTTTGTATGATCTTTGCTCTGAGCACTTTGAATGATGATGAGCTGCAATGAGTTCTGTTGTTTGGACAGCTTTACAACAAGTTTCACTTACATGTAGCGTCCAGATCTGTTATCTTGACATTGGCTGCTGATGTTTCAATGCATTTAAGTACTTTTGATAAAGCCCCGTTCTGGAGTTGAGCTTATGTCAATGGTTGTTTTCGGTTCCTCGAAGGACTTCTTGAATGGAATTTGACTGGTGGTGTCAGTAATAAGTCTATCTTGTTCAAAGTTGACTTTGTCACAGTGGTTCGCATGGTGTTTATTTAGCAGACAAATAAGCTTCATTTGAAGGCCAGTGTTCGAGACTGGTTATGATCACAGTTGATGGCAATACTAGCTTTGCACTGACTTTACACATCACACAATCAATTTGTGACCTTGGAGCCTGTCTCTGCTCTACCGTCTGTGATGTGTCCTGTTAATGTTGCAGCAAAGAGGCTGTGAACACTGAAGAAAACGGCCAGAGCATTTCCATTGCTGTTACGTTTGCCCATAGCATATAACCCCATGCACATGTTGTATCCTACATCCTTGTCCGCTTTGGTGACTTTGCCTAGGTTGGAGTTAGCGTCAACACAGACAAACAATTGCCAACTGCCTGGAATGTTGATGGTAGAACTCAGTTTGGCATAGAAAGACTTGATCACGGCATGACCCTCCTTGGATTTGCTGACATTTAGACAGATGCATTAACAGTGTGACACTTGGTGGTGGTACCATTTCACAATGGCCTGGCTAGGTCATTGAATGCAACACGATCCCTGACGTATTCAAAACATAGGATGTGATCCAAGAACCTGTGTCCAATTACAAAGCCCAGACCGCGGTATGTGGCTTGTTGCTGCTGTTTGCTGATCAGCTTGTGACCCGTCTACAGTTGTTACTCTGAATCAGTGGATACGTTTGTTTCTTGGATGCATGACACATCGAGTGTTTAAAGTCCGATCTTAATGTTTGTTGCTTAAATGTGGTGGTCAGGCAACATATATTTCATGTTACTACTGCAAACTGGTGTGGAGATTACGACGACTGAGGATATTGAGTACAGTTTCTTCGAAGAAGCTTGGATATCAGCAGAGTTGCCTCTGGATGCGGTTGTCAGCTCGCAAGCCTTGATGGCATTGCCGGCAGTTTTAAGTTTCATGAATGTAGCTCCTCTACATATTTCTGCATATAGTAAGGCACTCAAAGTGGTACTTTGCCTTAATGAGAACTAAGTCACCTGCAACCATTGTTGCGAGCATGACTGTATCCTCCATAGATGTTGCAATATCTCTGAATGACTGTTCTGCACACCTAGTAGAATATCATATCAGGTTCTGTTGTTCAGTGCCTCAAAAGAAATATATGTTGGTTTTCGTCACTGATGACGTCAAGCTCTTTGCTCGTCTTTGTTTGCTATATGTACTGGTATGATCCGGTGTTTTTCTTTTTTGGGGGACTTCCTTGTTCTGTTGAGTTTTTCATAGCTGAATGGCATGTGACACATTATTTTCAAGAAACATGTGGGGAAGAATCAAAGTCAAATGAGAGTGGTACTGGTAGAGGTAACACGTCCAATTTTTATATTCGCAAATGTTGGCTAAGTGGTTCTTGTATACGGCAAGAGCAAATTTTCTTCTGCCTTTTGAAGGAGTAGTAAGAGGTTTCCCAACATCCTTTTGGCGCACTTGACATAATAAATGACACATAAATTCATATTCTTAGTGATAAAGCATAGAGGTTTTATATTCTTAGTGATAAAGCATAGAGGTGTTATATAAAGAAGATTGCTTCATTAGCTATAGGGTTATTATTTGTTGGGCAGAAACCCTCAAACATTCAGGTTCATGCTTTAACATGACTTACTCTTGACCACATATCTTAAATAACCATCATATTGGGGCCCAACGACAGACAGATGGTCATTATAAGCAGGGTTTCCAGTATTTATGAAATTATATAACGTGTCATCAAGCATGGATATATACATCCATTGCATATACTTGTAATAATTTGCAGTCAGCCGTGTGATGTATCATCTTCTAGCCCCAATGGAAATAGTCTTAATAGGCAGGGGTTGCTTAATTTGTGTGAACAATGCTGTTAGAATAATGAATAACATAACATAAAATCAAGCAGTGGTGTGTACACTATTTATACGTGTAATCTGCTTTGTCAATATAGTTAGATAGTTCTTGAACTGTACTTTCCAGTGTCGTTATATTGCATTTAGGCAGCCATTTAGAAAATATTGCATAATCATATTTTTTTTATAACTGGAAAAAATCAAATCAAATATGTTAAGTACAAACCCTGAAAGTTTGGTGCTTTTGTAAATGTATGTATATACCTATTAGTATTGATTAATATTTTCCTGTTAATTTCAAACTGTTATGATGATCATATAATGGAGGGAGTCGATTTGTCACTCAAGTTTATGACATCATACACAACTACGTCATGTGTAGGCTGACGTCAGAATATGTAGTAGAGTATCTAGCTCCTTCATAACCTACAATTTTAATAATCTGTGTATTATGGAGATGGTTTGGCTTGGGTCTGTTGCTGCCTATGCCGGCAAAATTGGTCGCAAAGTATACAACAGTGTTCCCGTATAGTTACCTTGAAATTGGGGTTCTGGGAATGCAGGGTTCAAAGGCGATGATGGTTGTGATGATGATGATGATGACGATGATAGTGAAGATGGTGTAATAATAATAATAATAAATATTGTGTCTCTACCATCATAGTCAATGTACAAATTATCCTCATATGCCATTGTTACGGCCCGCGTGTAATAAAGAAAATACAAAAGTACGATAGCATAGAACAAATCTCTAAAGTGTTATTGATATCGGATAAGGCCTTGGTGATATTAAATGTACATTCAAAGACTTTAACATTCTTCCAATTCTTTGTGACATATAGACCAATCCCAAACCGTGTAATGGGAAACAATTTAAACTTATTTTAATTATGATGTAAGCTGCATGCAATGTTGGTACAGAACAAATCAATGATGTTTTATTGAGATTAGATAAGCCCATGATGAATGAAATGTACATTGAAGAACTTTAACATTTATATAATTCTGGCTGCACAGTGCACGTCATTTGGATCACTATGCTGAGTCATTCTATGCTTTGCATAGGGCTCAACAAAAATCTAGATTTTAGTCCTTTGTATTGAGCTTGATGTTATTGCATTTTAATTAGCAGATACAGAAGCTTATAAGACTTTACGGGTGATTCACCATGGCCCGATGTTGAATACTATCTTGAAAATTTGAGAGGGAATAAATAAAATCTTTTCTTGGCCGTTTCCTAATATCGTAAAACACATAATCAGTTGCATTTACTTGACTTTAATATATTTTAATCATCAAATATTGAAAAATGTATCAATTGTACTTGAATGGCCGCGATCTTTGATGCCATCTTGAATTTTGAAAGGCAGATTCATGGCGTGGTGGTGGTGGTGGAGGGGGTGGTGGTGGTGGAGGGGGGCGGGGATATGTTTTCTGATATGATGTTCTGGACCTCTCCTGAAAACATTAGCTTATTTGTTACACCTCCATAATCCTAATATTCTTGGACTATAATCATGCCGCCATCAAAATGCCATTCCAGCTCACTGATGTGAATTGATTAATAATGTGTAGAAGACTAGAACAGATTTGTATAAAATGATTTGCAAAACTATGAATTAAATGACGCCTATAACACATTTTTACACATCTGTTTCAAGAGTAATCCAATTTTGAGTGCAATTGGGTGGCAATTCATGTATTCATTTCTTCACTCAATCATATGACGTCATGTTGTGCGAAGTGTATGTCTTTACGATTTAATAAACATTCTGTTGAACATTTTGAAACTAATTTGACTGGGCGTTGTTGCTACCATATGTGTCCCTGTATAGTTTTCTGGAAATTGATAGTCAAGAAGTTCAGAGATTGATCGATCCCAACATGAGCGAGGCGTGGTCGGAGCTTAACTAGGGATTGTCATGGCTAAAACTGGAAAGGTTTTAATGGGCGACACAGTTGCGACTCACAAAATGTTTCTCAAAGCATATATTTTTACTCCCGTCTCTTAAACCCTCTTGTGTCAACTTAACCTTTTAATGGTCAAACCAACCAAAACAACTCTGCTGTGGTATTGAGACTTGTTTATTAGCATCTCAAGTGAAGAGTATTTTTGAAAATTAAGCACATAAATTTGTGGGGGGGGGGGGGGCGTCTAATGTCGGTCAGTCGCCGTTTCACTCTATATCGATTCCTGCCAAGATATAATCTATTCTGGCACTAAATTGATCTGGCGTCGATTCACACCAAAACATGATCTCTTCTGGCGCTGAACTAATCAGTCGCTATTAGAGGTAAACTGGTTGTGTAGCTGCGACTACGCCTGCCTCTAATGGTGAACGAAGGTGATAGTCGACTCGCCTTCTTCGAGCGATAACACTGAAGAATATTTATACTGACTATCTGGTTCATCCAGAAATGGGAGTATGTAGTTCTCCTTTGACGACAACTAAAATAATCAACGCTTTAACTTGATTATATATATATAAGAATTTCAAGGCAAAATCGCCATCAGATAAAACTTTATACAAAATGTACAGATAATTTCTAAGTTATTCTAGCCAACAATCTATCCTACTTACTAACACGAGCTACCTCAAACCTTGCTTGGGGATGAACGGTGGTACAATCATGTCATTACTGTTCTGCAGCAGTATATATACATTATCCCATGTGCACACCCATACTCTCGTCTAGTTGACTACGTCACAGTTCACGCACACCTTTCTGATTGGTCCCCTTTTTGCCGTGTGTGTACTACCCTGTGCATCAGCACGTGACACTAGCCCAGAATCCTATAACCCCTAATTTGTGCTTGAACAAGTCTGTCGCAGATCACATTCCTGGTTTTGCGGGAAACTCAGGCCTGAAACCTATGAGGTTTCATCAGAGATATTAATAGATTGGGCTCAACCATAATCTACACAGAGGGTGTCGTTTGACGTCACTAAACTCGGTCATCACTAAATTACATGTCCAATAATCCTGCTCAGCTGCCGATACATTACGTAACCTTGACGAACTGTATGATATTCTATAGCAAACATACTTCGCTCCGTTTCGTACGAAACTCAGCTGTCCATATATTACATAACAATCTCTCTCACTGACGAACTGTATGATATTCTTATAGCTATTCTATGCATTCATACTTTTTATGCCAAAGTAGGAACTACTGCGAAAATATAAATAATGCAATATTATTGGTGTCCCAGCAGTGTTCTTTGGGCAACTTTCTCCAAACCTAAAGCAGCTAAATGGTAACACCAGGGTACAGATCATGCGGTACGTACTTGAAACATCAGGTGACGGATAGAGACACGGATCACAATCTAACTCCCAACGGTGAATGGGTGAAGTCTTAGAGCTCACCACGCCCTATGGGAAAGACACCATAGATGGAAATACGTTGCTCTCTCCCCATCCTAAGCAAGCTAAGAAACGCTTTCTAAACACACGCTTCCGGCAATGTGATTTATCCATGTGTTGTTATTTGTGGTTGTGATGCGGTATGTGGATGGATCGCAATGCGGCTCTGAAGCTACCACCAGACAACATGTTACATGCTGTCGGTCTGAGGAGAGGTATCGTCAACGGTACCGAGCATCCTCGCCAAGAGACGTATTCGTTAAAGACAATTGGTGCTACACCATTTGCGGCCTAAAAATATGTGTTTGGACTCAAAACTTAAATAATAGTTTATGCCCTCATAAGGTCCGCAAGACTTAGAATGGTACCAACTAAACCAGATCTTTAACTTACACAAGATGATGGTGCTGAATCCCATAAGGATCAGCCACCCCATTTTTACGTATACACCGTCACACCAACATTAAATAACTACATTAGGATAAAAACACATACTACTCTTTTTCAACTTTGTAAGACAGGAGGGTGGCCATTTTTAATGCTCTCCTCCTCCGCTTCAGCGTTCAAGACATTTTTCTTTTGACGGAGGCCCGCACGAGGCACTTTCCTCTCGCAAAATTTTATATTCCTAACCATGTAGGTGTTAGGGGAAACACATTTTTAAGTACAGTGGGGCATCTTTCTAGCCGTCTGCTCACAAATGGTGAGTGTACCTCCACCCTTCCCTTGCATTTTTATAGTCGGTTTCCCACTGGCTGCCTTCTCACAGGGCACCACGGTGTTGGTACTGTCGTAAATTTCCTCCCAAGCAAACGGTAAGGATGCATTCATCCCCTGTATCTTAATGGTTGGGTTCACCGTTTTTCCCCTGCATATTTATTGTAGAACGTCTCTCTTATTTTCCTCTCTTCCTCCACTGCGGCATTGTAGGAATTTTCCTGTGATGGAGGCCCGCGTGAGGTAGTTTCCTCTCACAAACCAATAATTTTTGGCCAGCCTGGGGCAGATTATATATTATATTAAACCAACTGACTGTGCCCTGCCCGGACTTTCCCCCACAGGGGTACATTCCACGCTACCCTCTATATATGACTAGATCGGTTAGGTAAATATAAAACTAACACACCACTTTTTGTTTTTACATGCACCGTCCTAAGTAGCAAGCAAACAAAAACTGTTTACTACTTTTGAGTAAAGTAAATTGTGCTAGTACCGTTCTTTCTGCCTTGGAAATGGCGGCCAGACACACAGGGGACACCAACAGACACACAGGGGACACCAACAGCCAGGACGATACGGTGGTGTTCAATTTTCGCAGCAATGACTGCACGAGCCCGCTGGAACGTGATCGTTCCACCGGCCCTGGAGGTCGGTTTTTGTGGACACCGGAGATACGCAGCGACTGCTCCCCAACCCTGCAGCAGCTGTGGTGGCAGCACCGCCTGGCAGAAGTAACAGCAGAGGCACATGCGCCCCGGTGGCTACAAGTGGTGCTTGGTGTTGGGCGTGAGTGGAAATTGAACCTCCATTAGCTATCAATCCCCGTATGTTTCAGTCTCCATTTTATTTTAATGTATACACTTCAGACGAAGAAATGGAGTGCAGACGGTAAAACGGTGGGAACTCTCACCAATCATAATATACCATTCCCCAGTGCGGGACCACTAGTACCCATAAGACAGGATTACTTGCCAATAAGTGAAGTACCGTTTATCGATGCTTCACAGGCAGGTGATTCGTATATAACGTTGTCGGACATCCGCAATGAGATTCATTCACAATTGATGGATGGGGGACTAATAAGTACCTCACACCCTGTGCACCCACTTTTGGCATCAGCAAGTGAGCAATGACAATATGCACAGGCAAACAGACCTATTTCCCACCGGCAAATACTATCACCAACGGCACCGTGTGGTAACTCACCACAGTGGTACCAACAATGGAACACAGCCTGAATTACCAGTAATTAACCAGCTACCGGCCTATTACCCACGTCTCTCTCCAACTATCCCTCAATACAGGGATGTCTGACCATACTGCCTACAGGCCCTACACTAGGCGAACGGAGCAGATACCATTAAGAAATCCTAGACCACCGGGTTACCCTGCAGAGAATACTGCACCACCTCGTTATGACGAACGGTATCGGATGCAGATAAATACATGGGAGCTCCCAGTATCTTTGCCGATATGGTACCGCTCAGAATTACCATCTAAGAAACAACAGTACCAACCACATCACTATGATTCCCAGCCCTCTTCAGCTTTGACGCCAATCATGCCTGCACCACCACCAGGGTTTGCGCCGAGCACTCCCTATCACGGCACCGGCCAAGTCATACTTCTGCCTGAATTCAGTGGGGAAGGTGACTGGGCCAACTATAAGTTCCAATTTGAAATATCCAGACGGCCAACGGATGGTCAGACCATCAAATGGGAGAATACCTAGCCGCAAAACTATCAGGAAAAGTGTTGCAGGTAGTAGCCAACATGAGGGTCTGAATTAACACCAACTTACAGTGAGTTGGAAAGCCCATTGTCAGAACAGTTTGGAGATACGGCCCTTCGAGAGACTAGCCATCTGCAGCTAAGGAACTTATGCCGATGTGCAAATGAAACTCTTCCTGAACTGGAAAGCTGCATTAGGCGATTAGTCGCACAGGCTTATCCCAGTACCAACACGGAGGGAGTTACTCATTTACAATTAGATACTTTTATTGATGCCCTGAGCAAGAACACCGAAATCTACAAACACTAATGAGCACGGCTATTCCATTCGAGTAGAAAACTTCCCCGTGGCCAGTCCCACCACGACGGACACAATAACACCCCAGGTAGGGGTAACCAGCATAACAATTTCAATAGGTACTACTTTATCCACAATGGTGGCCCAAAGCACAAATAGGCCCTCTATAAACCATCCTACACCGACCACCAAGGAAGAGTTCATTCAGTGCCAGTTAAAAAAAACCCAATTAGTAACACCGTTTCACTAGAATCTTCTCAAATTAGCCTATCATTACCCTCTCTAGCTGAACCTATAAGGAATAAGCCCGTAAAAACAAGCCCTCAATCAATGGTACCATGAACACGCATGGTGTCTACAGTACCAAATACAACTTTCCATATGGTGGACGGCGCCACAGTCCCAGCCACTCCTTTTTTATGCAGTACGGCCCTAGTAGGTAATGCTAATACAACAGAAACGACTTTTATTCAAGCTACTAGACCAGCCGCTATGTCACCATATCAACGGTGTCCTCTAGTGGTGTGTAACAACCAATCTCTTCCATCGTCACGAACAGACTCGCCTCCCAGCGAGAATGAGTCTGAAGTCACACCGTTCATGGCCATGGATTAAAAAAATGTAGATGCTTGAGTAAGCCACACATTAGGGTTTGTTTCTTGTGCTTCTACTAAGCACATAATGAGACATTGCCATACATTGGCCGCACAATTTACTACCATGCCACCGATGGTACATTCTGCCCATATAGAGCCGATACCATCCATATCTATGGCACCGTTACTGCCAAAACCTATCAGGCAACAGAAACGATGAGTAGCTCCGTTTTTCACACAGCCTCCAACGGCGCTTGCCAAAGTTATTGGTAAGCAGGCCATGTATTATCGTACCACCAAGAGATAGTCATGAAGCTAGGATAGAGAAACTCTCCAGAATCGGATAAAGAAATATACAAATGTGCCTGTCTATTTGTCGGCATGCTTACCAATGCTACCATAGAGGCAGGCGCCTCTATCACGGTGTTTAATGAACAATTATACTCTTCTATCCGCACTCATAGGAAACCCCCCTCTTAGACCGGCCAACCGTCAGCCATGACCCGCCATGAGCACTAATATTCAAGTAGCAGGAATTATCAACGTGGTAAATCAGATTGAAGAATTGAAATATATTCAGCAGGCGGTAGTCGCATCTATTTAAAATGATGCACTACTAGGCTCCGACTTTCTCAGTGCCAGTGAAGTGGTAATACACTGCAAACAGCGGGAATTAGTAATACATGGCTGCCGTATAACGCTAGGGCCAGAATCATCATTATACCATACTTGTGCTTTAATATAGGCCTCCTCAGCCACCGTTAAGCTGGGCCACGAAGAAATTTTGTGGACCACTGTGCCGCAATTAAGAAATAATTTAAATACCGTTTTGTTGGAACCTGACCGTGAATATATGTTGGCCTCAAAATGTGTTAGTCCACGAATGCTAGTCACCACCACTAGTAAGGACCATATACCTTACCGTGTGTTTAACAGCACAGCTAATCCCATTAACCTAGTCCCTGGGATATGCTGTGGCCGTTTGGTGGACATAGATTCGGTGGAAACACTTCACACCGCACCTACCACCACTACAACGGCCCACACGGACATATCTGAACATCTACATGACATGTATTTACGTGCCACAGTTGGATTAACCCGTGCTCAGAAAATTGATGTGCGCTGTCTATTGTATAAATTTTGAGAGCCGGTTAATATCCGAGCTCTGCAAATGGTTTTACTAGTCAAAACCCGCACCACACCATACCATCCACTTGGAGATGGCATGGTGGAAAGATTCAATAGAACACTAGTGGTAATGCTGACTAAAGAAACACACCTTGATTGTCGAGATTGGGATCTACGGCTCTCATATGTGTTGATGGCATACCACACTTCTGTGCATTCTAGCATGGGTTATATCCCTGCAAAGTTAATGCTAGGCCATGAGTTGGCTTTAACCCCTAGATCCTGGGGAAATAAACTCACCTTCTCTGTACGTAGAACTCATGCGGCAAAGGATAGAACAAGCCCATGGGCTCCTAAGAGAAACACTTTCCACCATACACCAGCGTGGCATGACTTGGCATGACCATCGTGTACATGGAAATCCATGAGGTAGGAAAAATGGTATGGGTTCGCGATACACGACACTCACAAAATGTACTGAGTAAAATGAGTTACCAGTGGAAAGGTCCTTATGTGGTAATAGGTAAGAAGTCGGACGTAACCTACCAAATCCGTGCCTCGGATGGCCCGACCTCAGTTATCCACTTCGATCGATTAAAACCTTGTGTCGGTGATAGCTCGGTGCCAGAGCTCAGACTGAGCAAAATACACGACACCGGTACCCAGACAAACCTCTCCACGGAGATAGGTGCTCCCACCGTTAGGCAAATGCACCATGGTGCCAGTTCGCCTCTCCCCCCAACCAAGCCACGGGCAGGCCGAACAAGGAAATAATGCAGGGGGCGATGATGAGATATATACCCCCCCCCCTCTCCCTCCTCTGCACGGGACTACCAGGTCTGGTTAACCGTATCTGAAGAACTTTTCGCTTGCATTGTCCAAGGGGAATGATGGAAAAGTTGTTCCCCCTTCTTCTTCCCACTCCTATCCACTTCATGTTATTAACCCCCCCCCCCCCCCATTATAGAGTTGCCACAAGCAGAGGATGAAGCGGTCCCAAAACGGGATGACTCCTGCACGGTGGAACATATAATAAATAGCATGAGAGTGAATAGGTTTGATGAAAGCTTGGCCTGTTCCAGACAACAGGTAAACCGTACAACACCAGACCAAAACAAAATACGGGACCAATTCTTCCCTGCACAGCACCCCTCATGACAAACACGGATCCATTCACTCTCCCAGCAGCCACTGTTAATCTGGCTGTACCACGTCCATTCCACCCATCAACCAATATCCCAATGACGGTCCCGCATCCCCCATGTGTGGCACCCGTCTCCATTGCTGTGCACTGTCCAGACCAACCCGTACCCAAAGGAGCTACATCGAGTTCGGACATCACCGTTTCCAATTTCCTTCCACTTCCCCCGTCATCCGAGGACCGTCATGCCTCAGATATCAGAAATTCTACTGTTGCAGGAAGGATCCCCCCCCCCCCGGTGCGGTAGCTGTTAAAACAGCTAACCATAATCCCTGATCAACAGAATTTTGGCTCGTTTGTTTCCAAGGCCCAAGAAAAAGAATGACTGAGCAGTCAGACTGTTATATAATGGGAGATTACTCCTCCTTCCCGATACCCTTTCCCTTTTCCCTATTCCAGTTCCCAAATCCCTGTGATCAACCAGGACAAACACTAAACTTAGAACGCCAAATTCACCACTCGCCACTAGGCTAGGAAACTAAAAATCTGTAACACGCTAGTAACATCACAACCCCACTGTATTTACCACATACGATGAGAACAGGCAACATACAGTTAGTTTTTTCAGCAGAGTTTAACGAAAATTGATTCCGTGCCATAAGTTACCATACTATATAGGATTCCATTCCATACCAATTTTCATGACACCACCATATATGCGATAGGTGCCAAACACGATGGATGCAGTCCTAGTTTTCACATTTGCAAATGTAATGACTGGATCTATTACTGGGCCAATTGATCCAGTCATTGCAGTGATAATATTTAAAGAATACGTCTTATTTGACCTGCCAATGGACAATCCACAAGACCTGTGCAGAAGCCGATTTGAGCTGGCTTGTCCATTAATGGATTGAAGGAGCTAAGCTTTGTCATCTGTGATTTTACTGTTTCATTTCTGAAAAAAGTACAGTGTTGCTCTCTACTGCACTGTTGGGAAGCGAACAAATAGTTCAGGAGTTACTTAACGCTGGAGCATAAGTCGATGTTAAAGCACAAGTAAGAAGACATGCTCCTCTGATGATTAATCAAGTGAGAGAACTAAAGAAATTAAACAACCCTACAATTTTACAGGCATGTAATTGTTTTCATATTCCGTCACATCTCTCTATAAAGATTGCAATAAGGATTTAACAAGTGATATTTACAAGCAGTTAATATTTCTATCCGTCTGTGTCATGTGCGTGATCATATGTTCAGAACTTTATCTAAAAAAACTACTGCACTGATTTGACTCAAAATCAAACACAATGAAAGATCAAGACTTTAGTCATGATCTGAATAAAAGATATAACACAAGCAAATGTGTATCTATGCACTAGAAGTCCGCATCTGTGATCCATATCGGGAAAATCCAAAGAATCTTTAAAATCTGACAAATATGTGAAAGTGAAGGTATGCAAATTCTGATTGCTGTTGTTGGTTTTGTTTTCATTTGAGTGATTTTTGTCTCACATGCGAAGCAGAAAAAGCGAGACATAGGTATCACTTTTCCTATGGTGGCAGCGTTTAGCAAAACTTCTCAGCTTATATTTCAGAATTGGTTAAGCCTATTGCAACTGAACTTGGATACATGGTTACCTTTAATGATAGGAAGCAGCATGATGATGTTGTGGGTCACAAGATCAAAGGCCAAAGATACAGAACTCTGTTATTTCAACATTAGGTTTTTGCGTTTAGTAAAAACTCTCAGCTTATATCTCATGATTGGTTAAGCCTATTTCAACTAAACTTGGACACTTGGTTACCTATAATCTTTGGAAGCAGCATGATGATGTTGGGTGTCACAACGTCGAAGGTCAAGGTCACTGTGACCCTGATACAGAACTCGGTTATTTCAACATTAAGCTTTCCATGTTTCAAAACATTCACCATAATATTCCTTACATCAGTGTTTCTGGTCTGTGATCGATAACATGTTAAGCCAGCCACCTGACTTGCTCTTTTGTGATCAGTCCTCCTGTTTTCAAAGGTAGCTACATAAGAGAGGGTCACAGCATTCCATAACATTAAACAATTTGCTTTAAAGAGAATGTCTATCATCTGGAGGCCAGGAGAATGTGATATTTGTCAAGCCCTATGTGAAGTCATTATACTGATACAATATAAAGAATAATATTTTCTTGGCCTGGAGATGGAGAGTCCACAAGACCATTGCAGAAGCCAACTTTGAATGGCTTTATCATTAACGGATTGAATGTGTTAGGCTTTGTTATCCGAGACTGTTTTGTTTCATTTCAGGATGGAGATATAGCATTGCACTATGCAGCAAAGAATGTATGCAGACAGCTCGTTCAGGGGTTGCTTAAATCTGGAGCATCTCCTGATATTCAAACACAAGTAAGGAACGACACTCCTCTGAAGATTAACACTTTACTTATCATATATACATCAAGAGACACAACTCAATAACATAAAATATAAGTTCACAGTTTCGTCTTTAAGTACACCAATTTTATCATATCTACTTTATAATTAAATACATTGTCTGAAGATTTCACATATTTACATTGCTTGGACGGTTTTATTCATGAATTTACTATTTAAAATCAAGACTGGTCAGAAAAATAAAAAATATTTGCATAGTAGATGTCTATAGAAGACTTTTAAAGGTTTTTTGTTCTCTGTCTAAGACAGAGACTCTAAAGCTAACTGTTCTAAGAACAGTACCTACAGAATTTTTACTAAGTAAGTAATTCTATAGTTTATTCTTTTATCTCTTCTACCATCTAAGATGGCTAAGAAGGGAAGAAAGAAGGGGAGAGGTATGCAGGCTAAGCCTGTAGACCCATCCTCTCAACCCCCTGCGACCAGTGTTGCAAAGCAACGCAATCGCAACCAGGGAAAAGGGCTTAGCCCAGCACCTGGTACAGGGATGGTTGGTGGCGGCTTCCGTAGGAAGCGCGGTCTCGATCTTCTTCGCTTTAAGCAAGAAGTCTCGACTGCCAATAATCAAGATCTGTATACCGCGAGAGCCATTATAAATGGCGCTCTTGAGTATCGTCAAGGACGACAAAACCGTGGCACTAGTCAAAAGGGTAGTCAAAGACCAGCCCAGACTAAAAAGAAGCAGAAGAAACCTGCTGAAAAACCTAAGGTTTATCAGGAAGAGTTTCCTGCTTTAACTGTTAAACCTCCGACTGTCAAAGACACTCCCGTTTTGCAAACCCAGATTAAGGTTTTAGCATCTGGAACAAAATGGGCTGATGTGCTTAGCATATCAAGCGAGGTTTCTGGTGGTTCAGATGTTCCTATGGAACCTGAAACCAGCAGTAGTTCCTCTTCTAAAAAGAGGAAACTATTTAGCCCTGGTGCTAGTTACTATTTAGCCCTGGTGCTAGTTCCATTGTCAAAGACAATGTAACAAAAGCACCTAGCATCATGCATAATGGGGTATCGTACCTCGTTAGCGCTGAAGCTAGAGCGACATTCTCTCATCTTGGGAAAGATGAAAAAAAGAATGTTACTGAGTTAATTAAAATGACTAAGACCTTAGGTCTTGATCATTAAAGCTGCTGGTGTGAAAGCCATAAAGAATGATCACATTCGCAGTCGCTATCATGACGTCCATATAAAATATATGGAATCACGATCTCATCGTGAAGAGTTTATCCACGATTTGGTTTCCAAAGGAAATCAAATTATGGATATTGAGGATACAAATTCTGAGTCGGATTATCCGAACTCAGTTGCTTCGAGTCCACGGGGTCACGAGATGCGTGTTGCATTCCATGGATTTTCCATGGGTACAACAATCGAATCGGGGGCTGGAACTAGACGTTCCACCAGAGCCTCCGGGACCTTAGGTTCCGATAATAGATCTGGCAAGGATCCAAAGCAGCATAATGCTGAATGAACCGTTGTCGTTCAAGTTGTGATAGATCCTTAGGATTATCACGTTGTACTTGCTCGACTTTATCAGGGCACACGGCTGACACTGCTTAGCTGTAGTCCGCCGTTTGTACCACGAGGATTATGTATAGTCATTTTGTATCCACAAGACACAGTATACCCTCGCTGGGAGGTGTACTGCTATGCAGCTTACTGAAGTCAGGTGAATGTTTACCCTTTAAGGGTTCTCATTTATGGCTTTAGTGTGGCGTTTAGCGTAACCAGCTAAACACACTGTACCATTCCAGCTGGTGATTCCTAAGGATACCAGTATGAGTATGGTTAGCAGCGTAGTTTGTATAGTGTCCTAAGGACATTTTACAGACTAACTGCTTTTTTAAAGAAAGAAAAAAGATGTCTATAGAACGAGGAGACGGTGAATGTATTGGTGGTCCAGAGCTATAGTAGCTGTCTTTACGACCAGGAGGATGTGGATCTGTATGTGGATATATATAGATATAGTAGGTGCCTTTAGGACCAGGAGACGGTGGTTCTATAAGTTGTCCAAAAACATAGGTGATTTTAAGACTAGGATACGGTGGTTCTATAAGTGGTCCAGAGCTATAGTAGCTATAGTAGGTGTCTTTAGGACCAGGAGATGGTGGTTCTATAAGTGGTCCAGAGCTATAGTAGGTGTATTTAGGACCAGGATACGGTGGTTCTATAAGAGGTCAAGCGATAGGGTATGTGTCTTTAGGACCAGGAGACGGTGATTCTATAAGTGGGCCAGAGATAACATGTCTTAGCCCTTTAAAGGACAATTCCGGGATTGATAAAAGTGTACTTTATTTGAAAGGCTATTATATGACTAACATATTGGATACAAAATAAAAACAGACAAATAATACGAGTAATTATACCATCGTAAACATGGGATTATTTTATCTCCCGGGCGGCACCATTTTCTTGTAACGAGAGCGAGATTTCACGAGATTTCACGAGAGCGAGATTTCGCGAGATTTCACAAGATCCTGACGTCATCTTTGCCGAGCACGAAGGCTGTACAGTAAATATGTATATGCATGGCCTAACATGTGCTAATTTGTAATCGTTAGGGCATTGTCCAGTTAAGCTAGTAGGTTTTTCAAGTAATTCTAGTATCCGAAGTCGGTGGGGAATCGTTAACCCCTAGACCGCTGAAGCATAGATTCCATTTTCTCTATCCTATCAGAATGTGTTCATTTTGGTAACAATGCTGCTGGAAGTCATTGCTGTGCACGACAGCAACACATTTCAGCAACATTTTTTTTCAAAATATACCCTGGTACTATCTCTGTAAGTAGCCTATTACGCATTTTACACCATACGACAATGGTTAAATGAAGTGGCACACTTGACATGTGCGTATTGTCAAATTACTCAGCCGACTCAAGACACCGTTATAGCATGTGTCGCAGGTAGTGTAAATATATATTCTAAGAAAACATATATGATAATATTGCCGGAACCACAGAACCCATTGTAATAATTCTGATACCTACCTGTAGCTGCAAATTCGAAGAATTATCCAATGATAGGGATTTTAGAACCGGCCTAATGTTTCAAAAGATACACTCTGCAGGAAAAACTAAGCCAGCACAATTTTAAACAAAGGTTTCAGGATGCGCTCTATCCATCATCCCATATCAGAATGAGTATTAGAGCCACAATGACAGAATTTGCTGTGCCGAAGCTTTACAATGTTATCGCATAACGGAAAAAATTCAATCAAAATATCTGAATTATTGAAATTACTACAGCTTGCCGGGCAATATTGATTGGCGAAGAAAATTTCCAGATTTTATGTCAAAATGTTAATTCATTTGGTGATATCTCAGGCAATATTCAGGTGAGCAAAATTATAATTGATCAGGCAAATAGCCATTTCTTTCAGCTCTAAGCACACTTCAATTTTATGACAATACGCAAAGATAGAGTCTGCGAGACAACAACCATCTCATGCTGAATGTTTGGTACTGACTTTATCTAGCGATAGTTGGTTACGCTATTTCTATCTGGTTATTATTCTGGCGCAATTTCATTAAACATGTAATAATCTTTCAAATTAAGCACACTTTTTATCATCCCGGAATTGTCCTTTAAGCTTCAAATTTGTTTTTAAAAATGTAAATTTTCTAATAGAATTAATGTCTATTTGCAGAACACGAGGATATTTAAAAGTAATCTACCACCACTGCCATGTGCAAACAGTCTACACCGGTGAATTTCATCTCACAACTGACCTGTATTATATCTTTGAGCCTTGTAATGTCAGGGCCTCAATTTCAAGACAACTATTCAGAAAAACTGCTGAATATTTTGAAACTCATTCTACTGGGATCTTATGGTAGCAACCTGCTCTACGTCAGATTTATTTCAAAATATTCAACAGAAAATTCCTTACATCAATGTTTCTGGTCTGTGATCGATAACATGCTAAGCCAACTACCTGACTTGCTCTTTTGTGATCAGTTCTCATGTTCTCAAAGGTGGCTAGATGAGAGGTTAACAATAAAAAAAAATTAAACAATTTGCTTTAAAGAGAATGTCTATCATCTGGAAGTCATGGGAATGTGATATTTGTCAAGCTCTATGTGAAGCGGAGGATGGCTTGACATTGGCTTATCCGCACTTAACACCCTTCCATGTGATTCCATGTCATATGATGCCATGGGCAATCGGATACAGTTCCATAGGAATGTTTCATGACACCGCTATGCACATGATATGCGGCAAAACATAAGGGCATAACACACATAATGCAGTCCTAGATTTAAATTTTACAAATGTAATGCGTGTTTCGGTTATTGAATCAATCGAACCAGTCATTACACTGATACAACTCTTGGGCTGGAGATGGCAGCAGAGAATGGATGCACACAGACCGTTCAGGAGTTGCTTAAATCTGGAGCATCTTATGAAATTCAAACACAAGTAAGGAAAGGCACTCCTCTGAAGATTAACCCTTTACTGCCCAGATATACATCAAGAGACACAACTCAATAACAGAAAATATAAGTTCACAGTTATGTTTTTAAATACACTGTGTGCATGCGTGCGTGCGTGCGCGCACATGTTTGTCCATTCTCTTGATGGTAGTGAACTCGCTGAGCAACTATCGTCCGCGAGCAAACTATTCTCCCCAAGAAGTGGAAGCGTTAATCATTTCTGAGGGTCAGATGACTTAAATGGACACCATGGGAAGAGTATGTGTGGTGGTGAATTTAGTACTGAGGACAATATAACTTAAGTTACTATTAGTTACTGCAAAATAGTAGCAGCAACAAAATCATAATGTGTTATCTAAGTCCAGAGTTTCAAAAGTGACAGAATGTGAGACTTACCTGGAAAAGTGGATGTCTGCCGATATCTTCAGCTGCTCCAAGCAGCGAACTGTTCATACACAGCTTGATTTTCCCTACTTCCTGTTCCTATCTTTCTGAAATTACGGTGTTTGCAGATGATTAACATTCTTGGTTAGTTAGACGCCTCAGACTCCTCCCCCACCCATTATTAGAGTTCAAGCTCAATTATCACTACACATGGGCAATGCACAAAAATATACATGCTGCTTATGTAAAATTTTACAGGAGCGTGGGCACCATATAGAAACTATGTATATTTCAAAACCCAATTCCACAATATATAATAATACATATGTGCAGTGTAAACTAACTTAAAATCCTCTCCATCTTCCAACTTCGTCTGTCCTCAACATTTTCCTTAAAAAAGGACGAGGAGCTCATTTAAAGAAGATGTTCTCTATTTCTTATGCTTATTGTCCTTTCCAATAATTGTCCCCATTTTGTTTAAGCATATCTCAGGATGGACCCCATCTAGTTTATGCAGCCTGCAATGATTAATGGTAGAATGTAACTGGGAGAGGGTTATACAGAGATATATTAGCTGTACTTAAGAGCAGAAGGCGGTTCTTAGTGGTCCACAGATAACTTTTCTTAGCCATTTAATACCAAAATTTGTTTAAAAATTTTAATTTTCTCATAGAATCAATGTATATTTGCAGAACCAGTATCTATTTTTGAAAAATAGCCTTTCCCTGTGCATTTCATCTGACAACTGACCTGTATTATATCTTTAATGCTTGTAATGTCATTGCCTCATTTTAAAGAAACATATACAGCAAAACAGCTGAACAATTTAAATTAATTAGTCTGTAGCTCATGGTAGCAACCGACTCCCAATCAGAATTGTTTCAAGATATCCAACAGAATAGTCAATAGAATATTCATTACATCACGGTTTCTTTGCCCTGCAGGTGGGGCTTAGAATACAACTTCCGTATCCTCTGCATGTCTTAAGAGGCGACTAAAGTAGGTAATGGTGAGGTAACCCTGACAGAAAAATCGAGTGCTGAAGACGGAGGTTCCAGGCCGCACGGCGCACTCTAATAAACCATGGATCCACGCACTTAACGCTTATGATCATGTCGATAGTCACTTACAGGACTGGCGGTATGATCAGCGAATGAAAAGCTGTTAGAGATAGTCGGTTAAACCAACAACATGACTTGCTCTTTTGCAACGATTTCTGATCTTTTCAAAGGTGGCTACATAAGAGAGGTTTAATGCATTCAAAAATGTTAAACAATTTCATTTCCCGACAATGTCTAATAATCTTAGTTTTTTCAGCCGAGCTTAACGAAAAATGATTCCGTGCCATAGGTTACCATTCCATTCCATACCAATTTTCATGACACCACCATATATGCGATTGGTGCCAAACACGATGGATGCAGTCCTAGTTTTCACATTTGCAAATGTAATGACTGGATCTATTACTGAGCCAATTGATCCAGTCATTGCAGTGATAATATTTAAAGAATACGTCTGTTTTTACCTGCCGATGGACATTCCACAAGACCTGCGCAGAAGCCGATTTGAGCTGGCTTGTCCATTAATGGATTGAAGGAGCTAAGCTTTTTCATCTGTAATTTTATTGTTTCATTTCTGAAAAAAGGACAGTGTTGCTATATGCTGCACTGTCGGGAAGCGAACGAATAGTTCAGGAGTTACTTAACGCTGGAGCATAAGTCGATGTTAAAGAATAAGTAAGAAGACATAGTCCCCTGATGATTAAACAAGTGAGAGAACTAAAGAAATTAAACAACACTACAATTTTACAGGCATGTAATTGTTTTCTTATTCCGTCACATCTCTCTATAAAGATTGCAATAAGGATTTAACAATTTTACAGGCATGTAATTGTTTTCATATTCCGTCACATCTCTCTATAAAGATTGCAATAAGGATTTAATAAGTGATATTTACAAGCAGTTAATAATTCTATCTGTCTGTGTCATGTGCGTGATCATATGTTCAGAACTTTATCTAAAAAAACTACTGCACTGATTTGACTCAAAATCAAACACAATGAAAGATCAAGACTTTAGTCATGATCTGAATAAAAGATATAACACAAGCAAATGTGTATCTATGCACTAGAAGTCCGCATCTGTGATCCATATCGGGAAAATCCAAAGAATCTTTAAAATCTGACAAATATGTGAAAGTGAAGGTATGTAAATTCTGATTGCTGTTGTTTGTTTTGTTTTCACTTGAGTGATTTTTGTCTGGTTCTGCGTTTAGCAAAACTTCTCAGCTTATATTTCAGGATTGGTTAAGCCTATTCCAACTAAACTTGGATACATGGTTACCTTTAATGATAGGAAGCAGCATGATGATGTTGCGGGTCACAGGATCAAAGACCAAGGTCATTGTGACCTTGATACATAACTCTGTTATTTCAACATTAGGTTTTTGCGCTTAGCAAAAACTCTCGGCTTATATCTCATGATTGGTTAAGGCTATTTCAACTAAATTTGGTTACTTATACTCTTTGGAAGCAGCATGGTGATGTTGGGGGGTCACAACGTCGAAGGTCAAGGTCACTGTGACCCTGATACAGAACTTGGTTATTTCAACATTAAGCTTTCCATTTAGCAAAACTTCTCAGCTTATATTTAATGATTGGTTAAGCCTATTGCAACTAAACTTTGCTATGTGATTGCCTATACTGTTAGGAAGTAGCATGATGATGCTGAGCTCAGAAGGTCAAAGGGCAAGGTCACTGTGACATTGATACAAAACTGGTTTTTTTAATGTTAAGTTTTTGCATTTAGCAAAACTATTGGCTTATTTTTTTAGGATTAGTTAATCCTATTGGAACTAAACTTAGAGACGTTGTTACCTATAATGTTAGAAAGCAGAGTTACAGAATGCAGAGGCAAAGGCCAGAAGAAAGCTAAACATCATGAGGAAGCTGGCAGGAACAAAGTGGGGTGCCAATGAAAGGATCCTCAAGACCATCTACCTAGGTGTCGTACGACCACACCTTGAGTATGGATCCAGCTCATGGATGACAGCTGCTAAATCTCATCAACAGAACCTCGACAGAGTACAAAACCAGGCACTGCACATCATCACTGGTGGAATGAGATCAACACCAATAGAAAAAATGGAGCAGACAGCAGGCATCCCCCAACTTAGCAAAGCACTGATCCAAGCTGCAAAGTTCAAATCGTTCAACAACCACCCGATGAAGATCAGGAATGCACAGCTGTCATCAGAAAGACTTAAAAGATCAAGTTTTGTGAAAGAGACAAGAGCACTTCAAAGGAAACACCAAGAAATGTTGCCAGCACAAATAGAAAACCCAAACCACACCCTTGATCATCCACCCTGGGCTAGAGAGCATAGCTATTCGCACCACAGTACCTCATCTCACAACCAAAGATGAACACAGTGATGTGATCAAGAAGGCCCTGACCCTAGCCATGCTGGAAGAAATGTACCCTCAGGAGACATGGATAAGGATCTACACAGATGGATCAGCCAAAGATGCAATTAGGAGCGGAGGTGCCGGACTGCACATACAGTATCCAAACGGACAACATGAGTCAGCTGCAATACCGACGGGCAAACACTGCAGATTGTCTTTTTATCTGATGCCCGCTCCGCTATCACCAAAGGTAAGCTGCCACAACTTGAAGAAGCACTACAAACCATCAAATGTTTTCGGATAGCATTGCAGTGGGTCCCCTCACACTGTGGAGTCCAAGGAAATGAGGAAGCAGACAAGATGGCAAAGGTGGGTGCAGAAGAGAATCAGACAGAAAACATGGTTACCCATACAGAGATGAAGACTATCCACTCTATAGAACACCTCAATCAGAAGATGCCTACCATCATATCTCTCGAGGCCAGAGCAAGTGACCATTTTCCGTCTCAGAACTGGACACAACAGACTAAACCAACACATGTACAGGCGGTTCCACCTTACGACATCGCCCGCTTGTCCTTGTGGAGAAGCAGAACAGACCACAGAGCACGTACTTCAATGTTGCAGTACGTATCAGCTGCTGAGAGAAGAGATCTGGCCTTTGTCAACCTCTTTTCTTGAAAAGCTGTATGGGCCTGTGGAAGAACTGCAGAAAACCACAGATTTCATCTTGAGAACGCCTCTCCAAGTGTGATACCAGCGATCGAAAAAAAGATGATGTTAGAAAGCAGCATGTTGACACTGAAGTCACAACCTCGAATGTCAAGGTCATTCTGACCTCTACAAAATTGTTATTTTTCCATATTAGGTTTTTAGGCTTAGCAAATCTTATCATGTTGTATCCCAGGATTGCTTAACCCGAATGGAACACAACCTGGGTGCATGGCTGCTTATACCAAGAGGACACAGGTCACCAGGTCAAAGATCACGCCCATTCTAATATTGCTATCTGACCTCTGCATTTCCAACCTTAAGTTTTTCCATTCAGCAAATCATTTACATTTCAGGATTGGTTAATCCTATTGGAAATAAACTTGAATGCATGGTGATAACACAGAGGTCACTTGGTCAATGCCACTGTGACAAACAGGAGACAGGCGAGACATTTGATTCTGCAGAATTCTTATTTTTATAAGAATGTATCTTTACAAATTGGTAAATGTAAATATAAGATTTCCTCCAGAAATGTCTATTCAGAAGCCAAGAGAAGGGTTTTGAAGATTTACCACTGGAAATAACCAGGCTAGTCTGGTAGTGTCTTCACATGGCTTGCAAATTGGCATTTCGCAAGACCACTAATAGATAACATGTCTTAGCCCTTTAGGCCTCAAATTTGTTTAAATATTTAAATTCTCTAACAGAATTAATGTTTATTTGCAGAACACGATAATGTTTTTAAATAATCCACCTCCACTGCCATGTGCAAATCGTCTACACCTGTGCATTTCATATCACTACTGGCCTGTATTATATCTTTGACACTTTTAATGTCAGGGCATCAATTTCAAGACAACTATTCAGGAAAACTACTGAATATTTTGAAACTAATTCTACTGGGATCTTATGGTAGCATCCTGCTCCACATTAGATTTGTTTCAAAACATTCAACATAATATTCCTTACATCAGTGTTTCTGGTCTGTGATTGATAACATGTTAAGCCAGCCACCTGACTTGCTCTTTTGTGATCAGTCCTCCTGTTTTCAAAGGTGGCTACATAAGACAGGTTCACCGCATTCCAAAATATTAAACAATTTGCTTTAAAGAGAATGTCTATTATCTGGAGGCCAGGAGAATGTGATATTTGTCAAGCCCTATGTGAAGTGGAGAATTGCTAGACTTAAGCTTATCCGATCTTAATTAAATACCCTTCCCTATTAGTACAGTAGAAATTGACATGGACCTGGACATTTTGTATAACAGACACATTTTTGTTTTAATCACTTCGGTATGGCGCAAAATACATCCCAGAAAAATTCTCCAAAATTCACACATGGGGAAATATGTTTTTTAGAGGAAATTCAAAATGGCCGCCAAGGCGATGACCAATAACCAGGTAATATGTATTTTGACTCTAAAACCCCGTGTTGTACAGTTTAAAGTATGTCATCATCAAAATCGAGCGACTGTTGTGAAACACAGCGAACAGGCAGAATGGCTGAAATTTGTCTATGCATTTTCACTTTCAAATTTCGAGCTGTTAAGTCAGTGACCTTCACATTTACAATGTATGCTACAGGGAATGCCTTTCTTGGAGCAACTACACGAGGAACACACACGTGTGCTGCTTTTACACCGGCACCTTATATTTAGAAGTAGCTCCGGAGGCGCTGCTGACTTGTCCGTAATGATCGCCGTCACTGATCCTTGTTCTACTGCATAACCATACTCTTCTTTCTTTAACACAGTTTTTAGGTGAAGCCATGTGCTTGCTTGGAGATGAACCCGAAGAAGGTAAAGGTGACAACACTTTGTGTAATTGTTGTGCCCTGCAGCAGCAAAGAATGGCAACATTAGTTGTCGCCTTTAAATGAAGGAGCCAATTACCAGTACGCTCAGCCCTGATGAACAATCGTACAATCGCGACAAATTCCATGAACAACGACCACAATTTATCAGTTCTTGAGTTCTCTACGTTTTCCTTCAAATTATAAACTTGCTTACATAGGTCTTGCAAATGGTCATTGTCACAAACATCGTCTGCTGAAATATCATGTGACATAATAGCATCGTATAAATGCCGCAGCTCTGACCACATATCATCCGTTGACATATGTGTTTGACTTTCACAGCATGTTTCTGTTTCGGTTGTTTGCCCATCCGAAGCGTCATCGCTTTCAGGATCAACATCACTTTCTTCATCTTGCAGCTCTGCAAATTCAGATTCACCATATGTACTGCTGGGTGTGTTGTCTGCAGCACTGCCTTGTAGAGAAATTATATCAACATCGGTTTGAATTAGCAAAAGATGCAATGCAGCATCTGTAAGGAGGCATGCTCTTAATGTCTTTGTGTAAGCTTTTCCCTCCATTATCCTAGGTAGGGAATTCCTAGCATACACGGTTGCCCACAAATCATCGATCCAACTCCCCTCCATGATCTTACAGCCCGCTCCAAGAAAGGCCATTAGTTGGTGGAAGCCACCCAGCCTTATATACATGTTCCTAAACTGTGGATGAGTGTCTTGCTTAGGTTTGTAGCTTTTTAAGTACAATGGCTGGTCAAATGTTATGGTTGCGCAACACAGTCCTGCCTTTAGGGATTGGGACTGCACATACATCATGGTACTATATACAGCTTCATATGTTCCTGGATTCAAAGGTACCATGGGGTTGTAAACTACTGCCGTGCAGTGGAAATTGTTGCATGTCGTTATTTCAGACATGAACCCCTGCCAGTTTGGTGGCCGACTTGTGAGAAGGCTAGAGTACAACCACAATGTGTCTAATTGACCGTGCATAGCAATAGGTAAGCTGATGGGGTTAATGGTCTTTATCCTTACATCTGCCATTAGGGATTTATTAGAAGACGTGTAGGGTAGCATGAAGCTTCCAAAATCACCAGCTTCTTTGATCTCATCAGCAGTTATAGTTTTGCGACATATTGCCCCAACTGGGTTAGCCCTGCTTTCGGTTGATGCCATTGTTTGACACGAAATGATCCCCATCACATGCGTTGTATCGTGACCAGAAATCGTGTCCTCGTTGTAATCAAAATTGTCAGCTACCCATTGACAGAAACGCCCTCCATCCTTCTTCTCCACGAGCCCATGACACAGGTCTTCAACGGATGTGCTTCCAACTGCAGATCTCTGAAATGCAATTACCTGGTCATAGGAAGCACTGAGCCCCAGGGATGAGAGCATATCTATGATAACACGGGAGCAGGTAGACTTGTGGATGAACAAACCAATCATGAATTCCATGATAAGAGGGACACCTGATTTGAATTTTCATTTTGTAAGAACAGTCATGTATTATATATCATTCTATTCCGGGTTTGTTATATTTTCCGATTCCGCTTAAACAGATTCCTGTTTTAGCAAAACACTTCAGTGCGCATGCGCAGGTAGACAACGTGGTTCAGCAGTCTAAAACAACCGAAAAACGCGTTTTATTTGTGCAGTTTTTATCTAAGATTTGCCAAGTCCTCCTGTGCCATCTGCTGGTGAGTTATATATCGTTGCAATCCATATGGTTTATAGATCACGAAAATACTAATATGTCAGCTATATTTATTCAGGGTTTACCCACATTCTTGTTAGAATAGTGTGACTGCTTTACTTATGTATATGTAAATCCGTCACAAAATATAATGAAAAATTGTGTTAAAATAAAAACAGATGTTCCAATTATACTGACTTTGTACATCCTATTTACAAATGACATATATTTACAAAAAATATTAGATAATACATATTTATTCATGCGCCTTTTGTGAAAAATGCGTGACGGATTTACATTTGTGTGCGTGACGGATTTACATTAACCTGAAAATCCGTCATGCTGTGTGCAAATATTCTTCTCTGAGTAAATAGAGATTCTCTATCTAAATTTCAGACGAAATGGCCAAAACTGCAGCAGAACGTCAGCGAGCGCGCAGAGCAAGATTGCGAGCTGATCCTGTGGCGTACGCTCGTTACAAGAGCAAAGATCGCTTGCGCAACAACCAAAGACGGGACAATATGACCTCAGAAGAGCGCATTCAGCTTCGAAAAGTAGTAAAGCTTGCCGTCAGGAACTACCGGGTATGCCAACCAGAAAGCCCTGATACAGCAGTGAATTCTGTATTACCGCTAGTGCCGATAAAAGACGTTTACAAGACACCTTCGTCGTTAGGAAAAGCGAAGCGAAGGGTTTTGAAAGTATTACCGAAGAGCCCCAGGAAACGGTCAGCTGTTGTCCGAGCATTGGCAGCTGAAATCCTGGATGCGGTGCTACTCCCCATCAGCATCACATCACAATGGACTTGCGCCTGAAGTTGAAAAAGCGGTAACCGATTACTATGAGAATGACTCTGTGTCACGAGTAATGCCAGGTAAGGCTGATTTCATTACAGTACGTGACGCCCATCGACGAAAAACCCAGGTTCAAAAGAGACACCTCCAAATGACCCTTAGTGAGGCATACCAAAGTTTCAAAACAGTCCACCCTGACATCAAAATTGGAAAATCAAAGTTTATGGAACTCCGTCCGAAATGGGTATTATTATCCTCGCAAATGCCACATAACGTGTGCTGTTGTGTGTACCACAGCAACATGAGTATGTTGCTGGAAGCGTTGCATGCCAAATATCCGGATACAGTTCCATTATACTCAGGAGCTAACTATCTGCAAAAATGTGCTTGTTCCATGGATGACGAGGACTGTATGTCGAATAATTGTGAGACGTGTTCGGAGGGACAACTCTTTAGGAAGAACATCAGAGAACATGTAGCCGTGGATGACTCTCTGTATTTGAAATGGTATCAGTGGGCACAAGAGGATGGTATTCTTGCAAAAACAGTTGTAGAAGGGACGGTGACTGACGCATTCGAGGCAGTAGAAAATCAAATACCGAAGTTCCTTTGGCATTGTTTCATTAAAACCAAACAATCTAGTGCATATGAGGAATGTAAAAACAGAGCCAAAAATCCTGAAAGCACGGAGTGTGTTCTGCAAATGGACTTTGCCGAAAACTATAGTTGTGGTTCTCAGGACGAAATACAATCCGCCCATTGGCGACAGCATCAGGTTTCTTTATACACAATAATGATCTACCATCGTGACAGAATTCTTAGTTATGTGATAGTGAGTGATTCGCGGGACCATGAGAAGTGTGCTGTCGCAGCATTCACGAGTAAAGTGCTGGAAATCATCCGAGTGAAACTACCATCAGTTGAATCCATCAATATCTGGACTGATGGGCCTTCAAGCCAGTACAAAAATAAATTTATCTTTGTACTGGCGCAGAAACTAGAAGGCACATATGGAATGCCTTTGTCGTGGAATTATTTTGCCACCAGCCACGGCAAAGGGCCAAATGATGCGCTTGGTGGTAATGTGAAACGAATTGTAAACCGAAAGGTTATGTCAAGGTCAACAGTTGTATATAATGCTGATAATTTTGCCAATGCTGTTCAGCAGTCTGAAACTAGCATATGTGTGTTAACAATGACGGAAGTGGAAATTGGTAATCGTTACCAGCTTCTAGGCTTGAACAAGTTGTGGGAAGGGCTCAAGCCTTTTCTAGGAACAATAAATGTACACTTTGTCAAGCCAAACGGGGACATGGTTGAAACCAAGTATTACACTGATGCGCCTATGGTGAAACATCGTCGAATTATGTATGCCACACAGTCAAGTGCCAATTCAGCAGCCGCACCTTTAGCTCCCCCTGTGCCAGCCCAGTTACAAGCCCCTGACAATCATAGTCCTAATAATATCACATTGACATCTGAAACTAACCAGCTGACAACATATACACCTACTCAGCCAGTAGTCTGTGTAACTAACCAGCAATCATCATCTGTAGATGTATTCCCATCAACAAGTAGGCCTACCCCAACAACGTCTGGTAATAATCCCTCTAACAAGTCCACACTTTTGAAATCAAAAACCATTGCAAAAATCTCAACTGCCAAAAGCAAACAAAGAACAAAGCAGGTTAACAAAAGTAAGAAAGCAGTCACAAAATCTTACTTCTGTCCCATCTGTAAATGGGCATATGGTAATATAAATGACCCGATGTTGTCTGATGATTGGATTTGTTGTCAAGGGTGTAAAGAATGGTTCCATATGATTTGCGCTGAACAAAATGACATAATTGATGACGAAGATGCTTTCTCGTGCTACACTTGCTTCACTAAATAAAATAATTGTTCAACTTAATCATAAATACTGGCATATAGTTACCTAGACTAATCATCTGTTATGATTCATATAACATATGATTAGTCTAGGTAACTATATGCCAGTATTTGTTACATTGTTTATTTGTATTCTATTTTAAATGAACTCTTGTTATGTTAATTGTTTGAAGTTGAATCGGTTACTTTCCTTCACCATGCTGCAGCTGACTACTCTCAAATGGTTATCAGGTGATTTTAATGATTACCTGATGTCTGACAGCTATTATTATTAATATAGCGGGCGCTGCCGCATAGTAACGTTGATTTGTATAGCAATTATTACGAGAGTTGAGCGTCAAACAATGTTAACATCCGAATGTAGGGCTCAAATGATATTAAAGCCCCGTTTTAACGTCAGAGGCGAGCTCAAATACTCATTATCGGCCCGCCCCTGACGTCACTAGCGGGCTCAAATGGCCATTATCAGCCCACCCCTGATGTCATAGATTACGTCACAGATTACATTGCATCACAGTTGACGTCACAGTCAGTTTACCTCATGCTTACGTCATAGTTTACATCATAGTTTACGTCATACTCCACGTCACAATCAACACTGACTACAATGTCGACAAACAAAATGACAAAAAAAAGAGTGAGCGTCAGTAGGGGTTATATTAATAATAATAGTAATAACGCTGTTTTGTTTGGGCATTATGGTCGTTTGAGTCCCTTCTTGTGTGATTGAAGCCCTTCATTTTCTTTTGAAGCAAAAACGAAAATGTCGGGCTTCAATCACACAAGTCGGGACTCAAACGACCATAACGCCCAACAAAACAACGTTATTGTTATATTAGAAGTTGTAATTATTGTGATTGAACTGATAAGTAGTTGTAAGGGAAGCGCTATGCAGATATGTTTGTTGTCCAAACCTTTCCAAGTTTATTGTACATTGTACATTTAAGTACATTTTGGCAACGTGACGGAATTACAGTTAAAGAAAATATGTCACGTTTCAAAAATGTAAATCCGTCACGTGGATTTCAACCATTTAAAAACAATATGTTTCAAATTCGTTAATTAAAAGAGGTTTTCTTAATGCTTACATGATATATTTATGCAGTGGCCCCAAGAATAGTATGAGTAATTTAGAAATTTTGCAGGAATTTGCAATGAAAGACACGTGTAAAAATAAGAGGTTGCATCCGTAGTAAATCCGTCACGCTGTATTAAATGGGAATAAAAAAGTAATTTCGTTATTCGGTGTATTTGTCATGAGATAATTTTAAACACAGTTGTATTTAGCTGCCATGCACATTGAAACTTGGTGCTATAAACAAAATCTATTGATGGTAGGTCTTCCCAAATACGGATGTCCCGCAAGATTGTGTAAATCCGTCACTCTGGAATGCATGCTATGGACAGAAGCAGTGGTGATACAAATGATTGCTTTCCAACAGCTTGCATGATAACATGACATACACATACCATCTTAAGCTTATTTTTCAACTTGGCAGATTCACCACGAGGTTCAGAATAGATACATGAAATAAGATGTTTCAATGCATCTGGCACCTCGATTTTAAGCTTTTCAAGGTCTAAACTGGACGGTTCTGGATACACATCTGATGGTTGATCAATATCTTTAATTGTTTGATTAATCATAGATCCCACCAGTCTAACAAGTCGCATAGTTTCATCACTCTCGTCACTGCTTGATGCTGCATATGATTCGTGTATGATAGAAGATGCTCTATCGGTCAGTGTGACCACGCTTGTCTTGCCTTCAACCTGGGATATTGCCACATCTGTCCCAAATTGGCCGAGCAGACGACGCTGGACGTGCTTTATGCTATATGCGGGTACACCATGCGTACGAAGGTCGCGTAAAGTGAACTGGCGCTGTTGCTGTTAGCCAATTGCATAGATGGTTAAAGCCCACATCATTCATTTCATCAAAGTTCCGGGCATTACTTCCAGAAGCACCACACGAACTGATGTTTCTACAAGAGATGAATTATTGCATACATTGACGATGATATTTGGCTTTAACAGCACATAGGTCACCTGCAAAAAGTATTCTTGCTTTAACATCATTCGCTAACGAATCGTGCCTTTTGCCACACACGTTTAACAAGGTTCCCTGGACTACACTGAGTTTACCCGTACTAACATATTCAATATTGCTTATGTGAGAATGTTCAGGGTGACGGCGGACATCATCAAAGTCGAGCTCTTCAGCACATATCAAACAATGAGTATGGTAATCATAATGATAGGTAGATGGTCGCAATCCTTCATCGTTTCTGTTTTGCTGTTGTACTTTTGCAATATTTCTAGGCAACGTGTAATTTTTGTAGCATTTATCATGTACATAATGTTCGTTCGACGGAGATGGTTTCAAATCAATACCATCTCCACGAAGCTTTGAAGCGTCAAGCAGCGTTGAAAGCCCTTTATGACCAAGTTTTCTAGAACTGCTGCTATCATGGGAAACATTACATACAACACATGTTTTTTCTTGCGTAGGGTCAGACATAATTGTACTAAACCTTTAATTAGCATGAACAATGTGATTTTGACGCTATATATTTATCGTTTTATAATTGAATCGACTTAACTTACTTCACGTAACATTTTCTAAATTTACCCCGACTATATATTATTGTAATAGTAAGAATAATAGCGTTAGGAATATTTATATCATTGACTGCATAGTTGCGATCAACATGCTGTCCATACTCTCCCCGTCAGATCTTTAAAAAAAACTGGCCATACATTAATGTACCATGTTATGGAATTCACACTCATGTATCAAATCATATATGGTTGTTATAGACAGGTTTTACTGATTAATTTAAATTTACATTAGTATGTCTTACAGGTTATTTGACTGGGATCTGTTGTCATATACACAATTGACAATAGCAATTGTCAGTAGGTCTAATTTTATAAAATTCTCAACAGGTTACCTATTTATGCTAAATATTTTTCACATTTCGTTCCCTAACTTCAAAGGGTTAAAAATCGGGTTTCCCCAAGTGTGAATTTGTGAGAATCTCTTGTGTGGACTCTGGAAGTCATAAAAAGTGTTTGGAACACAAAATCGTCTGTTATACAAAATGTCCGGGTTAGCCTATATTTCTGTTGACTTCTACTGGACTATGTGCTTCTATGTCATATGATGCCATGAGCTATCAGATACAATTCCATATGAATGTTTCATGACATCGCAATATATTTGATATGCAGAAAAACACATGGTCCAGTACTAGTTTTAAATTGTGCATATGTAAGGCTAGTTTCGGTTATTGAATCAATTGAACCAGTCATTATACTGATACAATATAAAGAATATTTTCTTGGCCTGGAGATGGAGTCCACAAGACCATTGCAGAAGCCAACTTGCTTTATCATTAACGGATTGAATGTGTTAGGCTTTGTTATCCGAGACTGTTTTGTTTCATTTCAGGATGGAGATATAGCATTGCACTATGCAGCAAAGAATGGATGCAGGCAGCTCGTTCAGGGGTTGCTTAAATCTGGAGCATCTCCTGATATTCAAACACAAGTAAGGACCGACACTCCTCTGAAGATTAACCCTTTACTGGTCATTTATACATCAAGAGACACAACTCAATAACATAAAATGTAAGTTCACAGTTTCGTTTCTAAGTACACCAATTTTATCATATCTACTTTATAATTAAATACATTGTCTGAAGATTTCACATATTTACATTGCTTGGACGGTTTTATTCATGAATTTACTATTTAAAACATCTTATATTAACCATTTACTGATCAAGACTGGTCAGAAAAATAAAAATATTTGCATAGTAGATGTCTATAGAACGAGGAGACGGTGAATGTATTGGTGGTCCAGAGCTATAGTAGCTGTCTTTACGACCAGGAGGATGTGGATCTGTATGTGGATATATATATATAGATATAGTAGGTGCCTTTAGGACCAGGAGACGGTGGTTCTATAGTTCTCCAAAGATATAGTAGGTGGTTTTAAGACTAGGATACGGTGGTTCTATAAGTGGTCCAGAGCTATAGTAGGTGTCTTTAGGACCAGGAGACGGTGGTTCTATAAGTGGTCCAGAGCTACAGTAGGTGTCTTTAGGACCAGGAGACGGTGGTTCTTAAGTGGTCAAGAGATAGGGTATGTGTCTTTAGGACCAGGAGACGGTGATTCTATAAGTGGGCCAGAGATAACATGTCTTAGCCCTTTAAAGGACAATTCTAGGATTGGTAAAAGAGTACTTTATTTGAAAGGCTATTATATGACTAACATATTGGATACTAAATAAAAACAGACAAATAATACGAGTAATTATACCATCGTGAACATGGGATTATTTTATCTCCCGGGTGGCGCCATTTTCTTGCAACGAGAGTGAGATTTCACGAGATCCTGACGTCATCCCCGCACCAACGCTATCTTTTCCGAGCACGAAGGCTGTACAGTAAATATGTATATGCATGGCCTAACATATGCTAATTTGTAATCGTTAGGGCATTGTCCAGTTAAGCTAGTAGGTTTTTCAAGTAATTCTAGTATCCGAAGTCGGTGGGGAATCGTTAACCCCTAGACCGCTGAAGCATAGATTCCATTTTCTCTATCCTATCAGAATGTGTTCATTTTGGTAACAATGCTCCTGGAAGTCATTGCTGTTCAAAAGATACACTCTGCAGGAAAAACTAAGCTAGCACAATTTCAAACAAAGATTTCAGGATGCGCTCTGTACATCATCCCATATCAGAATGAGTATTAGAGCTACAATGACAGAATTTGCTGTGCCGATGCTTTACAATGTTATCACATAACCGAAAAAATTCAATCAAAATATCTTAATTATTGAAATTACTACAGCTTGCCGGGCAATATTGATTGGCGAAGAAAATTTCCAGATTTTATGTCAAAATGTTAATTCATTTGGTGATATCTCAGGCAATATTCACGTGAGCAAAATTATAATTGATCAGGCAAATAGCCATTTCTTTCAGCTCTAAGCACACTTCAATTTTATGACAATACGCAAAGATAGAGTCTGCGAGACAAAAACCATCTCATGCTGAATTTTACCAAACAAAAGGATAACAATATTCTCAGATCGTATCTGGATATTTTTTTTTATATATTCGTCTTTTGAACCGCTTGTCCGATATTAACATCCATTATATCATATTAATGCCGAAGTCGCCACCTATTTAGAGATCCTAGAACCATTGGAATAGCTTCAGCGGTTCGTTTGCTATTATCATTTATGTATACTTCCTTAAAATATATACCAGCATCTATTTGTCTCGCCCCTCCAATCATAGCAATAGCGGTGGTGCAGGGCTGACGTCGCTAGATGCGATAAAATGGCAACGCCCCAATGTGAGAAAATTTTCTCAATTTTACCGACTTTATCTAGCGATAGTTGGCTATGCTATTTCTATCTGGTTATTATTCTGGCGCAATTTCATTAAACATGTAATAATCTTTCAAATTAAGCACACTTTTTATCATCCCGGAATTGTCCTTTAAGCTTCAAATTTGTTTTAAAAAATGTAGATTTTCTAATAGAATTAATGTCTATTTGCATAACACGAGGATATTTAAAAATAATCTACCACCACTGCCATGTGCAACCAGTCTACACCTGTGAATTTCATCTCACAACTTACCTGTATTATATCTTTGAGCCTTGTAATGTCAGCACCTCAATTTCAAGACAACTATTCAGAAAAACTGCTGAATATTTTGAAACTCATTCTACTGGGATCTTATGGTAACAACCTGCTCTACGTCAGATTTGTTTCAAAATATTCAACAGAATATTCCTTACATCAATGTTTCTGGTCTGTGATCGATAACATGCTAAGCCAACTACCTGACTTGCTCTTTTGTGATCAGTTCTCATGTTTTCAAAGGTGGCCAGATAAGAGAGGTTTACTGCATCAAAAAATATTAAACAATTTGCTTTAAAGAGAATGTCTATCATCTGGAAGTCATGGGAATGTGATATTTGTCAAGCTCTATGTGAAGCGGAGGATGGTTTGACATTGGCTTATCCGCACTTAACACCCTTCCATGTGATTCCATGTCATATGATGCCATGGTCTATCGGATACAGTTCCATAGGAATGTTTCATGACAGCGCTATGCACATGATATGCGGCAAAACATAAGGGCATAACACACATAATGCAGTCCTAGATTTAAATTTTACAAATGTAATGCCCGTTTATTGAATCAATCAAACCAGTCATTACACTGATACAAATCTTGGACTGGAGATGGCAGCAGAGAATGGATGCACACAGACCATTCAGGAGTTGCTTAAATCTGGAGCATCTCATGATATTCAAACAAGTAAGGAAAGGCACTCCTCTGAAGATTAACCCTTTACTGGCCATACATACATCAAGAGACACAACTCAATAACAGAAAATATAAGTTCACAGTTATGTTTTTAAATACACTGTGCGTGTGTGTGCGCGCGCATGTTTGTCAATGGTTTAAAGTGGAAACAATCACTTGGTTACACATCCGTCTACTGGGGGTACACCCACCGCTGACATCCCCAGTAGGGTTTAGCCTTTGAAACAATTTTTCTGAGTTTATTTTGTAACTCTTTTGTGAAAAAGGTGACAACTGCTTTGACACTGATTTAACATGGTAGGGTTTACCTGGTGGCCACGTGTGTTATGAGGAGTGTCGTCTCTGTCCACATTTCAACTGTGGCAGATGGGTATGGATGTGTGTGTCCTCATTTGAATTGGGTCAGGTGCGCATGGATGTATGTCCTTATTTCAACTGGTTCAGGTGGAGATAGATCTGTATCCTCCTTTCAACTGGGTCAGGTGTGCATGGATGTGAGTACTTTAGAGTACATTCTGAGTACTTATACAATTTTTACTCAATAATCTGCTTTATGTAAACTAATATAAAACCCGCTTAATGCTTACCATTAGAAAACCATTTTAAGTGAGAGCTGCGTGAGAGCTGCGCACGACCGCAATAATGTTTCAGCTTTAAAATGTGCTATAGAATAGCCAGTGAAACTTGTGAGTGAGTGTGTGAGTGAGCGGGAGAGTGCGTGAGTCAGTGAGAGAGAGAGTGAGTGACAGATATTTTGCAGCAAATATTCTTCTGTGAGGTGAGAACCTATCGTGTGTGGATATAGTAGCGGAGAGTATGTTTGCATACGAGGGACGATGAATGTGGCTGGCACTGTCAATGTCATAACAATTCGTTGGCGGCACAAAAGGGTAGGACATCGGTAGTGTTTCCTAGTTTTTAGGCTGAGCGTGGCTAATCAGTGCGAGCAGTGAGCTGCGAGTTGATATCCCAATGATTCGCAAATCCTTTCTAGCATTCATTTCTCAGTCAAATCAGAACCGGTTTGACCGAAATGAACTGAATATAAAGTTCTGTGGTTTGGTTCCAATTATTGGTTCAGTTGGTGGTTAAGACAGAAACATGACCTGGTTGTAGTGTACTCTGCTCAAGTCCCTGTTCGAGAATACGTTGGTTTGCCAAAATAACTCAGTGGAGGATGAAGTGGAAAGAGAGAAAGATGAAATTCCGAAGATATAGGGACAATCGTGATGTCAAGTTTCTACCCATGGGTCCAACGCAATACTCCGTTCTGGACCTCCACTTTCATGTGTGTGATCTGACCTTTCAGATCTTTCTCATTTGTTCGAGAGATAAATGGTCCAAAGTATTACTCACATCGCTCGCTATGCGTTCTCCTTCCATATCGTATTCAGAATCATCCTCTATAGTTACACAAGGCTCCGTTCTCCGGTTAGTAGTGAACTCGCTGAGCAACTGTCATCCCCGAGAAGTGGAATTGTTCATCATTTCTTAGGGTTAGATGACTTGAATGGACACCGTAGGAAGAGTACAATAGTGCGGTAACTATTAGCTACTGCAAAAGGTAGCAGCTGCACCAGAATCATAATGTATTATCTAAGCACCGAGTTTCAAATGTTGTCTTTCTGAAATTATAGTGTTTCCAGATGATTAACATTCTTGGTTGGCTAGACGCCTCAGATTCCTACTCTACCCATTATTATAGTTCAAGCCCAATTATCACTATGTACAGAAATGAACAAATGGAAATGTATAAACATATATATGCAGCATATGCACAATTTTACAGGAGCGTGGGAAGCATATGTCAACCATGTCATTTCTAAACTACATGTATTTCAAAACCCAATTCCACAATATATAATAATACATATGTACAGTGTAAACTTACTCTCCATCATCCAACTTCGTCTGTCCTTAACATTTTCTTCAAAAAAGACATGGAGCTCATTTAACGAAGATGTTCTCTATTTCTTATGCTCATTGCCATTTCCAGTAATTGTCTTCATTTTGTTTTAAGCATATCTCAGGATGGACCCCATCTACCCGTTTATGCAGCCTAAACTCATCGCTCTCCTTCCTGCAATGATTAATGGTATCGTGTGTGAATATAGTAGCGGAGAGTATGTTTGCATATGAGGGACGATGAATGTGGCTGACATAATCAATGTCATAGCCATTCGTCTATCACTACACATGGGCAATGTACAAAAATATACATGCTGCTTATGTAAAATTTTACAGGAGCGTGGGCAGCATATGCCAACCATACCATTACCTATGTATATTTCAAAACCCAATCCCACAATATATAATAATACATATGTGCAGTGTAAACTAACTTAAAATCCTCTCCATCTTCCAACTTCGTCTGTCCTCAACATTTTCCTTAAAAAAGGACGAGGAGCTCATTTAAAAAAGATGTTCTCTATTTCTTATGCTTATTGTCCTTTCCAATAATTGTCCCCATTTTGTTTAAGCATATCATGGACCCCATCTAGTTTATGCAGCCTAAACTCATAGTTCGCTATCCTGCAATGATTAGTGGTAGAATGTAACCGGGAGAGGGTTATACAGAGATATATTAGCTGTACCTAAGAGCAGGAGAAGGCAGTTCTTATTGGTCCACAGATAACTTTTCTTAGCCATTTAATACTAAAATTTGTTTAAAAATTTAAATTTTCTCATAGAATCAATGTATATTTGCAGAACCAGTAACAATTTTTGAAAAATAGCCTTTCCCTGTGCATTTCATCTGACAACTGACCTGTATTATATCTTAATGCTTGTAATGTCATTGCATCATTTTAAAGAAACATATACAGCAAAACAGCTGAACCAGTTGAAATTAATTAGACTGTAGCTCATGGTAGCAACCGACTCCCAATCAGAATTGTTTCAAGATATCCAACAGAATAGTCAATAGAATATTCCTTACATCATAGTTTCTGCTCTGTTAAAGATAGCCGGTTAAACCAACAACATGACTTGCTCTTTTGTAACGATTTCTGATCTTTTCAAAGGTGGCTACATAAGAGAGGTTTAATGAATTCAAAAATGTTAAACAATTTCATTTCCCGACAATGTCTATCATCTGCAGGCTAGGAGAATGTGATATTTGACGAGCTTGACGTGAATCAAAGGATACAAATGGTGCCTGATTTCTGGAATCTGGCATGCACCAAGAATTCGAAAATGTTAACGTTTTTCTAATGGACAATCAATTTATTAAAGCTTATACGACATTAATAAAACTTTACAAACTACGTCACCATTGCATCTTTTCTCCATCATAATAAAAACAGTTTTAACAATTTTGTCTATGCTTTTACATCATTTGGAGTTTATTTTTCATGAGGAATTATAATAATCTTAGTTTTTTCAGACGAGCTTAACGAAAAATGATTCCGTGCCATAGGTTACCATGCTATATAGGATTCCATTCCATACCAATTTTCATGACACCACCATATATGCGATAGGTGCCAAACACGATGGATGCAGTCCTAGTTTTCACATTTGCAAATGTAATGACTGGTTCTATTACTGAGCCAATTGATCCAGTCATTGCAGTGATAATAACCTTCAGGTGCATATGTACGCAGATGACACGCAGCTTTATCTAACATTTAAGCCTAACATACCTTGTCAGGAAACATCAGCTCTACAACAGGTCCGAACATGCGTCACCGATATTAGCCGGTGGATGACCAAGAACAAGCTAAAACTCAATCCAGACAAGACTGAGTTCCTTATCATAGCGACAAATCAACAACGCAGCAAAATCGGCACTACGGAAGTTCAGTTAGTTGACAGCGTGATCCCGGCAACTACATCCGCTAGGAACTTGGGCGTGTATCTAGACCAGGCTATGAATATGGATGCACATGTAAGCTCTGTGTGCAAATCTGCGACTTACCATTTGCGTAACATTAATTCCATCAGAAATGTGCTGACATATCAGACCACAGAGACACTTGTTCACGCGTTTATCACATCACGATTGGACAATGGAAACAGTCTCTTATATGGCATCACCGAAAAATCCCTTGATAAACTGCAATATGTGCAAAATGCTGCGGCTCGTCTGGTAGTCAAGGTCGAAAAGCGTCATCACATAACACCAATTTTGAAAGATCTTCATTGGCTCCCCATCCGGAAACGGATTGAGTTCAAGATTCTGCTCTTGACTTGGAAATGTCTAAACAACAACGCTCCCGACTATTTGCAGGAACTTCTCTTGACATATGATCCATGTCGCAGACTTCGTTCTGTGGATAAGCTATTGCTCCAAATTCCGCGATCGAATTTACGCTCCTGTGGGGACAGAGCCTTCAGTGTTGTGGCTCCGAGACTATGGAACCAGCTACCTGTCCACATCAAATCCATCCAATCAATTAATGATTTCAAACAAAAATTAAAAACACATCTCTTCACAAGCGCCTTTGAAAATTGACATTGACACATGGCGCTTTACAAATGCTGTATTATTATTATTATAATATTTAAAGAATACGTCTGTTTTTACCTGCCGATGGACATTCCACAAGACCTGCGCAGAAGCCGATTTGAGTGGCTTGTCCATTAATGGATTGAAGGAGCTAAGCTTTTTCATCTGTGATTTTACTGTTTCATTTCTGAAAAAAGGACAGTGTTGCTCTATGCTGCACTGTCGGGAAGCGAACGAATAGTTCAAGAGTTACTTAACACTGGAGCATAAGTCGATGTTAAAGCAAAAGTAAGAAGACATGGTCCTCTGATGATTAAACAAGTGAGAGAACTAAAGAAATTAAACAACCCTACAATTTTACAGGCATGTAATTGTTTTCATATTCCTTCACATCTCTCTATAAAGATTGCAATAAGGATTTAACAAGTGATATTTACAAGAAGTTCATATTTCTGTCTGTCTGTGTCATGTGCGTGATCGCATGTCCAGAACTTTCTCTAGAAAAACTATTGCACTGATTTGACTCAAAATCAAACACAATGAAAGATCTTCCTGTGAAAGACTATTTTCAGACTTTAGTCATGATCTGAATAAAATATATAACACAAGCAAAGGTGTATCTATGCACTAGAAGTTCGCATCTTTGATCCAGATCTGGAAAATCCAAAGAATCTTTAAAATCTGACAAATATGTGAAAGTGATGGTATGCAAACTCTGATTGCTGTTGTTTGTTTTGTTTTCATTTGAGTGATTTTTGTCTCACATATTAAGCAGAAAAAGCGAGACATGGGTATCACTTTTCGGATGGCGGCAGCGTTAACATTAAGGTACTGCGTTTAGCAAAGCTTCTCAGCTTATATTTCATGATTGGTTAAGTCTATTGCAACTAAACTTGGATACATGGTTACGTACAATGTTAGGAAACAGAATGATGACGTTGGGGTCACAAGGTCAAGGTCACTGTGACCTTGATACATAAATCTGTTATTTCAACATTAAGTTTGTGCGTTTAGCAAATCCTCTCAGCTTATATTTCATGATTGGTTAAGCCTATTTCAACTAAACTTGGCAACTTGGTTACCTATAATCTTTGGAAGCAGCATGATGATGTTGGGGTCACAGTCAAAAGTCAAGGTCACTGTGACCTTGATACAGAACTCTGCTTTTTCAACATTAAATCTTTGCGTTTAGCAAAACTTGTCAGCTTATATTTCAGGATTGGCTAAGCATATTGCAACTGAACTTGGCTACATGGTTACCTTTAATGTTAGGAAGCAGCATGATGATGTTGGGCCACAAGGTCAAATGTCAAGGTCACTGTGACCTTGATACAGAACTCTGCTTTTTCAACATTAAGTTTTTGCGTTTAGCAAAACTTCTCAGCTTATATTTAATGATTGATTAAGCCTATTGCAACTAACCATGGCTATGTGGTTGCATATTCTGTTAGGAAGTAGCATGATGATACTGAGCTCAGAAGGTCAAAGGCCAAGGTCACTGTGACATTGATACAAAACTGCTTTTTCAATATTAAGTTTTTGCATTTAGCAAAACTTCTGGCTTATTTTTTTTAGGATTAGTTAATCCTAATGGATGTAAACTTAGCGACGTTGTTACCTATAATGTTAGGAAGTATCATGCTGACACAGAAGTCACAACATCGAACCTCAAGGTCATTCTGACCTCTACAAAACTTTGTTATTTTTCCATGTTAAATTTAGGCTTAGCAAATCTTATTGTTGTATCCCAGGATTACTTAACCCTAATAGAACACAACTTGTGTACATGGTTGCTTATACAAGAGGATACAGGTCACCAAGTCAAAGATCACGCCCATTCTACTATTGCTATTTGACTTCTGCATTTTCAACCGTAAGTTTTTCCATTCAGCAAATCATTTACATTTCAGGATTGGTTAATCCTATTGGAAATAAACTTGAATGCTTGGTTACCTATAATGTTAGGAAGCAGCATGATAACACGGAGGTCACTTGGTCAATGCCACTGTGACAAACAGGAGACAGGCGAGACATTTGATTCCGCAGAATTCTTGTTTTTATAAGAATGTATCTTTACAAATAAAATTTCCTCCAGGAATGTCTATTCAGAAGCCAAGAGAAGAGGGATTTTGAAGATTTACCACTGGAGATAACCAGGCCAGTCATTCCAGTGGTAGTGTCTTCACCTGGCCTGCAAATGGACATTTCGCAAGACCACTAAGAGATAACATGTCTTAGCCCTTTAGGCCTCAAATTTTTTTTAATATTTCAATTCTCTAACAGAATTAATGTTTAGTTGCAGAACACAATATTTTTTTTCATAATCCATCTCCACTGTCATGTGCAAATCGTCTACACCTGTGCATTTCTTATTACTACTGACCTGTATTATATCTTTGACACTTGTAATGTCAGGGCCTCAATTTCAAGACAACTATATAGGATTCCATTCCATACCAATTTTCATGACACCACCATATATGCGATAGGTGCCAAACACGATGGATGCAGTCCTAGTTTTCACATTTGCAAATGTAATGACTGGTTCTATTACTGAGCCAATTGATCCAGTCATTGCAGTGATAATATTTAAAGAATACGTCTGTTTTTACCTGCCGATGGACATTCCACAAGACCTGCGCAGAAGCCGATTTGAGCTGGCTTGTCCATTAATGGATTGAAGGAGCTAAGCTTTTTCATCTGTGATTTTACTGTTTCATTTCTGAAAAAAGGACAGTGTTGCTCTATGATGCACTGTCGGGAAGCGAACGAATAGTTCAAGAGTTACTTAACGCTGGAGCATAAGTCGATGTTAAAGCAAAAGTAAGAAGACATGGTCCTCTGATGATTAAACAAGTGAGAGAACTAAAGAAATTAAACAACCCTACAATTTTACAGGCATGTAATTGTTTTCATATTCCTTCACATCTCTAGAAAGATTGCAATAAGGATTTAACAAGTGATATTTACAAGCAGTTCATATTTCTGTCTGTCTGTGTCATGTGCGTGATCGCATGTCCAGAACTTTCTCTAGAAAAACTATTGCACTGATTTGACTCAAAATCAAACACAATGAAAGATCTTCCTGTGAAAGACTATTTTCAGACTTTAGTCCTGAATAAAATATATAACACAAGCAAAGGTGTATCTATGCACTAGAAGTTCGCATCTTTGATCCAGATCTGGAAAATCCAAAGAATCTTTAAAATCTGACAAATATGTGAAAGTGATGGTATGCAAACTCTGATTGCTGTTGTTTGTTTTGTTTTCATTTGAGTGATTTTTGTCTCACATATTAAGCAGAAAAAGCGAGACATAGGTATCACTTTTCGGACGGCGGCAGCGTTAACATTAAGGTACTGCGTTTAGCAAAACTTCTCAGCTTATATTTCATGATTGGTTAAGTCTATTGCAACTAAACTTGGATACATGGTTACGTACAATGTTAGGAAACAGAATGATGACGTTGGGGTCACAAGGTCAAGGTCACTGTGACCTTGATACATAAATCTGTTATTTCAACATTAAGTTTGTGCATTTAGCAAATCCTCTCAGCTTATATTTCATGATTGGTTAAGCCTATTTCAACTAAACTTGACTACTTGGTTACCTATAATCTTTGGAAGCAGCATGATGATGTTGGGGTCACAAAGTCAAAAGTCAAGGTCACTGTGACCTTGATACAGAACTCTGCTTTTTCAACATTAAATTTTTGGGTTTAGCAAAACTTGTCAGCTTATATGTCAGGATTGGCTAAGCATATTGCAACAGAACTTGGCTACATGGTTACCTTTAATGTTAGGAAGCAGCATGATGTTGGGCCACAAGGTCAAAGGTCAAGGTCACTGTGACCTTGATACAGAACTCTGCTTTTTCAACATTAAGTTTTTGCGTTTAGCAAAACTTCTCAGCTTATATTTAATGATTGATTAAGCCTATTGCAACTAACCATGGCTATGTGGTTGCATATTCTGTTAGGAACTAGCATGATGATACTGAGCTCAGAAAGTCAAAGGCCAAGGTCACTGTGACATTGATACAAAACTGCTTTTTCAATATTAAGTTTTTGCATTTAGCAAAACTTCTGGCTATTTTTTTTAGGATTAGTTAATCCTAATGGATGTAAACTTAGCGACGTTGTTACCTATAATGTTAGGAAGTATCATGCTCACACAGAAGTCACAACATCGAACCTCAAGGTCATTCTGACCTCTACAAAACTTTGTTATTTTTCCATGTTAAATTTAGGCTTAGCAAATCTTATTGTTGTATCCCAGGATTACTTAACCCTAATAGAACACAACTTGTGTACATGGTTGCTTATACAAGAGGATACAGGTCACCAAGTCAAAGATCACGCCCATTCTACTATTGCTATTTGACTTCTGCATTTTCAACCGTAAGTTTTTCCATTCAGCAAATCATTTACATTTCAGGATTGGTTAATCCTATTGGAAATAAACTTGAATGCTTGGTTACCTATAATGTTAGGAAGCAGCATGATAACACGGAGGTCACTTGGTCAATGCCACTGTGACAAACAGGAGACAGGCGAGACATTTGATTCCGCAGAATTCTTGTTTTTATAAGAATGTATCTTTACAAATAAAATTTCCTCCAGGAATGTCTATTCAGAAGCCAAGAGAAGAGGGATTTTGAAGGTTTACCACTGGAGATAACCAGGCCAGTCATTCCAGTGGTAGTGTCTTCACCTGGCCTGCAAATGGACATTTCGCAAGACCACTAAGAGATAACATGTCTTATCCCTTTAGGTCTCAAATTTTTTTTAATATTTCAATTCTCTAACAGAATTAATGTTTAGTTGCAGAACACAATATTTTTTTTAATAATCCATCTCCACTGTCATGTGCAAATCGTCTACACCTGTGCATTTCTTATTACTACTGACCTGTATTATATCTTTGACACTTGTAATGTCAGGGCCTCAATTTCAAGACAACTATATAGGATTCCATTCCATACCAATTTTCATGACACCACCATATATGCGATAGGTGCCAAACACGATGGATGCAGTCCTAGTTTCCACATTTGCAAATGTAATGACTGGTTCTATTACTGAGCCAATTGATCCAGTCATTGCAGTGATAATATTTAAAGAATACGTCTGTTTTTACCTGCCGATGGACATTCCACAAGACCTGCGCAGAAGCCGATTTGAGCTGGCTTGTCCATTAATGGATTGAAGGAGCTCAGCTTTTTCATCTGTGATTTTACTGTTTCATTTCTGAAAAAAGGACAGTGTTGCTCTATGATGCACTGTCGGGAAGCGAACGAATAGTTCAAGAGTTACTTAACGCTGGAGCATAAGTCGATGTTAAAGCAAAAGTAAGAAGACATGGTCCTCTGATGATTAAACAAGTGAGAGAACTAAAGAAATTAAACAACCCTACAATTTTACAGGCATGTAATTGTTTTCATATTCCTTCACATCTCTAGAAAGATTGCAATAAGGATTTAACAAGTGATATTTACAAGCAGTTCATATTTCTGTCTGTCTGTGTCATGTGCGTGATCGCATGTCCAGAACTTTCTCTAGAAAAACTATTGCACTGATTTGACTCAAAATCAAACACAATGAAAGATCTTCCTGTGAAAGACTATTTTCAGACTTTAGTCCTGAATAAAATATATAACACAAGCAAAGGTGTATCTATGCACTAGAAGTTCGCATCTTTGATCCAGATCTGGAAAATCCAAAGAATCTTTAAAATCTGACAAATATGTGAAAGTGATGGTATGCAAACTCTGATTGCTGTTGTTTGTTTTGTTTTCATTTGAGTGATTTTTGTCTCACATATTAAGCAGAAAAAGCGAGACATAGGTATGACTTTTCGGACGGCGGCAGCGTTAACATTAAGGTACTGCGTTTAGCAAAACTTCTCAGCTTATATTTCATGATTGGTTAAGTCTATTGCAACTAAACTTGGATACATGGTTACGTACAATGTTAGGAAACAGAATGATGACGTTGGGGTCACAAGGTCAAGGTCACTGTGACCTTGATACATAAATCTGTTATTTCAACATTAAGTTTGTGCATTTAGCAAATCCTCTCAGCTTATATTTCATGATTGGTTAAGCCTATTTCAACTAAACTTGACTACTTGGTTACCTATAATCTTTGGAAGCAGCATGATGATGTTGGGGTCACAAAGTCAAAAGTCAAGGTCACTGTGACCTTGATACAGAACTCTGCTTTTTCAACATTAAATTTTTGGGTTTAGCAAAACTTGTCAGCTTATATGTCAGGATTGGCTAAGCATATTGCAACAGAACTTGGCTACATGGTTACCTTTAATGTTAGGAAGCAGCATGATGTTGGGCCACAAGGTCAAAGGTCAAGGTCACTGTGACCTTGATACAGAACTCTGCTTTTTCAACATTAAGTTTTTGCGTTTAGCAAAACTTCTCAGCTTATATTTAATGATTGATTAAGCCTATTGCAACTAACCATGGCTATGTGGTTGCATATTCTGTTAGGAACTAGCATGATGATACTGAGCTCAGAAAGTCAAAGGCCAAGGTCACTGTGACATTGATACAAAACTGCTTTTTCAATATTAAGTTTTTGCATTTAGCAAAACTTCTGGCTATTTTTTTTAGGATTAGTTAATCCTAATGGATGTAAACTTAGCGACGTTGTTACCTATAATGTTAGGAAGTATCATGCTCACACAGAAGTCACAACATCGAACCTCAAGGTCATTCTGACCTCTACAAAACTTTGTTATTTTTCCATGTTAAATTTAGGCTTAGCAAATCTTATTGTTGTATCCCAGGATTACTTAACCCTAATAGAACACAACTTGTGTACATGGTTGCTTATACAAGAGGATACAGGTCACCAAGTCAAAGATCACGCCCATTCTACTATTGCTATTTGACTTCTGCATTTTCAACCGTAAGTTTTTCCATTCAGCAAATCATTTACATTTCAGGATTGGTTAATCCTATTGGAAATAAACTTGAATGCTTGGTTACCTATAATGTTAGGAAGCAGCATGATAACACGGAGGTCACTTGGTCAATGCCACTGTGACAAACAGGAGACAGGCGAGACATTTGATTCCGCAGAATTCTTGTTTTTATAAGAATGTATCTTTACAAATAAAATTTCCTCCAGGAATGTCTATTCAGAAGCCAAGAGAAGAGGGATTTTGAAGGTTTACCACTGGAGATAACCAGGCCAGTCATTCCAGTGGTAGTGTCTTCACCTGGCCTGCAAATGGACATTTCGCAAGACCACTAAGAGATAACATGTCTTATCCCTTTAGGTCTCAAATTTTTTTTAATATTTCAATTCTCTAACAGAATTAATGTTTAGTTGCAGAACACAATATTTTTTTTAATAATCCATCTCCACTGTCATGTGCAAATCGTCTACACCTGTGCATTTCTTATTACTACTGACCTGTATTATATCTTTGACACTTGTAATGTCAGGGCCTCAATTTCAAGACAACTATATAGGATTCCATTCCATACCAATTTTCATGACACCACCATATATGCGATAGGTGCCAAACACGATGGATGCAGTCCTAGTTTCCACATTTGCAAATGTAATGACTGGTTCTATTACTGAGCCAATTGATCCAGTCATTGCAGTGATAATATTTAAAGAATACGTCTGTTTTTACCTGCCGATGGACATTCCACAAGACCTGCGCAGAAGCCGATTTGAGCTGGCTTGTCCATTAATGGATTGAAGGAGCTCAGCTTTTTCATCTGTGATTTTACTGTTTCATTTCTGAAAAAAGGACAGTGTTGCTCTATGATGCACTGTCGGGAAGCGAACGAATAGTTCAAGAGTTACTTAACGCTGGAGCATAAGTCGATGTTAAAGCAAAAGTAAGAAGACATGGTCCTCTGATGATTAAACAAGTGAGAGAACTAAAGAAATTAAACAACCCTACAATTTTACAGGCATGTAATTGTTTTCATATTCCTTCACATCTCTCTAGAAAGATTGCAATAAGGATTTAACAAGTGATATTTACAAGAAGTTCATATTTCTGTCTGTCTGTGTCATGTGCGTGATCGCATGTCCAGAACTTTCTCTAGAAAAACTATTGCACTGATTTGACTCAAAATCAAACACAATGAAAGATCTTCCTGTGAAAGACTATTTTCAGACTTTAGTCATGAATAAAATATATAACACAAGCAAAGGTGTATCTATGCACTAGAAGTTCGCATCTTTGATCCAGATCTGGAAAATCCAAAGAATCTTTAAAATCTGACAAATATGTGAAAGTGATGGTATGCAAACTCTGATTGCTGTTGTTTGTTTTGTTTTCATTTGAGTGATTTTTGTCTCACATATTAAGCAGAAAAAGCGAGACATAGGTATCACTTTTCGGACGGCGGCAGCGTTAACATTAAGGTACTGCGTTTAGCAAAACTTCTCAGCTTATATTTCATGATTGGTTAAGTCTATTGCAACTAAACTTGGATACATTGTTACGTACAATGTTAGGAAACAGAATGATGACGTTGGGGTCACAAGGTCAAGGTCACTGTGACCTTGATACATAAATCTGTTATTTCAACATTAAGTTTGTGCATTTAGCAAATCCTCTCAGCTTATATTTCATGATTGGTTAAGCCTATTTCAACTAAACTTGACTACTTGGTTACCTATAATCTTTGGAAGCAGCATGATGATGTTGGGGTCACAAAGTCAAAAGTCAAGGTCACTGTGACCTTGATACAGAACTCTGCTTTTTCAACATTAAATTTTTGGGTTTAGCAAAACTTGTCAGCTTATATGTCAGGATTGGCTAAGCATATTGCAACAGAACTTGGCTACATGGTTACCTTTAATGTTAGGAAGCAGCATGATGTTGGGCCACAAGGTCAAAGGTCACGGTCACTGTGACCTTGATACAGAACTCTGCTTTTTCAACATTAAGTTTTTGCGTTTAGCAAAACTTCTCAGCTTATATTTAATGATTGATTAAGCCTATTGCAACTAACCATGGCTATGTGGTTGCATATTCTGTTAGGAACTAGCATGATGATACTGAGCTCAGAAAGTCAAAGGCCAAGGTCACTGTGACATTGATACAAAACTGCTTTTTCAATATTAAGTTTTTGCATTTAGCAAAACTTCTGGCTATTTTTTTTAGGATTAGTTAATCCTAATGGATGTAAACTTAGCGACGTTGTTACCTATAATGTTAGGAAGTATCATGCTCACACAGAAGTCACAACATCGAACCTCAAGGTCATTCTGACCTCTACAAAACTTTGTTATTTTTCCATGTTAAATTTAGGCTTAGCAAATCTTATTGTTGTATCCCAGGATTACTTAACCCTAATAGAACACAACTTGTGTACATGGTTGCTTATACAAGAGGATACAGGTCACCAAGTCAAAGATCACGCCCATTCTACTATTGCTATTTGACTTCTGCATTTTCAACCGTAAGTTTTTCCATTCAGCAAATCATTTACATTTCAGGATTGGTTAATCCTATTGGAAATAAACTTGAATGCTTGGTTACCTATAATGTTAGGAAGCAGCATGATAACACGGAGGTCACTTGGTCAATGCCACTGTGACAAACAGGAGACAGGCGAGACATTTGATTCCGCAGAATTCTTGTTTTTATAAGAATGTATCTTTACAAATAAAATTTCCTCCAGGAATGTCTATTCAGAAGCCAAGAGAAGAGGGATTTTGAAGGTTTACCACTGGAGATAACCAGGCCAGTCATTCCAGTGGTAGTGTCTTCACCTGGCCTGCAAATGGACATTTCGCAAGACCACTAAGAGATAACATGTCTTATCCCTTTAGGTCTCAAATTTTTTTTAATATTTCAATTCTCTAACAGAATTAATGTTTAGTTGCAGAACACAATATTTTTTTTAATAATCCATCTCCACTGTCATGTGCAAATCGTCTACACCTGTGCATTTCTTATTACTACTGACCTGTATTATATCTTTGACACTTGTAATGTCAGGGCCTCAATTTCAAGACAACTATATAGGATTCCATTCCATACCAATTTTCATGACACCACCATATATGCGATAGGTGCCAAACACGATGGATGCAGTCCTAGTTTCCACATTTGCAAATGTAATGACTGGTTCTATTACTGAGCCAATTGATCCAGTCATTGCAGTGATAATATTTAAAGAATACGTCTGTTTTTACCTGCCGATGGACATTCCACAAGACCTGCGCAGAAGCCGATTTGAGCTGGCTTGTCCATTAATGGATTGAAGGAGCTCAGCTTTTTCATCTGTGATTTTACTGTTTCATTTCTGAAAAAAGGACAGTGTTGCTCTATGATGCACTGTCGGGAAGCGAACGAATAGTTCAAGAGTTACTTAACGCTGGAGCATAAGTCGATGTTAAAGCAAAAGTAAGAAGACATGGTCCTCTGATGATTAAACAAGTGAGAGAACTAAAGAAATTAAACAACCCTACAATTTTACAGGCATGTAATTGTTTTCATATTCCTTCACATCTCTCTAGAAAGATTGCAATAAGGATTTAACAAGTGATATTTACAAGAAGTTCATATTTCTGTCTGTCTGTGTCATGTGCGTGATCGCATGTCCAGAACTTTCTCTAGAAAAACTATTGCACTGATTTGACTCAAAATCAAACACAATGAAAGATCTTCCTGTGAAAGACTATTTTCAGACTTTAGTCATGAATAAAATATATAACACAAGCAAAGGTGTATCTATGCACTAGAAGTTCGCATCTTTGATCCAGATCTGGAAAATCCAAAGAATCTTTAAAATCTGACAAATATGTGAAAGTGATGGTATGCAAACTCTGATTGCTGTTGTTTGTTTTGTTTTCATTTGAGTGATTTTTGTCTCACATATTAAGCAGAAAAAGCGAGACATAGGTATCACTTTTCGGACGGCGGCAGCGTTAACATTAAGGTACTGCGTTTAGCAAAACTTCTCAGCTTATATTTCATGATTGGTTAAGTCTATTGCAACTAAACTTGGATACATTGTTACGTACAATGTTAGGAAACAGAATGATGACGTTGGGGTCACAAGGTCAAGGTCACTGTGACCTTGATACATAAATCTGTTATTTCAACATTAAGTTTGTGCATTTAGCAAATCCTCTCAGCTTATATTTCATGATTGGTTAAGCCTATTTCAACTAAACTTGACTACTTGGTTACCTATAATCTTTGGAAGCAGCATGATGATGTTGGGGTCACAAAGTCAAAAGTCAAGGTCACTGTGACCTTGATACAGAACTCTGCTTTTTCAACATTAAATTTTTGGGTTTAGCAAAACTTGTCAGCTTATATGTCAGGATTGGCTAAGCATATTGCAACAGAACTTGGCTACATGGTTACCTTTAATGTTAGGAAGCAGCATGATGTTGGGCCACAAGGTCAAAGGTCACGGTCACTGTGACCTTGATACAGAACTCTGCTTTTTCAACATTAAGTTTTTGCGTTTAGCAAAACTTCTCAGCTTATATTTAATGATTGATTAAGCCTATTGCAACTAACCATGGCTATGTGGTTGCATATTCTGTTAGGAACTAGCATGATGATACTGAGCTCAGAAAGTCAAAGGCCAAGGTCACTGTGACATTGATACAAAACTGCTTTTTCAATATTAAGTTTTTGCATTTAGCAAAACTTCTGGCTATTTTTTTTAGGATTAGTTAATCCTAATGGATGTAAACTTAGCGACGTTGTTACCTATAATGTTAGGAAGTATCATGCTCACACAGAAGTCACAACATCGAACCTCAAGGTCATTCTGACCTCTACAAAACTTTGTTATTTTTCCATGTTAAATTTAGGCTTAGCAAATCTTATTGTTGTATCCCAGGATTACTTAACCCTAATAGAACACAACTTGTGTACATGGTTGCTTATACAAGAGGATACAGGTCACCAAGTCAAAGATCACGCCCATTCTACTATTGCTATTTGACTTCTGCATTTTCAACCGTAAGTTTTTCCATTCAGCAAATCATTTACATTTCAGGATTGGTTAATCCTATTGGAAATAAACTTGAATGCTTGGTTACCTATAATGTTAGGAAGCAGCATGATAACACGGAGGTCACTTGGTCAATGCCACTGTGACAAACAGGAGACAGGCGAGACATTTGATTCCGCAGAATTCTTGTTTTTATAAGAATGTATCTTTACAAATAAAATTTCCTCCAGGAATGTCTATTCAGAAGCCAAGAGAAGAGGGATTTTGAAGGTTTACCACTGGAGATAACCAGGCCAGTCATTCCAGTGGTAGTGTCTTCACCTGGCCTGCAAATGGACATTTCGCAAGACCACTAAGAGATAACATGTCTTATCCCTTTAGGTCTCAAATTTTTTTTAATATTTCAATTCTCTAACAGAATTAATGTTTAGTTGCAGAACACAATATTTTTTTTAATAATCCATCTCCACTGTCATGTGCAAATCGTCTACACCTGTGCATTTCTTATTACTACTGACCTGTATTATATCTTTGACACTTGTAATGTCAGGGCCTCAATTTCAAGACAACTATATAGGATTCCATTCCATACCAATTTTCATGACACCACCATATATGCGATAGGTGCCAAACACGATGGATGCAGTCCTAGTTTTCACATTTGCAAATGTAATGACTGGTTCTATTACTGAGCCAATTGATCCAGTCATTGCAGTGATAATATTTAAAGAATACGTCTGTTTTTACCTGCCGATGGACATTCCACAAGACCTGCGCAGAAGCCGATTTGAGCTGGCTTGTCCATTAATGGATTGAAGGAGCTCAGCTTTTTCATCTGTGATTTTACTGTTTCATTTCTGAAAAAAGGACAGTGTTGCTCTATGATGCACTGTCAGGAAGCGAACGAATAGTTCAAGAGTTACTTAACGCTGGCGCATAAGTCGATGTTAAAGCAAAAGTAAGAAGACATGGTCCTCTGATGATTAAACAAGTGAGAGAACTAAAGAAATTAAACAACCCTACAATTTTACAGGCATGTAATTGTTTTCATATTCCTTCACATCTCTCTAGAAAGATTGCAATAAGGATTTAACAAGTGATATTTACAAGAAGTTCATATTTCTGTCTGTCTGTGTCATGTGCGTGATCGCATGTCCAGAACTTTCTCTAGAAAAACTATTGCACTGATTTGACTCAAAATCAAACACAATGAAAGATCTTCCTGTGAAAGACTATTTTCAGACTTTAGTCATGAATAAAATATATAACACAAGCAAAGGTGTATCTATGCACTAGAAGTTCGCATCTTTGATCCAGATCTGGAAAATCCAAAGAATCTTTAAAATCTGACAAATATGTGAAAGTGATGGTATGCAAACTCTGATTGCTGTTGTTTGTTTTGTTTTCATTTGAGTGATTTTTGTCTCACATATTAAGCAGAAAAAGCGAGACATAGGTATCACTTTTCGGACGGCGGCAGCGTTAACATTAAGGTACTGCGTTTAGCAAAACTTCTCAGCTTATATTTCATGATTGGTTAAGTCTATTGCAACTAAACTTGGATACATTGTTACGTACAATGTTAGGAAACAGAATGATGACGTTGGGGTCACAAGGTCAAGGTCACTGTGACCTTGATACATAAATCTGTTATTTCAACATTAAGTTTGTGCATTTAGCAAATCCTCTCAGCTTATATTTCATGATTGGTTAAGCCTATTTCAACTAAACTTGACTACTTGGTTACCTATAATCTTTGGAAGCAGCATGATGATGTTGGGGTCACAAAGTCAAAAGTCAAGGTCACTGTGACCTTGATACAGAACTCTGCTTTTTCAACATTAAATTTTTGGGTTTAGCAAAACTTGTCAGCTTATATGTCAGGATTGGCTAAGCATATTGCAACAGAACTTGGCTACATGGTTACCTTTAATGTTAGGAAGCAGCATGATGTTGGGCCACAAGGTCAAAGGTCACGGTCACTGTGACCTTGATACAGAACTCTGCTTTTTCAACATTAAGTTTTTGCGTTTAGCAAAACTTCTCAGCTTATATTTAATGATTGATTAAGCCTATTGCAACTAACCATGGCTATGTGGTTGCATATTCTGTTAGGAACTAGCATGATGATACTGAGCTCAGAAAGTCAAAGGCCAAGGTCACTGTGACATTGATACAAAACTGCTTTTTCAATATTAAGTTTTTGCATTAACAAAACTTCTGGCTTATTTTTTTTAGGATTAGTTAATCCTAATGGATGTAAACTTAGCGACGTTGTTACCTATAATGTTAGGAAGTATCATGCTCACACAGAAGTCACAACATCGAACCTCACGGTCATTCTGACCTCTACAAAACTTTGTTATTTTTCCATGTTAAATTTAGGCTTAGCAAATCTTATTGTTGTATCCCAGGATTACTTAACCCTAATAGAACACAACTTGTGTACATGGTTGCTTATACAAGAGGATACAGGTCACCAAGTCAAAGATCACGCCCATTCTACTATTGCTATTTGACTTCTGCATTTTCAACCGTAAGTTTTTCCATTCAGCAAATCATTTACATTTCAGGATTGGTTAATCCTATTGGAAATAAACTTGAATGCTTGGTTACCTATAATGTTAGGAAGCAGCATGATAACACGGAGGTCACTTGGTCAATGCCACTGTGACAAACAGGAGACAGGCGAGACATTTGATTCCGCAGAATTCTTGTTTTTATAAGAATGTATCTTTACAAATAAAATTTCCTCCAGGAATGTCTATTCAGAAGCCAAGAGAAGAGGGATTTTGAAGGTTTACCACTGGAGATAACCAGGCCAGTCATTCCAGTGGTAGTGTCTTCACCTGGCCTGCAAATGGACATTTCGCAAGACCACTAAGAGATAACATGTCTTATCCCTTTAGGTCTCAAATTTTTTTTAATATTTCAATTCTCTAACAGAATTAATGTTTAGTTGCAGAACACAATATTTTTTTTCATAATCCATCTCCACACTGTCATGTGCAAATCGTCTACACCTGTGCATTTCTTATTACTACTGACCTGTATTATATCTTTGACACTTGTAATGTCAGGGCCTCAATTTCAAGACAACTATACAGGATTCCATTCCATACCAATTTTCATGACACCACCATATATGCGATAGGTGCCAAACACGATGGATGCAGTCCTAGTTTCCACATTTGCAAATGTAATGACTGGTTCTATTACTGAGCCAATTGATCCAGTCATTGCAGTGATAATATTTAAAGAATACGTCTGTTTTTACCTGCCGATGGACATTCCACAAGACCTGCGCAGAAGCCGATTTGAGCTGGCTTGTCCATTAATGGATTGAAGGAGCTCAGCTTTTTCATCTGTGATTTTACTGTTTCATTTCTGAAAAAAGGACAGTGTTGCTCTATGATGCACTGTCGGGAAGCGAACGAATAGTTCAAGAGTTACTTAACGCTGGAGCATAAGTCGATGTTAAAGCAAAAGTAAGAAGACATGGTCCTCTGATGATTAAACAAGTGAGAGAACTAAAGAAATTAAACAACCCTACAATTTTACAGGCATGTAATTGTTTTCATATTCCTTCACATCTCTCTAGAAAGATTGCAATAAGGATTTAACAAGTGATATTTACAAGAAGTTCATATTTCTGTCTGTCTGTGTCATGTGCGTGATCGCATGTCCAGAACTTTCTCTAGAAAAACTATTGCACTGATTTGACTCAAAATCAAACACAATGAAAGATCTTCCTGTGAAAGACTATTTTCAGACTTTAGTCATGAATAAAATATATAACACAAGCAAAGGTGTATCTATGCACTAGAAGTTCGCATCTTTGATCCAGATCTGGAAAATCCAAAGAATCTTTAAAATCTGACAAATATGTGAAAGTGATGGTATGCAAACTCTGATTGCTGTTGTTTGTTTTGTTTTCATTTGAGTGATTTTTGTCTCACATATTAAGCAGAAAAAGCGAGACATAGGTATCACTTTTCGGACGGCGGCAGCGTTAACATTAAGGTACTGCGTTTAGCAAAACTTCTCAGCTTATATTTCATGATTGGTTAAGCCTATTTCAACTAAACTTGACTACTTGGTTACCTATAATCTTTGGAAGCAGCATGATCATGTTGGGGTCACAAAGTCAAAAGTCAAGGTCACTGTGACCTTGATACAGAACTCTGCTTTTTCAACATTAAATTTTTGGGTTTAGCAAAACTTGTCAGCTTATATGTCAGGATTGGCTAAGCATATTGCAACAGAACTTGGCTACATGGTTACCTTTAATGTTAGGAAGCAGCATGATGTTGGGCCACAAGGTCAAAGGTCAAGGTCACTGTGACCTTGATACAGAACTCTGCTTTTTCAACATTAAGTTTTTGCGTTTAGCAAAACTTCTCAGCTTATATTTAATGATTGATTAAGCCTATTGCAACTAACCATGGCTATGTGGTTGCATATTCTGTTAGGAACTAGCATGATGATACTGAGCTCAGAAAGTCAAAGGCCAAGGTCACTGTGACATTGATACAAAACTGCTTTTTCAATATTAAGTTTTTGCATTTAGCAAAACTTCTGGCTTATTTTTTTTAGGATTAGTTAATCCTAATGGATGTAAACTTAGCGACGTTGTTACCTATAATGTTAGGAAGTATCATGCTCACACAGAAGTCACAACATCGAACCTCAAGGTCATTCTGACCTCTACAAAACTTTGTTATTTTTCCATGTTAAATTTAGGCGTAGCAAATCTTATTGTTGTATCCCAGGATTACTTAACCCTAATAGAACACAACTTGTGTACATGGTTGCTTATACAAGAGGATACAGGTCACCAAGTCAAAGATCACGCCCATTCTACTATTGCTATTTGACTTCTGCATTTTCAACCGTAAGTTTTTCCATTCAGCAAATCATTTACATTTCAGGATTGGTTAATCCTATTGGAAATAAACTTGAATGCTTGGTTACCTATAATGTTAGGAAGCAGCATGATAACACGGAGGTCACTTGGTCAATGCCACTGTGACAAACAGGAGACAGGCGAGACATTTGATTCCGCAGAATTCTTGTTTTTATAAGAATGTATCTTTACAAATAAAATTTCCTCCAGGAATGTCTATTCAGAAGCCAAGAGAAGAGCGATTTTGAAGATTTACCACTGGAGATAACCAGGCCAGTCATTCCAGTGGTAGTGTCTTCACCTGGCCTGCAAATGGACATTTCGCAAGACCACTAAGAGATAACATGTCTTAGCCCTTTGGCCTCAAATTTTTTTTAATATTTCAATTCTCTAACAGAATTAATGTTTAGTTGCAGAACACAATATTTTTTTTCATAATCCATCTCCACTGTCATGTGCAAATCGTCTACACCTGTGCATTTCTTATTACTACTGACCTGTATTATATCTTTGACACTTGTAATGTCAGGGCCTCAATTTCAAGACAACTATATAGGATTCCATTCCATACCAATTTTCATGACACCACCATATATGCGATAGGTGCCAAACACGATGGATGCAGTCCTAGTTTTCACATTTGCAAATGTAATGACTGGTTCTATTACTGAGCCAATTGATCCAGTCATTGCAGTGATAATATTTAAAGAATACGTCTGTTTTTACCTGCCGATGGACATTCCACAAGACCTGCGCAGAAGCCGATTTGAGCTGGCTTGTCCATTAATGGATTGAAGGAGCTCAGCTTTTTCATCTGTGATTTTACTGTTTCATTTCTGAAAAAAGAACAGTGTTGCTCTATGATGCACTGTCGGGAAGCGAACGAATAGTTCAAGAGTTACTTAACGCTGGAGCATAAGTCGATGTTAAAGCAAAAGTAAGAAGACATGGTCCTCTGATGATTAAACAAGTGAGAGAACTAAAGAAATTAAACAACCCTACAATTTTACAGGCATGTAATTGTTTTCATATTCCTTCACATCTCTCTATAAAGATTGCAATAAGGATTTAACAAGTGATATTTACAAGCAGTTCATATTTCTGTCTGTCTGTGTCATGTGCGTGATCGCATGTCCAGAACTTTCTCTAGAAAAACTATTGCACTGATTTGACTCAAAATCAAACACAATGAAAGATCTTCCTGTGAAAGACTATTTTCAGACTTTAGTCATGATCTGAATAAAATATATAACACAAGCAAAGGTGTATCTATGCACTAGAAGTTCGCATCTTTGATCCAGATCTGGAAAATCCAAAGAATCTTTAAAATCTGACAAATATGTGAAAGTGATGGTATGCAAACTCTGATTGCTGTTGTTTGTTTTGTTTTCATTTGAGTGATTTTTGTCTCACATATTAAGCAGAAAAAGCGAGACATAGGTATGACTTTTCGGACGGCGGCAGCGTTAACATTAAGGTACTGCGTTTAGCAAAACTTCTCAGCTTATATTTCATGATTGGTTAAGTCTATTGCAACTAAACTTGGATACATGGTTACGTACAATGTTAGGAAACAGAATGATGACGTTGGGGTCACAAGGTCAAGGTCACTGTGACCTTGATACATAAATCTGTTATTTCAACATTAAGTTTGTGCGTTTAGCAAATCCTCTCAGCTTATATTTCATGATTGGTTAAGCCTATTTCAACTAAACTTGGCTACTTGGTTACCTATAATCTTTGGAAGCAGCATGATGATGTTGGGCCACAAGGTCAAGGTCACTGTGACCTTGATACAGAACTCTGCTTTTTCAACATTAAGTTTTTGCGTTTAGCAATACTTCTCAGCTTATATTTAATGATTGATTAAGCCTATTGCAACTAACCATGGCTATGTGGTTGCATATTCTGTTAGGAAGTAGCATGATGATACTGAGCTCAGAAGGTCAAAGGCCAAGGTCACTGTGACATTGATACAAAACTGCTTTTTCAATATTAAGTTTTTGCATTTAGCAAAACTTCTGGCTTACTTTTTTTAGGATTAGTTAATCCTAATGGATGTAAACTTAGCGACGTTGTTACCTATAATGTTAGGAAGTATCATGCTGACACAGAAGTCACAACATCGAACCTCAAGGTCATTCTGACCTCTACAAAGCTTTGTTATTTTTCCATGTTAAATATTAGGCTTAGCAGATCTTATTGTCTTGTATCCCAGGATTACTTAACCCTAATAGAACACAACTTGTGTACATGGTTGCTTATACAAGAGGATACAGGTCACCAAGTCAAAGATCACGCCCATTCTACTATTGCTATTTGACTTCTGCATTTTCAACCGTAAGTTTTTCCATTCAGCAAATCATTTACATTTCAGGATTGGTTAATCCTATTGGAAATAAACTTGAATGCTTGGTTACCTATAATGTTAGGAAGCAGCATGATAACACGGAGGTCACTTGGTCAATGCCCCTGTGACAAACAGGAGACAGGTGAGACATTTGATTCCGCAGAATTCGTTTTTATAAGAATGTATCTTTACAAATAAAATTTCCTCCAGGAATGTCTATTCAGAAGCCAAGAGAAGAGGGATTTTGAAGATTTACCACTGGAGATAACCAGGCCAGTCATTCCAGTGGTAGTGTCTTCACCTGGCCTGCAAATGGACATTTCGCAAGACCACTAAGAGATAACATGTCTTAGCCATTTAGGCCTCAAATTTGTTTAAATATTTCAATTCTCTAACAGAATTAATGTTTATTTGCAGAACACAATATTTTTTTAATAATCCATCTCCACTGTCATGTGCAAATCGTCTACACCTGTGCATTTCTTATTACTACTGACCTGTATTATATCTTTGACACTTGTAATGTCAGGGCCTCAATTTCAAGACAACTATTCAGGAAAACTGCTGAATATTTTGAAACTAATTCTACTGGGATCTTATGGTAGCAACCGGCTCCATGTTAGATTTGTTTCAAAATATTTAACAGAATATTCTTTACATCAGTGTTTCTGGTCTGTGATCGATAACATGTTAAGCCAACCACCTGACTTGCTATTTTGTAATCAGTCCTCATGTTTTCAAAGGTGGCTACATGAGATATATACAAAATATTAAACAATTTGCCTTAACCCTTGAATTTGTTCAAGAAATTTCAAATTTTCTCATAGAAAAGGTCCATTTGCAGACCAAGAGATGATGATTTTTGAAAATTTACCACTGGAATGACTGGCCCGGTTATTGAGCCAGTCATTCCATTGGTAAATTCTCAAATATAGTCTTCTTGGTCTGCAAGTGGACATTTCTTATAAGTGTTAAAGGCGTAAAGAGAATGTCTATCATCTCGAGGCCAGGAGAATGTGATATTTGTCAAGCCCTATGTGAAGCGGAGGATGGCTAGACATAAGCTTATCCGATCTTAATTAAATACACTTCCCATGTCATATTGTAAATATGGGATTGTCACGTGTGACCTCGCAGGATGTCTTCTAATTCACGTAAGACCCAAAGTTAAATTATGTTTTGAAAATACCAGGTGAGCTAAAAGTCCAGGTGAGCTAAATATGGATGCTACTTGATTGCATCAATAATATATATATATATATATATATATATGTATACGTACAATTCAAGTATTGGAAAGTTAGGATGAATAATAGGCATACACGTACATGGCCGAGTCGACCACCTGCTATTTATAAATATGTCAGGCACTGGGACAGCGGAAAGTCTAGCCAGCCAGGTCATACCGTTATATGTAATATTGTGTACTAATGTTAAATGGATAGGAATACTGTTTATAGCATTACGTAACCAGATGACATTAATATGATGATGAAATTCGAAATGATTCTATCATTCTGAATTGATGTGTATGCGAGAATGATTTAGTTAAATGTTGTTGCTGCTTAGCGAACAACCACTTTTATTATATTCAGCAGTTGTTGATAGTTGTAGTTTTGGAATAAAGTAACATTTAGTGGCTAGTGTTGGGATCATGAAATTATGAGATAAATTGAACGTGAGTAACTGACACAGTTTGATGACGTAAGCACTGGTATTTGATCATGGGCTAGAACAACACCATCTGGTAATGAATCCAGCACATGTGCCTAGCACCCTAGAATTCCTGGGGTTTCTCCATTAGTACGCAATGGACAGGACATGGACATTGGAGTGTTTTAGAAAAATTCATAACAGAATCAAAATTTATTGATTAACTATATGCCACTCATTTTATGGTATGCATCAACAACACACAATCTTCTTGGAAGGAATGGGCAGAATATGGTCAGGATGACGTCGCTGAAAGGGCCAATTAATTATCAGGTCAGAACTTCTAGGAAGAGATAAGCGGAAGTTGATTGGTGAATTTATTGCTTGGCCAATCAGTGTGCTTATCGGGTCCCTAGAAGAAACATAAGAATATGTTCTGAGAGAAGTTGTGCATTTCTGGGAAATGACCAGAATGATGGAGTCATAATCTGTTGCTATAAAAGATGATACTTCTCTCAGAACAAATCAATCGGGTTACTCGAGCCAAACCATCCGGTTCACCGATTCACCAAGCTGTCGTAAGTTCCAAGCTATGGCTTTGCCTAACGAAGCTTGAGGTAGGAGTAGGGTAGGAAATATGGTAGTCTAGAATTGATAGTTTTATGTACAAGTCGATTGTACTAAGTATTCTTTGAAGAGCGATCTTGCTCAAAACCATTCGTTTGTATTATAGTATAAATAATTTATGTAAGACCAGAGTTTGTCAAGTATATTAGGAATCTAACACGAGCTGGGAGAAACACCCAGTCCTTACTTGGAATCGTAGACCAGTCAGATCAGGCCCAGCAGTCAGGTTGAAGAAATCTTAGTAAGTTCCGGCAACGCCCACCGAAATCTTCAATGGCGAGTCTGCCAGGATGTTGTATTCGGTTTAAATTCATCAGACTATATACTTCGCACAGGAGTGCTAATCTGTGAAAATCGTAATTACTTTCTAAATTATGAACAATCCAGCTGAAAAAGATATTCTTTCAGTATTAACAGATCTAAATGATAGAGTAACATCTTTTATCGACTTTGCCAAATTATCGAGCAATCTAAAGGTAGTACAACATCATGAGTATCGTGAGAACGGTGTCATTCGCATCACCACTGACATGAGGTGCGAAGAACAGTCCCATTTAAAACGAATCATAGTCCAGTTATATTACGAATAATGTAGGACTTTTCAATAGATAATTTTCATCAAATTCTATAATGGCAACTACCCAGGCTACCTTAGAGGTAGTCAACTCGGTTGGGATGAAAATCGCCAATGCGGTATCCAAGTAAGATGATAGGAGAGAATCGGATCGCGTGCAGCGTCAGGAAACATGTGAGTTGATGCAACGAGTTAAGCCATGTGAGCATCAAAAGGGGCACTGTGTAAGGCCCTCAACCAATTCATCTTAAACAAGGATAGGGTCACCCTATCATTTGGCGAATTGGAGAGATTCGTTACCCTCAACTTTATCTCAGCAAATGAGAGGAGAGGCTAAACTACGTTCTTGATGCTGTGAAACAGCGGTCCAGTGAAACCATAATTGCATTTAATCGCTGCTTCGAGGAACAAGCAAGACGGGCGTACCCTGCTGTTAATGACGACACATCACGGATAGTGTTGTCTGCTTACATCAGATCCCTTTACGACCAGGGTATGGGGAAGAGGATAGTATGCAAGAAGGCGAAGACTTGCGAGGCGATGAGATTGACCGAGGAGGAAGAATGTTGCAAGCAATGAAATTCCTGTACATCGGGAAGAGGAAATGGACATATTTCAAGGAAGGAAAGAAATGAGGAGCCAAATTCAACAACAAAGTCAAATGATTGAGAGACTGTTCTGTTATCGAAAATATCCAATTGATACCAGTGCCTCAACCACGAACACAACAACAACAGCGAGCTGCACCCAAAGCTCCTCAAAAGAAGCGAGACCCGCCCATGTGTTTTAACTGTGATAAGAAAGGGCACCTCATGAAAGATTGTAGATCTCTAGGACAATGACATAAAGTCCCGCATAGAAGCTGGTTGACCGTAAGATTAGCAAGAGAAATATCGTTCAAGGCAAGCTGATTTTGGAAAACGACTCTTTGCTCGTTAAAAAGGGCACAATACTAATAGTAGGCCACGTATGGTCAAGATATAATAAAGTTTATTCCACACTTTTGTAGTCAAAATGCGCTTAACACAGTCTTGGCGTGATTAAATAGCTTCCTTATTACAAATATATTTTAAGACCAAATTTATGTACCAAACAAAATGCGCATCAATTTTGTAACGCCGGTCAACATTAAATGATCCAAATTGAATTATTACGAACGACAACATAGCAGGCTTCTTAAGTTGGCGAGCCAGCGGCTCTTTTGTGATGGGAGGCGGCGTGTTCTTGCGAGATATACGCTAACGGGAGTTTATCAAACGGGTACCAATTATTCAGATCAGTATAATACTCAGTTCCTATCGCACAATGATAACATATAGAAAGCCATGAGTTCCCGATTCCAGAATATTTATATCCGAGTACCCGCTCTAAAATAAACTCTTCAATTGGAGGCGAATCGCGTGATATGTATTTTTTTCATGACGCCATTTTATATCAAATTGTGGATTAATTTTGATGTAATAAACAACCTTTATTAAAGGATACGCAATATTTAGCCGCTCAACTCAAATAATTTCACTTCCCCGGTGATGTGTTGAGGTATACATTAAACACAGGGATAGGCGGTGAGAATTTTTACAGGAGAAAATGTGTTGAATTTCCGTGGTATCAGCGTTAGAACTTTTTTGGGAAAACCGTTAGCGCATAACCATTCAGAGAATTGGGAATGCGGGATAAGTGTGTGTGATTACAACAACAATGACAAATAGAGACCAAGTGAACAATCTTTATTCATCTAAAACTAATCATGAGTCAATACAAACAAATCAGTTATTTATTTAGTTTATTTAATCATTCACATTCGGCTGATAGCCGGATGTTTGTTTCCATGATTGGTAACGCGAGCAGAGTTTCACAAGCGTAAGTGTTTTGACAAAAATTTCAACATGGCGATTATACGATTATTTCATTTTATAATCGTCCACGATCATTTTGAATTATATAATCGCGATTAATCGAATAATAAAAAAATCGTGCAACCCTACTCTCAGTTGCTGAAAAGATGGGTCCTGTGAATAATCTCCTTCATACGATGTTCTCACAAGTGGATGTTTTATTAATGGAAAACGTGTCAATGACTCGAACGAATATTACGCTTAGCGCATTTATTTTGAAACTGAGTGCTAAATACCCTATTCATCGCGTTGTATGTAAAACTTTTACGGTACCGAGTGGAGTTATGAGCGTGGATAGAGATATATTTATCAGACAGCTTCCTACAAGAGTATTATTCGGTTTTGTACCAAATAATGCTTATAATGGTGTTGCTAATAAAAACCCATTCGGGTTTTATAATAATAAAACTACCTACACTACATGCTATATTAATGTGGAAGAGGTGACAACATCACCAATACGCCCATCATTTAGTGACAACATTTACTCTGATGCCTACTTTTCGCTGTTCAGTGGTACTGGAGCACTATTTAAAGACTGCGGGTACCCGATTGATAAAGCACACTTCAGATATGGCACCACACTATTCCCATGGGATTTTACTCGTGATTTAGCTGATTCAGAGCACCGATACCCTACACGTACTGGATCATTAAGAGTTGTCTTCCATTTTAGCGAAGCACTACCTGATACAACACACATGATTTGCTATGCTCAATTTGATAATACAATAGAAATCAGAGACTTTAATGTATTAACAGATTATGCTGAATACATTTGCAATAGAGCATCTATTATTTGGTGATGACAAAAAGCGTGAACACTTCGTCAGAGATTTTCCAATTGACAATGTACCCATTCATATTAAATATCCCCTGTTTAAGACTATATGCTCGGCCTCAACGTGGCGCAGGGGTGTAACCCACTGGGTGTCAATCCAGACATTTGGAGGGGCTAACCAGAGCATTATGCACAACGCTAATGAAATTACACTTGGAGATCGAATCAATCGAAATGGTGCTCGCCCTGTGAGGATCCGCCAGGCAGGTGCAGTGCCGGGCTCCATGCCTCGAAGGAGCCCACCCTCAGCTACTGGAGGTCCCATCAACTCGTCTTGTGGAGCCAGGGGACGAGGATGGAGAGCTACTGGCCAACGGAAAGAGAAGACCAAACCCAAAGAGAACCCCAGTATCAACATCATGCACTGGAATGCAGAAGGGGTTACCAACAAGAAATCAGAGCTCGAACAGTTCCTGTACGAAAACAACATTGATATCTGCTGCATTCAAGAGACACACCTGCAAGAAGGAAAACCATTTAAGATCAGAGGTTACCAGATTTTCCGGTGTGATCGAAGAGGAAGAAAGAAAGGTGGGGTGATGACCTTGGTCCGAAACAGCGTGAATGCCAGCCAGATCAAAACCTTTATGGAAGAGGCAGAATATATCAAGATCAAGGTAACAACCAGCAACTCTGTGATTGAAATTGTCAATTATTACTGCCCTAATGACAAGAATCTCTCACTTGACACAATCCAGGTGCCGGACTGCCACTTCCTCATTGCGGGAGACTTTAATAGCCAGTCCCAGAGCTGGGGATACAGAACACTTGATAAACGAGAAGACATTGAAGCATGGCAAGATGAAAAGCACCTTTTACTTGTCAACGATCCCACAGATCAGCCTACCTTCTACTCGCGCCGATGGCACTCGACACCAACGCCGGACTTGGCATTTTGTACAGAAGACATTCACAGAAACCTCAGTAGAGTGGTCGGATCGCAGTTAGGAGGAAGCGACCACCGCCCAGTCCTCCTCTCTCTTTCTGGAAGTATTTCGGCCAGTTCACCTCAACATCCAAGGTGGAACTACAAAAAGGCAAATTGGAGTCTGTTCGGCATTCGTTCCAATGAGCGTACCCATAATATAGCAGTAGAAGGGAGAAACATCAACAATGTGGTCAAGGAATTTAATTCAAGTATCCTCAAGGCTGCCAATGAAGCGATTCCTTGAGGGTTCAGGAAAAACGACAGCCCCTACTGGACAACAGAACTGCAAGCAGCACATGATAAACTAGACAAGGCCAGAGAAGATGCAGAGGGTAATCCCTGTCATGAAAACCACTTCACGCTACAACAAACTAAAGCCAGGTATCTAAAGACCAAGCTGGAGGCCAAAAGAAGAAGCTGGAGGGAAAAGACGGCAGGGTTTAATTTAGAGACACCACAAAACTATGGAGACTGACTAAAGCACTCAATGATGAGGGTGTCAGGGGAGAGAAGATTACTCTTGAAGAAGATGGACAAACACTGACAGGAAAGATGGCAGCAGATGCCTTTGCGAAGGCATATGCAAAAGAAAGCAACATTTCTATAACACGAATGCGTCAAAGGGAGGTTAGAAAAGAGCAAAAGGAAAGAACAGACACCAACACTCACGATGCAATGAAAGTTGACATTAGTTTAACAGAACTGAAGAAGGCTATCCGCCAACTGAAAGAGAAGAAATCTCCCGGGCCAGATGGCATTACGAATGAAATGATCCAACACCTTGGTAATGCATCTCTTCGCAAGTTGCTAGACATCTTTAATCTCAGTTGGACCAATGGAGAGGTTCCTCAGTGCTGGAAGGAAGCCAGAATGACTCCTATTCTGAAAAAAGGAAAGAACAAGACGAAAGTGCTGAGCTACCGTCCTATCAGTCTTACAAGCTGCATATGCAAGACCATGGAGCGCATCATCAACCAGCGGTTGCAGTGGTACCTGGAGTCAGAGAACATTATAGTTTCAGAGCAGGCCGGATTCAGAGGATACAGGAGCACAGAAGATCAAACAACACATCTTGCACAGGTCATAGAGGACACTTTTCAAGCCAAGAAGGTGATGCTAGCTGCCTTTATCGATCTGCAGAAAGCATTTGACAAGGTGTGGAAGGATGGCATCCTCGTGAAGCTCCAGCGCACAGGCATCGGTATGTTCCGATGGACCAAGTCATACCTACACAATCGCAGAGCTAGGGTGCTGGTGGATGGACAATCTGGACAGAATGTATTGCTGAGACAAGGGGTGCCACAAGGCGGAGTATTATCACCTACTCTGTTCATACTCTTCATCAATGACATTGTAGCAGAGCTGCCCAATGGGATCCTAGCAGCCCTCTATGCAGATGACCTCGTAATCTGGTGCACCGAGGAGTACACAACGACTGCCACGTACAGAATGCAGCTCGCCTTGGACAGAATTACAGCTTGGGCCAATCGCTGGTGTATTACCATCAACAAAGAAAAATCATCAGCCATGCTATTCACACTGTCCACCAAAACCAAGGTTGGCAATCTGACACTGGGTGGTACTCCACTCGAATACGAGGACCAGCAGACATACCTGGGAGTCACATATGACAGAAGATTAACATGGAAGGAGCACATCCAGAATGCAGAGGCAAAGGCCAGAAGAAAGCTAAACATCATGAGGAAGCTGGCAGGAACAAAGTGGGGTGCCAATGAAAGGATCCTCAAGACCATCTACCTAGGTGCCGTACGACCACACCTTGAGTATGGATCCAGCTCATGGATGACAACAGCTAAATCTCATCAACAGAACCTCGACAGAGTACAAAACCAGGCACTGCGCATCATCACTGGTGGAATGAGATCAACACCAATAGAAAAAATGGAGCAGACAGCAGGCATTCCCCCACTTAGCAAAGGAAGGGAATGCAAAGCACTGATCCAAGCTGCAACGTTCAAATCGTTCAATAACCACCCGATGAAGATCAGGCAAGCACAGCTGTCATCAGGAAGACTTAAAAGATCAAGTTTTGTGAAAGAGACAAAAGGACTTCAAAGGAAACACCAAGAGATGTTGCCAGCACAAATAGAAGATCCAAATCACACCCTTGATCCTCCACCCTGGGAAAACAAACTAGAGAGCATAGCTATTCGCACCACAGTACCTCATCTCACAACCAAAAATGAACACAGTGATGTGAGCAAGAAGGCCCTGACCCTAGCCATGCTGGAAGAAATGTACCCTCAGGAGACATGGATAAGGATCTACACAGATGGATCAGCCAAAGATGCAATTAGGAGCGGAGGTGCCGGACTGCACATACAGTATCCAAACGGACAACATGAGTCAGCTGCAATACCGACAGGCAAACACTGCACAAAGCTGAAGTCGAAGCACAGGTTCATGCAGCTAATACCATCAGCAGAACAGCAGACCCTATTGCACAGATTGTCTTTTTATCTGATGCCCGCTCCGTCCTTGAGGCTATCACCAAAGGTAAGCTGCCACAACTTGAAGAAGCACTACAAACCATCAAATGCTTTCGGATAGCACTGCAGTGGATCCCCTCACACTGTGGAGTCCAAGGAAATGAGGAAGCAGACAAGATGGCAAAGGTGGGTGCAGAAGAGAATCAGACAGAAAACATGGTTACCCATACAGAGATGAAGACTATCATTAAGTCCCTCTATAGAACACCTCAATCAGAAGATGCCTACCATCATCTCTCGAGGCCAGAGCAAGTGACCATTTTTCGTCTCAGAACTGGACACAACAGACTAAACCAACACATGTACAAACGGTTCCACCGTACGACATCGCCCGCTTGTCCTTGTGGAGAAGCAGAACAGACCACAGAGCACATACTTCAATGTTGCAGTACGTATCAGCTGCTGAGAGAAGAGATCTGGCCTTTGTCAACCTCTTATTCTTGAAAAGCTGTATGGGTCTGTGGAAGAACTGCAGAAAACCACAGATTTCATCTTGAGAACGGCTCTCCAAGTGTGATACCAGCGATCGAAAAGAAGAAGATATTAAATATCATCCATCTTCATTAGTGATAAACAGGCATCCAAGTAATAAAGGCAGGCAGCACTGGGTTGCGGTTTATTACACATTGAGTGGAAAAGCAGAATACTTTGACCTTTATGGAAGACGCCTTTCAGACAGAAGAATGATATCAAATGTACGCAATGGGCATCATGCGTGCATTTATTCCTATAACGCTGAACGGGTTTAACTGGCACTGATGATAACATGTGTGTATATTGCTTATATTATCATTCAGGAGGTGTAGACATGAAGCATATACTATGGACGCTAAGAAAAAGTGACAGAAACGATGCGAAAGTTACACTTTAACTAGAGTTAGAGTTTAGAGTGTTTTTAGAACATAGTTTCTATTAACACCAGCCTTATGTATACACCCGGAAACCATTTCACAATATACAGTACAATGTTTTACAATCCTGCCTCATAGACTCTCTACAATATTTGGACCCTTATGCTTGAAGGATGTTTCCAGTTTTACAATCCTGCCTCATAGACTCTCTACAATATTTGGACCCTTATGCTTGAAGGATGTTTCCACTCAACTTTAAGTTAAAATCGGTCCACTGGTTTTCGACAATACATATTCACTTTAATATGGGAGTATTTTGGGGGAAAACTCAAGATGATCACGAAATCGTTTATCCGATATGTTAGAAAGTGGTGAATTTGAAAACACCCAAAATCTTATATAGATCAAATTTCTGCTTCAAAATCCATCAAACAAAAATTTCAATATGGCCGCCAAACATGCTACAATTTTGATTGATCAACATCGGCCATTTATGGGGGGGGGGGGGGGGCGTATCAATTTCCCCTTGAAGAAACTTGAATGAAAACTAGATAATCCAAGATGGCCACCTATACATTTTCCCAATTAAACTTGGTTCAGCTCTTGTCATAGACATCAAGAGTTTTGAACCGTTCCCACATAGTTTCTGAGATTTTAAGAATTTCACAAAACCAAGATTTCCACCAGCCAAATGGTCTTATCTGCTTCCATAGAACATATACACGGACCACTATACCATAAGAATACTGACTGCCAAATATAATTGAAATCGGGCAAGTCGTTCTCGAAGACATTTTAATGGGAGTTTTTGGAGGGAAAACAATCCAAGATGACCACAAAAAGATTTTTAGGTCAATTTCACACAATGCGTGTGTGTGTGTGTGTGTGTGTGTGAGCCCATCGCTCGCGCATGCATGCATGCGTGACTGTTTCATTGATGTCCGTGGATTTTCCTCATGCTGTGTAACTTCACAACTTATATGTATCTGCTATGTAATAGTTAATTTCATTCTTGTACTGACCCATCGATGGGTTAAATACAATAAATATTACTACTACGCCTTCAGGATTTATGGTAATTATTCGTAATATAGAAGCCTAAAATATTAACTTCAGAGAATTTCGAGCGATCTGCGATAGTGCTAAAGTCAGATGTAAGACAAAAAGATCAAAGAGTAACACAGAATATTCAGAATAAATCTTTCAATGTTCTGAGAAGCAGATTCAGGATATTGTGTGGCTATCACTACGTAGAGTCAAAACAAAAGGCAGAACAATAATAGATCAAGGACAATCTAGTGTGGATCAGCTTGTCAAACTTGATGATGACTATCATGCCCACCGAAGCTTTATTCGCTATGGTTGCCAGCTTAAAACACATTGGAAACCACTGTTGCATTCTCTAGAACAAATCATTGGCAAGGTAGATGATTCCGATGACCGGCGATGACGAGATTTAGGACATGAGCTGTGAAACAAAAATGCTGATTTATCAGAGGAGATCCCGTCGCCACGTGCAGCCCATTACTTTGACTATATAGTGCAAACATTTTCCCTTTTTCTGGCAAGTTCGGTAATGCCTCTTGGCAATGTAACTAATTATTATTACAGAATTGAATGTCAGCAGGGGTTGGGTGGGGTCTTAACCACATATGCATGCTGTATTATGAGCATATTACGCTCCACAACTTAGCTTAACAGCAACAAGGAAACAGATGAATTTATTTCCAAATATGTTACAATAGACAGACAGATGTGGCATGGCACTCGCCTACCCTTGATACGTATTGATGGATATAATGATACAGTTCTCAAGGTCCAGCACATCACAAGCATATGCTTGCATCGTGTATTACGAATAAGGATTGCGCCGAACGTGGCAGCAATCAACAATAATTTGCTCCAAAGTGTTTGTCTAAATTTGGCAGTTCTAGAATGTTTATAACAGTGACTTTTAGTCAAAATGATTATTAACGTCTGCCTATTGTGTTTGTTATATCAATGCTGGATTATTAATTCGAAATATCTCGTTTTGAGTGAAATAAGTTTTAGAATAATAACTTCAAAGTCTATACATTGCCGGCCATTAAGCTTGCTAGATTACTGTGAGAAGAACTCAGCTAGTCGTCATATAGTGCACTGTATACAAATGAACATGATTAAGTACACGTCACTCGAACTGAGAAGAATTGACCTGCTGTCATACAATAGCGGTCAATCAAGACGACTGGACACAGATGTACTAGCCAGGATTCGTACGTACGGTATTGGTTTTACACTGCCTACACGGCGTGGCTGTAGAGCGGGCAGACGGAAACAGCGGTTGATATCAACCCGGATTACACCACTCCACAAGAGAATTACTAGTCAATCCATGGAAGGCGTGTGTTCGAATAACCGTATTCAAATTCCGCTAGTATCAAACATAGCTGATAATCCAACTGTATGCCCCGCGTTTTCACAAAATCAAACTAACTGTAAATGTGCCTTAATAAACGCCAGATCCGTACGGAACAAAACTGTTAGCATAGTGGACTACGTGACTGAAAATGACCTCGATATTGTAGCCTTAACAGAGACTTGGTTGAAGGCAGACTGTGATAACATTGCAATAGGTGATTTGATTCCCGATGGTTACCAATTTAAGCAAATTCCCAGATCGTCCAGGACTGGTGGTGGTGTGGGCGTTTTGTACAAAGAGTCACTCGATATCAATGTTATTAAGTCGCCAACATACCACACTCTTGAGTGCATTGGATTTGACATTGTTCAAAACGCTACCCTAATCAGAGCTGTAGTAGTATACCGCCCGACCCCATCGAAAAAGCACAATCCGCCAATAGCACAGGTATTCAGCGAAGTATCATCAATTTTCGATCGCTACGCACTCAGCATGGGTAACTTACTAATACTTGGTGATTTCAACTTTCATATGGAAAGGTCGGATGATCACAATGCATCAGTTATGAAATCGCTCCTAGAAACTTCGTGTTTGGAACATGTCAGAAGTCCTACTCATACGAAAGGTCATTTACTTGACCTCGTTATAACACGATCTAACGAATCACTCGTAAGCAATGTCAATGTAGACAGTGGTGCAATAACGTCTGACCATGCGTTCGTTACATTCGATCTGACACTTGCTAAACCACCCCTGCCGAAGAAGACTGTTTATTACAGGAACTTACGGTCACCACCTCTTCCATTAATTCAATCAGATATTCTATCATCTACTCTGTACAGTAATCCATCTGATGATTTATCACAATTAGTCAATCAGTACAATAGTGAGTTGCGAGACATTATAGATAGGCATGCCCCTCTCAAAACTAAGGTAATCGTGGTTCGGCCTCAAGCACCGTGGTACACCAGTGAAATTAAACATGCCAAACAGCTGTGTCGTAAACTAGAACGTCTGGCCCGCAAAACTCAGTTAGAAGTTCATCGCCAAGCATATGCACATCGGCGCAAAACTATTACCTCCATGATCATTACTGCAAAACAGGACTACTATTCTAAACTAGTGTCTGACAATGCAAGTGATCAGAGAAAACTGTTTTCAGTGTTTAATAAATTGCTCCACAAGGGCATAGGTAGCAATGTCTTGCCCCAACATAAGGATGCAACAGAATTGGCTGGCAGATTTGCAAACTACTTCTTTGACAAAATAGAATTGATTCGTAGTAACATTCTAAAACATGCTGACTATACAGGGCTGAGCGACAGCACCGTATCGCCACTTGATTGTACAATGACGTGTTTCACCCCTGCTTCTGCTGACGAGGTCTTGGCAATTATTCGCAGTTCTCCAACAAAATCATGCGCATTGGATCCACTTCCAACATATCTACTCAAAGACTGCATTCAGGAGGTATTGCCTGCGATAACTGAAATAATTAACATGTCAATGGAAAAGGGTCCTGTGCCGGACGATTTTAAAGCCGCAAATGTGATGCCTTTATTAAAGAAACCGTCGTTGGATCCAAATATGCTGTCTAACTATCGCCCAGTGTCCAACCTCCCCTATGTCTCAAAACTCCTAGAAAAAGTCGTAGCTAATCATCTTAACAACCATTTGGAAGTAAACAATCTGCTTGAACCATATCAGAGCGCATACCGAAAGCTTCACAGCACCGAGACGGCACTAGTTCGAGTGCAAAATTACATTTTGTGTTCAATGGACGAACGTATGTGTGTGATATTGGTGTTACTAGACTTATCGGCCGCATTCGACACCATCGATCATACAATTATGTTGTCGCGTCTACAGGAACTGGGCCTTGCCGGCACTGTCCTTTCTTGGTTCGAGTCCTATCTCAAATGTCGCCGTCAAACTGTCATCATAAACAACTCCAAATCATCCGATGGTACATTGACTTCCGGTGTGCCTCAAGGATCCGTTTTGGGGCCCCTGCTGTTTACAATATATACATCACCACTTGGTCGATTACTGCAAAAGCACGGAGTTGAGTATCATTTCTACGCTGATGACACGCAGCTATATATAGCCTTCCGCCCAAATAGTCAATTTGATGCTCGTGAGAAATTAGAACTTTGCATTCGCGATGTAAAACTCTGGATGCTTAACAATTTTCTACAGCTAAACGATAAAAAAACTGAAATACTGCTTATCTCGTCCCGGCAACTCCGACCAAAACTTGACATAGAGCATCTTCAAATTGGTGACGAAAACATTTCTTTTAACTCTAGTGCAAGGAACATTGGTGTCATATTCGATGACTCGATGTCCATGAACAAACATGTTACGTCCCTCTGTCAATCGCTATTTTTCACATTCAGAAACATTAACAAAATTAGAAAATTACTGACAGCAGATGCCACTAAGACCCTCATTCACGCCTCTATAACATCCAAATTAGACTATGGAAATGCATTGCTAGCAGGAATTACATCAGAGCAGATACAACGTCTCCAGAGGGTGCAGAACATGGCAGCACGGATAATAACACGAACCAAGCGAACAGACCACATAACACCAGTACTCAAACAACTCCATTGGCTTCCTGTGAGAGAGCGCATACAGTATAAAACCGTGCTTCTCGTTTACAAATGTTTACATGGACTAGCCCCACAGTATCTATCTACTTTAATTACAAAGAGAATTGCACCTCGCTCCCTAAGATCAAGTGATCAGACATTATGTGTGGTCCCGTCTACTAATTTAGTTGTTGGACAGCGTGCATTTTCGAATTCCGGTCCAAGACTTTGGAATAATCTACCTGCCCATATCCGAAACTGTCACAAAATTGAGCCTTTTAAATCTAGCCTAAAAACGTATCTTTTTCATCCTTAAAATTTGTAAAGCGCCTTTGAGCGATTAATTTCGTAATTGGCGCTCTAGAAATATTTACATACATACATATGTTGTAAATTATGACCATAAAGTCCAGAGAGAGAGAGAGATGTTGTAAATTATGACCATAAAGTCCAGAGAGAGAGGAGATGGGCAACTTGCTCAGAAGAGCCAGTGACGAGGACAAAATAGGCAATCAAGATATTTGTTCTCAAGTCTGAACCATATCAGCTTTCGACACTTTTTCAGTCAAAGCCTGCGAGGGATGCACAAATATGTAAACAAGCACATGGTACTACTACAACAGAAATATTGTCCCAGAATATTTGGAGACCAGTTTTTATTCATTGAACTAACCAACATTATGAGACTAAAATATGATTTACATTTTGCAGCATACAGATTTGGACATATGGTTCCTGAAGACAAGCATCATAAGGCCTGATAAGCTGGTACCACATTTGTCGTCTTACCATCATAATGTCGATGAACATGCCTTTCCGCGCTTCTGAAAATGTCAATGGTTCGTGCACTGATGTTGTTATTGGTGATGTATCAGGTGAAGTGAAAATCAAATCAAAAAGAATGCAAAGGAAATAAATGGGTGTATGACTCCGGTGTGAACTGACAGCCAATCTGGATACTAATGATGGATTGGTGAATGGAGCGGCTGGAATTGTTGAACAGCTAGATCACGGACGCAACAACAATGTAGATGTGATTGGGTACGGTTTGATGATGAAGATGTAGGCAGTAAATTACGCTCAGAGTACAAATGGATTAAGAGATTGTCAATGTACGCTACACCATAAAAAAGTAGCTAGGAAATGTACTGTGTAGCAATAAATGTACTAGAATTGTACGGAAACAATTTTCCTAAGATTGTCATCGGTGAAAACAGATCACAGGCTGATACCTTACAGAAGGCTGTGATAGAATTACCAACCAGGAAAAGCTGCTATATGCATTTTGTTGCCTTCAGCAGAGTCCAAAGAGCTAAATAAATATTCATTATAGGAAATGTCTCTGAGAGTACAATTGCTGTTTCTTCAGAGGTGAAGTAAAGAAAGGATGCTACAGCTTTATTACACACCGTTATACATGTTCGTAACCGCAAATCATTCCATCACACTGTGATGATGTAAAGGACAATTATAATGTTCATCAGTCATACTCATGCCAACAGAAACTGGGCTGTGTCAACAAGGCAATAGCATGGATTTCAATATCATCAGATCAGTCTCAGTCTCTCTCTCTCTCTCTCTCTCTAACAGGAATTATAATTGTGTTGAGATAACTGCTGCCATTGTATTGGACAATCTGCACATTGAATGTGTCTATGTGCGTCTTAGCGAAACAGCTGCGTCTGCCGTCAATTCTTTGAGAGAACACATATTATAGTAATGTGTGATTTTAAGAAATGGAATCATATGGTCTTTGGCAATTAATAAAATGTTGCACAAACAACAACTGATTTAATAGGTATTTAGTCACAAGCCTGACTGGTTTGCAGTAAAATATATTCATGTTTAAATTGCATGATCTTGTACTAGCGATCAAAGAGCCTTGTACCGACAGTTTTTGGAGAATCCTGATGCAGATTGTGTACAGTAACTGCTGTGGAGAAGCCTGATGCCAATTGTGTACAGTAACTATTGCAGAGAAGCCTGATGATGATAGTGTTATTAACTGCTGTTGAGACGCCGGATGCTGATTATGCACAGTAACTGCTGTGGAGAAGCCTGATGCTGATTGTGTACAGTAACTATTGTAGCGAAGCCTGATGCTGACTGTGTACAGTAACTATTGTGGAGAAATCTGATGCTGATTGTGCAAACAGAAGCCCGATTCTGACTGTACTGTCACTATTGTGGAGAAGCCTGATGCTGATTGTGTACACCAACTATTGTGGAGAGGCCTTGTACTGATTATACACACTAACTATTGTGGAGAGGCCTTGTACTGATTATGCACGTTAACTGTTGTGGAGAATCCTGATGCTGATTGTATACAGTAACTGTTGTGGAGAATCATGATGCTGATTGTGTAGAGTAACTATTGTGGAGAATCCTTGTACTGATTGTGTACAGTAACTATTGTGGAGAAGTCGTGTACTGATTGTGTACAGTAACAATTGTGGAGAGACCTTGCACTGATTATGTACACTAACTATTGTGGAGAAGCCTGATGGTGATTGTGTACCATAACTATTGTGGGAAATTGATTGTGTACAGTAACTATTGTGGAGAACCCTTGTACTGATTATGTACATGAACTATTGTGGAGAGGCCTTGTACTGATTGTGTTCAGTAACTAGCATAGAGAAGCCTGATGCTGACTGCGTACAGTAACTATTGTGGAGAAGAGTTATGCTAATTAATTATGTAACTAGCCTTTGTTAAGAAGCCAGATACTGATTGTGCACAGTAACGATTGTAGAGAAGCCTTGTACTGATTATGTAACTAACTATTGTAGAGACGCCTTGTACTGATTATGTAAGTAACCATTGTAGAGACGCCTTATACTGATTATGTAAGTAACTATTGTGGAGAGGCCTTGTACTGATTATGTAAGTAACAATTGTAGAGACGCCTTGTACTGCTTATGTAAGTAACCATTGTGGAGATGCCAGATGCTGATTGTGCACAGTATCTATTGCAGAGAAGCCGTTTAATGATTATGTAAGTAACTATTGCGGAGAAGCATAGTACTGATTATGTAACTATTGTGGAGAACCCTAGTACTGATTATGCAAGTAACTATTGTGGAGAAGCCTTGTACTGACTGTGTACAGTAACTATTGTGGAGAAGCCTTGTACTGACTGTGTACAGTAACTATTCTGGAGAAGCCCAATGGTCATTGTGTACAGTAACTAGTGTGGAGAATCCCGATGCTGACTGTGTACAGTAACAATCGTGGAGAAGCCTGATGCTGAATGTGTACAGCAACTATTGTGGAGAAGCCGTGTACTGATTATGTACAATACCTATTGCTGATTGTGTACAGTAACTATTTTGGAGAAGCCTTGTACTGATTGTGCACAGTCACTGTTGTGGAGAAGTCTTGTACTGATTATGTACACTAACTATTCTGGAGAAGGCGTATACTGATTGTGTACAGTAACTATTGGGGAGAGGCCTTGTACTGATTCTGAACACCATCAGCATCGTGGAATATTGACTGCGTATATATAGTATGAGCATGAGCCACAAATTGTTACAGCGATATATGATCTTGATTAGATTATGTATAATGAACAAGCTACCAATGGGGCCACATACATTCAAACATTCAGAATGCCTACATTTGGATATGAACTGCTTGCCACTGCCGGTTATGATGGAGTGAATAGCAGCAGAGTACATCTGTTTTTAAGGCAGCGTGCTTCATGACTCTGAAAAAAGTATGTTTACAAGCCTTGTAATATTTAGTTTTACTGGTACTAAGAATTTGCACAAACAATTCAAGCAAAATTAATCAAATTTTATATTGCATATATTTATATCTTATAATTTCTCTGTAGAATGATTTTTTTAACTAATTTACTCAATTGATAGTCAGGGAGTTCAGGGATCGATCGTGTTGGCAGAGCTTAGCTAGAGATGGGCGGGGCATAGCTAAAACTGGATTCCTCCATTTTCTGCCATATGAACTGAAACGAACACAAATGACATATAGCAATAAACGTTTACCATTATTGAGGACAGACCGATGTGGTGGACATCATGTAAGATGATGTGTTCATGTAAAACTATTTAAAAGACAGGCAGACTGTCAGTCGCAGCTACAAATACTATGGCCAGTGATATTTTCTTGTTTGCCTGCGTCGATCGAAATACTTCTTTCGAACGAATACGAACTGCAACTGGCAAGATGTTTTAAGAGGTAATTTAAGAGAGTAACCACACCCTATCCTCAATTTTGAGCTACTTGGCGCGCGCGCACACACACACACACACACGCACACACACACACGCACACACACACACGCACACACACACACACACACACACACACACACACACCACTCTGTTAGCCCTACACAGTCGATTCAATCATGTACAAAGTAAATCCATGCATAATGAAAGATCTTTTAATATAGCATATTCATTTTACTGTTGCCATTTCAGCAAAAGCGGAATTGGGAGAGGATATGTATTGCATGCAATGCCTTGTTAGAGTATGTATTGCTATATTTCATTCTTTGCAGATACATAAAAACAATAGCATTCAAACGTTTAAATAAATGCTACCATTCCCAAAATGGAAGCATGCAAAAAGAAAACTGTAGGTATATTAAGGTGTTTCATAAAAGGCATTATTAATTATCTCAGTACTCCTTAATTATATTAAAATCCTTGAGTACATTTTAATGCCTTCATCCTCAAACAAAACCAAATACTGATCTTCCATACATCTCTTATCCACCACTTGCAATTTATTTCATCAATCCTACTTTTTTAACTTTAGCTATAAACTTTAATATATCTGTAAGATAATAAGCAAATTAATCTTCATCCGTAAGCAAACTCCACAAACTGGCTACATTGTAAAATTTATCGTAATGTGTATTTCTTAGTTACTTATACATGATTACAGTTCAGCAGAATAATAAACGTTTAAACCACTAGCAGCAATAACAACTAGGGTTTGACAGTTCAGTATGGTTTTGTTTACTCATGTGAGACACAATCACGCAAACTTAACATACAGATTAACTGAGATTTTTGCAAGTCATAAAGTTCTGGTAGGCATGTTAGCCAAATAGTGATATACAAAATAATACCATTTAATAATACTAACTAGTAATTTAAATTCGGGAAGAATTTTGTGTATACATTCAGAAATGTTTAATGAATTGCAACTTAATTAATATCATTTTACCTTTAGGTATGTTTCAAAAAATAAAATCGCGATCCTACAATTAAGTTAGATTTAGATGTCTGAATTTAATTCATAGTACAATATTTATAAGACAGTTGGTTTAATAAATATAGGAAATTGTGTTTAGTACACATAGATTTATGAGAAAGTAGCTGTGGTACCGATTTTCAAAAACCAGGGCAACATCATATCATGCAGAGCACAATAGTATATACTTAAGACATCAAAGCAGAAGATAAATATATTAAGCAAAATAGATTGCACGTCAACCCACCTGCCTGTCTTACCAAGTAATATATGATGCATATGTGAATCTCCAGCTGCCCCTTGTCTTATCTCTTTCCCTGAGTGTCCGCGGGGCAAAGGACTTAATGCTCTCTAATGTAGCCACAATTTTCTGTTCTATTCTTTTGTGAATTGTCTGTGCACATAGGCTAACACAACATTTGTGCATGTACAACTATGCTCACACACATTTAATTCTTAGAGATGAAGCAATAGGACTGAGACAGTAATGAATTGCTATGACTGTGGATTTAAACATAAGTCGGTAGTAAACCGGCCCCGTGATGACTTCCTATGTGATGATTGTTTCCACAAGCACTTTCCAAAATATAGACCGAACAGTGTAACTACCTGTGGAAAACAGAGACCAAATGGCAAAGATGATGACACTAACATTTCAATGGATAGTACCAACGCACATGACCCCAAAGAAACAAACAACCACACCATTCATTGACACCAGCATTACCGACTAATACAGACAACCAGGAAAATACAACTTGTACACCTTCACATATCTCTTCAACCATCACAACAATTGGCACAACAAAACAGTGTATGTGTGTAAGTGGTAACAATGAATTTATGATAAACTTCTATACATGTAAGCAATGGTTACACCATATATGTACAGCGCCATCACCCTTCATGATTACTGCACTGACATCATCCAAACGAATGTTTACCTGCAAGAAGTGTCCTCCCAATTCCGACCATATCACCGAATTCCTAGCCTGACATGTTTCTGTCTATGGCAAAGAATATTGGCAAACCACAATAAGTAATGATCCAATTGTATCCCGTGATATATGTACGAACAATCCAACAATCTCATCTCCAGCTTCACAGTCATCATCAAAATCAGATAGAGGTTCAAATGTAAACAACACTACAGTGAACAGAAAAGATGGTAATCCGATTAACTGTGAGAATCTGTGTAATACTAGGCAGAGTGACACAATACAACCTGTAGATCTCACAAATGAACTAATATCTGCTGTTCCAGAAGATTGAAGATCAAACAAGGCCATTACTCACTGCAAGATCAGATATGCGAAATCAAACGAGAAAAAGCTATTAGCATAAATGAGATCGCATCACATTATCATGCGAAGGCCATCAAACGTAATATCAGACCTAACCAAATCAACAAACATATCACACTGACACCAAAATCAACTCAGACACGTGAACATTACCCAACATTACAAGAAATGCACAACACAGGGCCTGCAGAGCATGATCTTGCAGATCCCATTATTCAGCACAAACCAAACAGTATTGGCACCCATGACAGGCAAATAACCACTAGGATGCCTCCAGGTGGGTGGCATATCAAAAACATCCTCACATGGCTCAGACACATACAAACTATGCTGTAAATACCGACACTGTAAAGCCTGGGAACAGAAGCAATGGCCATAACATGAGCACTATAAGTCAGCCCCAAAGCAGATCTGCTATCCAACACACATACAACAATGCAGGCCGACAGTTACAAAACAAAATGCCACCAACCCACACAAGCATGAGTAAAACTAACAAACTTTTAATTATTGGGAGCTCTACGATGAGAAAGCTCAGTGGCAGGTATATGTACATGAAATCATGAACATTACAGTTCAGTCTTATGGTGGTGCCAGAATTAGTGAGGTCACTGATCAGCTCTTCCATTGTCATACATTGGAAGGCGGAAAGTGCCTGGCATGATAAATGACTATGATGCACTAATTGAACAAATTAAAACACTAGCAACAGGTATTCAAATATATGTGCCATCTCTATTCCCTACTGCCATGGCCTAGTACTAACTATGCCAATACTATTGTCATGGAGGTCAACGATATACTCAGATCTCTTCCCATATGGCATAATAGTCTTTGTAAATAATACAGAATTATTTGTGAACCACAATGATGAAGCCAATGCGGAACCTTCCAGAGACGATATCAATCCTACCTACTATGGAGTAAGATTACTCTCTGATAATATTATCAATTACCTTGCAATTAACACTAACTCAACCCGAACTTGTACTCATCTAAGAAAACCAATATCCCAGGATTTTTAGGTGCAAAATCATTAGGGAGAACAATATGGTAACTAGCTATTTTCACAATACAGTATCAGCCAAACGACTAAAACTAAGCAATAGATACAACCCATTATCAGATGAATGGTTGACTACATTAAAACAAGATGAGGCATTTTACAATCAGGATGTGCCTCTTCCCATATTTTCTAAAACACTATCTCAAATTCAAGCCTGCCCAAATCCTAAGACAACCCAAACCAAAAATATAACAACAACTTGGGCAAAAGAACGAAGTAAACTTAAATAACATAAAAACCTGGCAAGCCATCTGGTAAATCAACGATAGTCATGTAAACTCACTACCCTTATGGCCCAACAAAGGCAAAAAACCCACGTGTAACCTGCCTTATATTCATCGATGTTAAGCCCTATACATTTGTCATCGAATAATGTACCGGTTCCATTAAACAACGTTAAGAACGAGTCTGTAAAACAGCCATGAAGTTTGGTGTAAGAGCATCTCCAGTGACTTGCTCATTATCCACATAGCACAAAATGTGATTAGCATTGTAGTGCTGAAAATTATACGGGTTTGTTATCAAAATCTCCGTTATAAGCTCTATTTCCAACTATACTGAATATAACCCTACTTGGTAGGCCCCTGAGAAAAATATTGTCCCTATTCACGCTATTAGTCCCTGAGGGAATGGTAAAACATTTGACTATAACTCTTTTAATAGGGTATCGTGCAGGGAACTTTAGTAATGTTGACGTGTGAGCATTAATTACTTCTAGAATAGGTTTAACCTTACATAAATTTAATGTAGCTTCGTGCAGACGTAATTTATAAGTATGCGTATTGCCACGAATTAGGTTAAAATCAGGTTTACTCGACGTAAAACGTAGCTTTAAGGAAACACTGTTGATCAACTATTTTTCCTGAAGAAAAATGTCAGAATGAATTCTACCGATCATTTCCACAGGGTTACTTAGGGCAATGTTAAGTTTTCTACTCGCATAACCTACATTATTATCCATATGTCCCACCATATTCTTAAACCATAATGCAGCCGTTAATTGGCTCGACCTATGCTGTCGAATAATTAAATAAGCTTTTGAAATAACTGCAAAAAGCGTACGTGTCGTTAGTGTCAGGGACACATTTTTCGCTTAAAAATAAATCCACTTGAGAAAACATAGAGCCAACCAAAAGGTTAACTGGTGCAACATCGTTGTTCGCTGTTAAAGGAGTTTCCACACCCGCAACAACCTGTATAATGCTAGCCTTAACGTAACTGTAACTTTGAGCTAAATCTATGTATCCATCCCCGCCTCCAGAGACGAAAAACTTCCCCCAGAGTTGGACAAGCTCGTAATGGGTGGATAGCTTTACCAACGAGCTTGATCCATCATAGTCATTACACGTTTCACAGTAAACAAATCTAATTCGCTGTTAATGCAGTGACAAGGTGCCGTCTTATTAGTTAACTAAATATATCAACTTGTTTAGAGTTTCTGATGCTTCTCACTCTACACTTATGCTTCGATTGACTTCTGCGCTGTTTAGAGGATCGTTGACCCCTCTTAGCATTTTTGTGTCTAGGTTGTGAATTAGCTCCCGAGATATTGTTACGCGCTAACACTATGGCTTTTGGTATGATCGCTTTACCAACATTCAAAATTTTTCATGGATGTTTTCAATTTTTTACCCACTAAAACATCTTCAGCCACTCCTAAACCTGCTGACAAAGCAAAATTTAGGTGAACAGTGTTTTTATTGCAACATTCCTCGTTGAAGCGCTATAAGGGCGTAGGGCGGTATATAGGGTGCGCTTACAAAATTTTTCCTACACTAGCTATGGCATGGCTGCTCTGAACCGCGAACCTATAATATTTCCTAACCCGTGACCCTTTTGACTCCTAAAGCTTACGAATACTGTTAATGTCCACCAGCTTGATTAGCGTAATAAACTCCCAAGAAGGCTGAATCCGGATTATCCATATACATCATTTTTTGCTTTGTTTTTTTGTTTTTTAGAGTCAAAATGTTTAGATACAACTAGCAATTATGCGTCAATTCTTAGACCGTAAGTCTAAAATCTAAACAAATTATGCTCGGTGATGCGCCGTCTTCAAATGGTATGTTCTCTCCAGTCATATCGCTTATAACCACACCTATCATGTTGATGTAGTTCTTAGATACGGTTCTATATTGAATGTCAGGAAATGTCCATTGACAAATATCTCCTCCGCCATGGCTGCTAGATATTGGTATAACTCTTAACAGTGATGCTGTAGCGACTCCGACTACATTGTGGCCTACGATATCGCAATATACGTAAAGCGTAGTCAATGTAATTACTTTTGCGCGTTGACAGAAATCCGCCCATGGGGCCGGGTTGCTAATGATATGCTTGGTATAGCCTAAGAATTTGCCTATGTAGTTGTCAAATTCGATAGCAAACATTCGCTTAGCGGTTAATGTTAGAGGTTGATTCGATCTGTGAAATAGTTGAATCTAATGGCATTTTAATAATGCTTGTGACTATTAATCTGCTTATTTATCAACTTTATTAGATTATTAACAGCATAGAAGCCTTTGGGTATATCTACGCATTGGATGTAGGTATTTCTAGATTTTTACGTCAAACTTAGTCTTTATGGTCCGTTGAACGCGTTCAACTATCGCTGCCTTCGGGCGAGAGTTGTGAGATGTGTAGAAATGTATACCTTTAGATGGTAATACGTGTCTAACGGTAGCGTTCACGAATTCGCCCCCTTTATCGCTCTGAATCGATTTTGGTTTTCTAGAGACAGTATTCAGACAAAATTCCAATGCTTAAGCTTTTTTGCTGGTTTATTCGTTAAAGGTACTATCCACAAATTTTTTTATAGACAATCTATTATTAATAGTAGATACGTATAGCGTTATTATGTCTGGCTAAACTAGTAACATCGCTCACCTCCATTTGCCATACCTGCTCAATGCTGGTTACTTTTAATCAATCTCTATGAAATGTATACGTAGCTTGCTCCGCTAACAAGGAGTGCATTAAGGGTTTAGATACTGTTCCATTAAAGGCCCTATACAGTTTTTCAAAACCGCTGAAAGTGTTTGCTATCGTAATATACATGTTTCAATCGGTCAGCTATGCTAATAGATTCTCGAGATCTCAGATTTCTAGTGGCAGAGCGCTGCACTGTCGGGCTACGTCTGTCAATGAGCGTAGAACAAACCTTTATCCTCGATTTAAGATTTTGATTAAACTCTCACCTTTATTTCTTAAGCTAGGGCTTACTTATTCAAATGTAAACCCTGAGGGGCCGAGGTCTGGATACTATAACCTGTGTGGAAATGTTGGGAGATATTTTTAATATTAATAGTTTTGAAGATGAAAATATCTCCCAAGATCTTCACACCAGCTCTAATTCTGAAGACGATGTGTATTGCAACGTATTATAGATATTTTAATGCACGGTCTAAAGGATACCAATCTCTTACGCCTGGTTCACCATTATCAACTGATAACCTCCCCCATTACACCACCGCACTACCATCAACCCCTAAATTCATAGCCAAACTCTAAACGCTCAAATACTGTTGTAAAATTTTTGAGCCCATTCGAGCCACCGATCTCCAACAATGCCAACGCTACATATCCCCATCACCCCCTAGTTAACTAAAAAACGCCCCACCCCACCATTACCCACACACACCCAGCAGCTACCAAACGCCACCCCCCCCCCCCCCCCCCTAGCCAACTCAACCCAGGTAGTGCAGCTCGCGGGGGTACGCGCTGGTCCCCAGGATGGGCTGGTTAGCTATGGTTCTCGGGGTAACGGATCCTGTATCGCAACTCCGAAAAGTACAAAGACCGACTTCTAGATTCGGTGGAATGATAACATTACAGTGGGGCTGTGCGACCATTGCCGCCGACATTGAACCTCACTGTTTCATCCCAACTATTCGTGTCACCAGTATGACGGTCCATAACTCAATTTAGTTTAATTAATCTAAAAATATATACCATACAAAAAATGGTACTCGTTTGCTAGTAGACGAGAGAAAATATACAGTACATAGAACTAAGTTGGTGTCTTGCTAACGTGGATTCACCAGAGGTACATCACAGATCCGTATATATCCGTGAGGTATCCCCCTGCAAGGGAGCATCCTAACGAGGCTACTTATGTAGTTTAATATAAACCATTATACCCCAAACAAAAATATTATTGTTGCGAGAGTAGTCTCAGGAAAATGCCTTCAATGCCGAAGCGGAGGAAGAGAGCTGGCAAAAAGGGCCACTCACTTGTTCAAACACAAACTAAGTGTAGTCTGAGTCAACCTAGTGAAATTATAATCAATGTGATGCACGCTGTATTATGTGAAGATGGGGTGGATGATTTCCGAAGAATTCAAATGCCGCCATCTTATGTAGTTGCCGCTTTATTTATGCGGTCCTTCCGCTAAATTCTATCCTACCATTTAGTTGTTAATTGACTTCCAAGCTTTGGCTGCAAGTGGCAGGGATTTCTCCCTATCTTTTGACACATTGGCCTAACTGGCGAAGATGCTCGGTTTCCCGAAGGTCACCCTACAGAGTATCTCCCTCAGAATGGCAGTGTGCGGACATGTTACTGAGTGACAGCTCCAGAATCATATAACGATCCGGTTACATAACGCCCTGCACCCACATACAACATCACTAGGACAAGTCACCATTTACATAAGCGATTTGAAAAGCGCATAAGAGTTTTATGGCAGGGAGTAAGAGGGGGATATCCATCTCCAGTGACCTTTCCGTGAGGGCGTGGTGGGTTCCAAGCCCGCACCGAGTCACTGTATGGAGTTAGATGGAGATCTGCGTCCCATCCGTCGCCCATGTGTCAGGGAAGGATCATTTGAGATCCGGACCCGGGAACTAACATTTGCCTGTCGCTAGGGTTAAGTTTCAGAATACCCAGAGATGCACTGCTGGCCGGTTTTACATAATAATATCTTTTCGCAGTGCTTCCTACTTTGGCAGGGTTATCTATGCTAACTGGTATCCGAAGATACAGAGGGGGTGTATGCGAAATCGACACTTTGGTCTTCACCGCTTGGAAACCCCAATAGTGTCCGAAGTCGGATCATGCCAATGTGTTGATGGGAGTTCCAGACAATTTAGAAGCCTTGCGGCTGGAGGAGTGTAAAAGAGACAATCACTCAATACAATAAGAGGCCCTAAGGTACTTGGCCAATTTTACACAATCTAGCCAGTGTGCGGTGATACATATCCGCTACATCCGGAAAAGAGGCTTACACAAATGTCTCCTAAGGAGTGGTTGTCCCTAACTACTTTAAACCCATCCTATCGAGCTAACATAGCCAGGTTTAGTCGATCACATGTTAGGTTCGCGTAATGTGAACATGAACAGTGACATCAGTTTAAAATTGAAGCTGGGGGAAAAGTGATGTGGATTTAATGCTGCGGTATAGTATAGCCTAACATACTGAGGTCTTAGATTTTTATATAAACAAAACAAGTAACTAGGATGGCTGCTTGCCATATACATAACTAACTATCACAGTATTGACAGTAAATCAGGTCATAGGACCTTTTGGTGCTCGTTAGTAAAAAACACAAAAACACGGATAATATTTACATTTAAAGTACAAATTATAGAATGTGGTCTCAGACGATTGGGGCAGTGCCTACTAGTCATCAATACCTGTAAAGAAATAAGGAATACAATAGCTAAATGACCTATTAGTCATCGGTATGGAAAAAGTTCATAAATCACTGTAGATGCTGCGCTACAGATAAGGAACGCGAGATGTCACGATTCTGAAGTTGCTGGGAAATCTCCGCAGCCGAACTGTTGATGCGGCTCACTCAAGCAGAATGTTAAAGTGTCTGTCCGGTAACAGAAGTTTGAAAGTTGTCCGGTAACAGAAGTTTGAAAGTTGCCCGTAACATGAAGGGCTACAGTTGTAATTTATAATTAAACAATGCATGCACATTCCTAGGTACGCTGTACCTGATACATCGCATAGCTCTTGCGGTATACCAGGCAGAGTCCCACCAGACTGGAATTTTTAATACCACTTTCCAGAATGGTTCGGCAGATCTGACGAGTTGTCTACCAAGAGTCACAACTCGTTCTACATACTGAAAAGATTACATATGGGCCGCGAGGTCCATCCGCAGGAAGGCTCCCCTAGGTGTTGGTAGTGAGGGAGTCTTGTATTCAATTAGTTGCCCTTGGATCCGAGGGCTTATAAAAACTTTGATGCAGATGTTCGAGTGCTGACCAGAGAATGAGAACTTAATTCCGAGAGGCACTGCTGTGGTGTAGGGTACCACCGTCAGTAAGTGCTCTAACCACACAACCTACCACTTGTTCTGTCTCGCCGAAATGTGGTCTCAATTCTTGATTTTTCGCTCCTTTTATACTACTCATGATGTCAGAGGCAGACCACCCAGCCAATCAGCGGGCGATCAGTAGCCAATCAGCGTGCAGCTAGGAAGGGTAAGGATGCTATCATGTGATAGACATTCTCCCCATTCATTTAGTACATACATGCGATTACGACATCCTGGTAATAGTTTGAAAATAATTTCAATGAGCTAATTTAGGATAACTCGGCCATTTCTGGTCCGATTTTAAAAGTATAAATAGTTTTGTGTTCCTTGTCTCATTCCGGGCCAGATAGGTACCAACGACGAGAATTGCATAATTTAAAGAAATTACGTGCACCGACATTACATTAGAATGCATTCTCTCCCAATGCTGACCCGTGTTGTCAGGGAAGCTCTGACTTCTCTCTCATATGGCTCTATACATGCATACTATCCTACACAGGGGGACATGCTTGGAACGCTTGGAACGTACCCAGGGCGGTCGTTCCGTACCCATTCTTGCTACAGTAGCTACCAACTCGAACACCCCCCACCCTACCGCTACTAACCCAACCCAGGTAGCTAGAAACTGCTACCCTGCCTCTAGCACCTCTGTTAGCGCTCCCTATACACCCGTTAATAAAACTAGTAAAAATAATTATAAGAGTTGCACGGGTAAATCGGCTCAAGCCTGCAGAGCTAATTTATTTGAAACTAATGATATGGATATGGAAACTAATATGATCGGGGGAGGGGTTAGTGCTGTAGAGGGTGGGAATTCTGGGGGTGAGGGTGGTGACAGACATTCTGATGACGTTGTAACCACTGAACCTAGACCCGACAAGACAGACATCGATGATATGTATGCTATAACTCCCATGTGCACCTTTCAGTCCAGGCCTTTTAATATTACAGAAAAATGTCTACTTTAATCTGGACACCATTATTACAGAGAATTTGGTTGAAGTTGTGGTGCGCATGCACTCTATATTCAAAAGAATATTAGTGCTTTTATGCTAGCGTATCGCCCCCAGATTACAGTAGGGTCACGATAAATCAACCCACTCTAAACACCCGATCCATGTGGACTTTGCCCAAGTCCAAGATTTGACAGCTACTGAAATAATGAACGCAATTTCTGAAGTGAGTCAATCTCAAAGAGACGTATGTCTCGATGGGGACTTTTCTATGGAGATTTTTCACGTAGAAATGCCTAGTGGCTCGTGGTGGAATAGCAATCTTGCCAAATTATATCGCGACTACTAACTATATAAGCGCATATATGATCTTAATCGCTTCTCAGTTTCCGGAACATTCCATTCTGTTATTGATTTGATTTTATCAGGGTGTGTAGCTATTTCATGTTCCAATACGTGGTGGAATAGCAATCTTGCCAAATTATATCGCGACTACTAACTACATAAGCGCATATATGATCTTAATCGCTTCTCAGTTTCCGGAACATTCCATTCTGTTATTGATTTGATTTTATCAGGGTGTGTAGCTATTTCATGTTCCAATACCAAATGAGCTAAGAACTTGCCTTCACCTGGGTCCTTTTAATGTATATAAAGACGCTATCTGGGCAAACACTCTGACATAATCCCAATACTAACTACAAGCACATATTTGATCTAAATCGCTTCTCGGTTTCCGAAACTTTCCATTCTTTAATTGATTTTATTTTATCAGGGTGTGTACCTATTTCATGTTCCAATACCAAATGAGCTAACATTCAATTTCCCTACAGAAACATTTAGTTTGTAGGTTTCATTATTTTTACCTATGCTTTCTCATCTCTCCAAACCATATTTCAATCTAATATGTTCATCCACTGTCATAGAATACACACAAGGATATCATCCAAATCAATCAAGAAAAGCTCAAAATTAGCCTCGACCAAATAAAATTTAAAATGTGACAGGACTATTACATAAGCCCATGGACACCCAAAGATATTCAAATAGTTGACAAGTTCCTATTCTAAATACGGTTTTATGTATATCCTTTTCATATATAGCTACCTGATAGTAATCCTAAAGTCAAATCTATACCACTGTAGATTGTAGAGCCTAATAACGTGTCCAATGCCTCATCAATTTGAGAAAGTGTGTATGTGGCTTTACTACCCAGAAGCATAAGATTATCATAAATTTTACAAAAGCCATCTTGGTGATTATGAAACAAATTAATTATGATTGACTTGTGTTGCACTGTAAAATCCAAATCACAAATTTCTGTACTAAAAGGTAGATCATTTAAACATTTATCAGTAATAGTAATATTGTCTTCTAAATGCACACATCATTCACACGTATAGGATTATCTCATTTAACAACATCTACCATTTCACTGATTCCAATTCAAAATTTACCATCTTCAACATCTGCAAACATTCTAACTAACATAATATTCTTTGGCATACTCCTATTATTACCTTCAACAGCATGTACAACAACACACTATTGGATTCCTTTTCGTGCATATGCTATCTTTTTGTGTGGAGATGGCTAACGACTTTAACAGATCTCAACTGTCTATTTTCTAATTTATTAATAGAAACAGATATCGCAAAAACCTGTGTCATATTGTCCAAACAGAGAGAACACATGAGGGTCATTTCACGTTAGCTTATAACCAACTTAGATTTATTTTAAATCGCCAAAAAGACATGTATATGAAATCTTGGGAAAGCCATACTTTCAGATCTCTAGGACAATTTGGCACATTCCATTCGTGAGTACGTTTGCTAACTGCCACTTGATCTTTCCAGAAATCGGCTATCTCTTATAACAACTGAGATGGTTCATTACAAGTATTTATGAAAATCTCATTGGCATTTAGATAGAATATAAGAAACAAAATGATAAAATATCATTTTCTAAATTGTGAACTTCGTCCAAATTGGAGTGTGGCGGTTGGTAGCATGGGTTCACACAAAGGCTGTGTATGCGACATACATCAAAATGTTACGTTACTGTGCTCAGAAATCGCTTAACATCTGGATTACAAGTCATTATTGGACAAACTTCTATGTAATGCCAATGAAAGAAACTGCATGCTACATGAATGTGATAGTTGTCCCAGACATGATAAACTTAAGCAATACCTGACTGAACTGTTTAGCTGCAATTATATGAACCTAGATGACACGGTTTCTTATAAACAATGGATGCCCACCGACTGTACTACAATAGTAGCACTTTAATCATGAGTCTGTGTGATTTCATTGAGATGGTTTGTCAATGCTGTGATAAACTAAGGCCTCATTATTTCATTTCCAATGCTCAGTCAAGCTTCTTAAATTCTTCCAAGGAATCTCTTGATGAAAGTACTTCTATAATTTTACTAAACTATGCAGAAAATTACAGTTTATTCTACAGGATGCCTCCGATAGACTGAATAGAGGGATGTATAATGGTGCTTCTCTGCTGGCAAGTGTGTGGCAGTACTTTGGCAGTTCTGAGATCATCAGAGATGATGATCCATCACACATTTACACATGTCTACCTTGCGACAATATGCATGAACAGCATAACAAGCAGTGAATGGCAAAAGGTTTTCATTAAATAAGATGCTCTAAAAATACAGGGCAGTTGCTATATGTTTTTGTGGCCACAGGATACTGGTTCTTTGAGAAACATACTATTTTTCAATCACCTGCCTTAAGACATCCTCATCTTGTGAAAACAAATTGCGCTGGAGTATCCATTAGGCACAATAGGCACTGTGCCTACGAAATTTAGATGGGCCAACAGCAGTTATAAGGGGGTGGGGAGGGGAGATACAACAAATGTATTGAAATCATCTGTTTTAACAAATATGGACAGTTATTCATAACAGTAGCATAGATGGAAGTAGAAAAAATGTCCGCACCCCCTCGCATTCGTTTCTACAAAATCAATATATGGTTCACCATTGATACTGTCCATATTAAATGCACTGCGAGTTGGAGCCACTTCTCTTCTACATAGTAACGTGTTTTAGGGACAAAACTGTATACAATAAAGTGTTATTCTGATTATTTTTGAAGGATAACTAGCAAAACTATGGTAAGTATATATTTACTTCAGAGACACCAATGGGGAGAGGAGGGATTTTGTTTGAGCAACAGCTTCTAGCCAGATCATTTTTAGGATATTTAATAGAACACATCTCACATCATAAAGAAGTTAGCGTTTAAGTGGCATTATATATATAAAGGACAAATTACTTCTATTAAAATGGCAAAGCTTATTGGTCTGTACTCTTTCCTTATAATATAAATATCAGTAGGGCTATGAGTATTTTCTTACTAAGTTAAACAATTGAAGTTGTTAGTCATACATATAATAAATAGAAAACATACGGCTACGAAAGTGGTAGCCTCTATGGAGAGCCGCAGTCTACTACTGTGTCTCCACCATCTGCCTATCGATTCCTATCTGGATTTTCCGCCGAAATGGTCCATCTTTTAACACGTCATGGATCCAACCAGGTTGTCCACCGAAGGCAATGCCTATTATCTTGACAGGTACCTTACACATATATACATCTATAAATAAATTAAACAGGACACTATTACAAACTACTGTTCAGCCATTACATTTACACACTCTAAGTTAAGCACATGTTTTATTATTTTAATTAATCCCAATTATGTATGTTATATATTAACTATAAACGAACTGGACAGCTAAGTAACATACAATCACAAGACGTAGACAAGTTAAATAAAATGAATACATGTAGTAGTAGTAGTAGTAGTAGTAGTAGTAGTAGTAGTAGTAGTAGTAGTAGTTGACTTTGATTATACTGTACATCTCAGAATTAACCCACACATCTATACAGTAAAAGAAAAACGTTCTGTTGAATGTGTTGAACATAACTGAATTGGACGTCAAATCTAATGCACCCACATTCAAAATACACACGAGAACATTTCTCAAATCAAGTTTAAAATTATTCCAATAACAAGGTCTTGCTTTTGTTTAGAAATATGTCAAGTAATCCCCGAATTGTACAGTAATTGTGTAATTGATAAGATATTTGCAAGATGCTGGCTAGTAGGGAGCATCCTTGGTAAAGGGTATAATAATAATAATAATAAATAAATAATAATTTGATAAAAAACGAAAAATCCCAACTCCTCCTCGTACTACTACTACTACTACTAAAAATAAATAATTTGTTGGAAAAAGTAAATAATTATCTGTTCCATGAACAGCTATACAGCTTCCATGCGTACCTGCCCTCGAACTAGATCAATTTCCTAAGTGGCTTTGGCGAAGATCTATATATAGATACAAAACAAGGGTTGGCCATTCAGCAGTAAATCAGAAATGACCATTCAGCATGAAGCATGTCTATAGGTGCATGGCAGTTTTCTCTTTCTAATATGCTTAATGGACACTTATATTTTTTTTACAAAATCAGTGAAGTAACGGTTAACATTCTGCAGTATACAGGTTAATATAAATCGAATATTTCAACAGTAGAATGGCTAATAGGCAGGATCAACTTCCAATCAAATTTTTGGGATAAATATTTAGCCGGTATCATTAGCATCATTCATGAGATCATGGGTTAATCGGCCCCATGGTAAACTGGTATTAAATCACTATTAATCTGTTTTCCTCGAACATTACGGTAGTAAATCCAGTACCCTATGTTAAACATTAATCATTTTTATTTGAGCCTTTAGAAAACTGTCGGCTACTACATAATAAAGAGAATTATTAAAATCCAAAGATTTTAACATGGAACCTGGTTGATTGCTTGAGACCTGGTGGTTCGGGATAAACAATCAGCAGAAAAGTTAAAGAATAATCGAAGGTCGCCGCCAAACCACTCATCGACCAATTGGAAAAATTGCAATTTATAAAATATGTATAGAAATTTCTGCCATCAAAATTCCACAAATAAAAAATCTCCAAATTGCCTCCAAATGCTCAAAATTGATTTGTCCCTAGTGGCAATTTAAAAAAAAGATATTAAGTTCCTGCGAGTTACATTCACTCGCCCATAATGGCTAAACCTATTCCCTAAATGAATTGCAGTACCCTTTTACAGCACAGTGGTACATATCCATTAAACATGTTAAATGTTGACTTTTACACTTTCTCCATTTTACTGCTGAATAACTAATTCCAATTAACCCATTTAATGCTGAATGCAAGGTTCAATTAACAAAGACTATTAGCAACTGTAATTCTTGATTGCAAACCTCCATTAACACTTTTGCTGTTGAATTGCAATGCTCAATAACCTTTTATGGACAAAGTGCACATTTCACTTAAAACTTTATGTCGAGTTGCAAGTAACAATTTACTCTTATTAATGTGTTGTAACTAACATTTAACCTGTTTAATGTTGAATGCAAGTATAAATTGACTATTTTACGGCTGAATGATTTGGAAGGCATCATCAGTAATTGCTAGCAGTTACAGATCTAGTTATTATTATTACTATGTTTTTACAATATGATATTTTAGGTAAACTTGGGAGTTTTCCAAGAGGATTCCTCAACTGTTAGTGGCACAATTAATATAATTAGTCATCTACAGCAATATGCTCCTACCAATGGAGATCTAGTTTTCCCTGTAATTTGCAATGGAGATGGCTTATCGTGTGAGCGCCATAATGGTGCACACATGGCGAGATGCAATGGGAGAATATACTTCAGCAACTGCATCCGGTTCCCCAGGAATTTCACAAGCGCATGCTGTTACTACAAGTGAGTCGATAAATAGTTACTCAAAATGTCCGTCATTGTATATTTAAAATTACATTCATATTTAATGGATGCCATAAAAACACTTAATGGATATTTGCATAGCGTCATAATTAATGATTTTACAACATGTTAGTGGAATGTGTCAAATGTTGATGTTTGAATCGTTTGGTTATTCATTTTTACATGTTGCGCATTCACACACATATGAAACCCCAAAAACAAAAGATATCCAAGGTGATATTTATTCTATGGGAATTTGCAAGTCTACATCCATGTCGCCATTTCAGGATAATTCCAGATTATCAATTAAATGGTTCAATTATGACCACCCTGATGTGAATCTTGTAGTAGCAGCATATTATCTGCATTTACAAGTGCATTAAAAAGTGCCACATTCATTTGAGATATTAACATTTACGATTTTAAACAAAACATATGCTCTTTGCTGTACTGGGTGAGTGTGCCTCTCTTTGTTGTACTGGGTGAGTGTACTTCTCTTTGCTGTACTGGGTGAATGTACTTCTCTTTGCTGTACTGGGTGAGTGTACTTCTCTTTGCTGTACTGGGTGAGTGTACTTCTCTTTGATGTACTGGGTAAATGTTCCTCTCTTTGCTGTACTGGGTGAATGTACTTCTCTTTGCTGCACTGGGTGAGTGTACTTCTCTTTGCTGTACTGGGTGCATGTACTTCTCTTTGCTGTACTGGGTGAATGTTCTTCTCTTTGCTGTAGTTGGTGAATGTACTTCTCTTTGCTGTACTGGGTGAATGTACTTCTCTTTGCTGCTGTACTGGGTGAGAGTACTTCTCTTTGCTGTTGTACTGGGTGAGTGTACTTCTCTTTGCTGTACTGGGTGAGTGTGCTTCTCTTTGCTGTACTGGGTGAGTGTACTTCTCTTTGATGTACTGGGTAAATGTTCCTCTCTTTGCTGTACTGGGTGAATGTACTTCTCTTTGCTGCACTGGGTGAGTGTACTTCTCTTTGCTGTACTGGGTGCATGTACTTCTCTTTGCTGTACTGGGTGAATGTACTTCTCTTTGCTGTACTGGGTGAATGTTCTTCTCTTTGCTGTAGTTGGTGAATGTACTTCTCTTTGCTGTACTGGGTGAATGTACTTCTCTTTGCTGTACTGGGTGAATGTACTTCTCTTTGCTGCTGTACTGGGTGAGAGTACTTCTCTTTGCTGTTGTACTGGGTGAGTGTACTTCTCTTTGCTGTACTGGGTGAGTGTGCTTCTCTTTGCTGTACTGGGTGAGTGTAATTCTCTTTGCTGTACTGGGTGAGTGTGCTTCTCTTTGCTGTACTGGGTGAGTGTACTTCTCCAGTCATATTATATTTTACTAAGGCGTGATATAAAAAGTTTATTTGTTTAATTTCCTACATAGTTGTGCATGTCTGGCAATGTATCTGGACCATGGAACCTATGTTCCACCCTAGATAGAGACGTATGTGATAGAGCGGAACCAGACAATTATTTGGATAGTGCCATAACATCCAATTGCAATGTTAATCAGCATAATTTAACATCATTGCCTTGCAAAGCTGATCACGGTTACTTGTCTCACTGATATCATCAAAGACAGTCATAATGAAGACTACAATGGCAATTGAAACAAATTAAAATCTATTAAGGTCGCTGTTTTAATAACATGTTAATCAAAATGCATTTTCTATTTGTAGGATTTAATGAACACCTTTTTCGGTGGAAAGAGTGCTGCAGACAAAGGCACATTATTTCATCTCAAAAATGTCTTTAGGCACAAGGCAGTCAGCAAGTACATAGGTAAAATATTTAATAATGTAGATTTTCCACATTTCGTCACACGTGGCTACACCATTTTGGCATGTAAGCAGATTACAGGCATGAAGGCAATCGATGATGTTGCTACAGATATTAATCGTATATCGACCAAAAAACATATCTCCATCCACTTGCCGACCAAATTGGTGAATTATTCTGGTTTGGTCTGTACACAGAGAAAATCATCAAAGCGATTGACAATGCCATATTGCGCATGCAAACAAGGTATGCATATGTCTAGAAATATACAGACTTCACATATAATAGTTGTGGAATTAAAATAAATATAATCTGAAAAATAAGTCTAGTAAGAAATAATATATATCACTCAGTCACAGTGACAATCTGTTTACTATGGTAAACGAATTTTGCAATCTTAAATAACATGTTTATTAACTTATTTTATAAAGTAATTCATGTAAATATGATGCCATAAAAATCTTTATATTAAAACTAATTTGGCCGAGAAAGGCATCATCATCAATGTAGATGTCATATCAGGGTTGACAGGATAATCTATTATCAGCCAGTTTAATAGCATATAGTTATGCATTAAGATTAAATACAGATTATTACCGATTTCATTCTCTATACATGGTGATAAGATACTTACTGAAATTAAATCAAAGCATGAAGATTATTTTTAAAACAACCGGAATGAAAGTTGTTATGCCATAGGCAGCAGTAACTATCAGTCAAATGATTTTCAAAATACTCAACACGCCTCATGTCATAATCATGTGGAACCAGTGTGTCACTTCAGAATGAAAACGGTTTAGCCGGCTTAAAAAATCAATTTCTAGTCCAGTACAGCACAGAAATAATCTAACGTGTTGACAAAACAGAATAAAACATACTGCTGAATATTTTGACCCCAACTGGATTGGGAGACCTTGCTGCCCAGGGCAGCAATTGGCCTTTAATCGAATTAAGCCCGAAATACCCAACATAACATTTCTCATTAACATGTTTCTGTTTATGGTTTTTGATACATTTTGTTTTACTTCTGAGCTGCACTGTATATAGGCAATATTATGAAACGTTCATGAATTAAAAATTGTCCAAAACATGATATTTCCAACAAGCTGGGCACTGGTAATTACATGTCTATTGTGAATGTGGCTATTGTTCTCCATGTGTGCAGTCAGGAATAATTACGCTTGACTGCATAGGGGTTCTCCTCTACTGACAGGGAGCACTGAATACTGTTGAATGGGCGGATTTTGCAATAAATTATAATTCTACACATTTTTACACATCCAAACGAATAGTTGCTACGCATTGACTTATACCATCACATGTGCATATCCAAGACCTATATATACGTATTATGTAAGTACATGTAGATTGAAGAATTTCTGAGTGCATTTGTCAATATTAGGGTGTTCGTATGGTGGTGCCAAGCCTTGGTCGCTTCTTTCCAAGCTATGTTTCGCTGATCAATATTAAGTGCTGCCTTCATTTGTCTAATTCGTGCATCTATCTCCTGAAGCTTGGACACGCTGGCTCTTGAGGGATGTTGCAGCTTCTTATCTAACACCTACCTGCATCTACCCTCCTGAAGCTTGGTCACACTGGCTCTTGAGGGATGTTGCGCATTCTAAACTAACCTCTAAGTATTCTAAACTAACCTCTAAGTATTCTAAACTCCTGTTTGACTCTAGTGGTGTTTGCCATATGAGGAAAGTTTAACTGTTCATTCCTTTCCTCTACCCTACCATCTGTAAACTCGCAACCTCCAGTTTTTTGTAAGTGACCTCCAGCAGTTTAAAAAAAGTGCCTTCATTCTCGCAAAATTAACATAACAGGGAAGAGTGTGGTGCCGCTGCGCCACCACGCTGCACTCATCCAAGTATCAGCGAGAATAGCCGGAAATAACCGAGTGCTGACAGTTACTAGTCGGGGAGCGTCCTTAGAGGCCTCAGAGAAAGACAGAAAAAGACCGATTCCTGCTGGCCACAAGAAAGGATGTTCGATCCGCGATGTCCTGACCTTTAAGGTTAGTCATTGCGTAGTGCTCTATTCGATTGTTACATTGTTATATTATATATTAAATTGTACCACAACTCTTTAATTGTCACACACTCCCTTATCCTAGAGCGGTCTAGAGATATTTTCTGAAAATTTAACACTAATAAATTTTTTTTTGTCACTGGAATGACTGGCTAGGTTAACATTTTATGGGGTTTGACCGCCCACCACCCACCCTAATTCACCACTAGCCACAACCAAAGAAAAAATTGGAATATCTTACTTGGTTGCCTACCCAATCCCAATTTAAGCCTCAAATTTTGATATCATTACATTACCACACAGGCTACCATTGCAGAATATATCCATTTCCTCTTAACCAAAATTTAACTCACTTTACAAACATAATTACATTTCCGCAGACAATTTTTTCATTACAGCTGTCTAAATTCAACTGAATCAAATGTTTTAAATTTACGAAAACAATGGATCTTTACGACATTCAGAGAACTACTACTCAATTGTGATACATTCCCGGTATGTATCTCGGATGTATGTAAGGTTATCTCTACGCAGTTTAGTGATGTCAGTCTAGCAGCAAACGGGACCTTTTCTAAATTTGTTAACTAATGTAATGTCTCGCAGCAGTTACAGGATTTTGCGAGCTGACCGTAGTACCGTATTTTGGATGTTATTTCCGTAAAACTATGGACAATCCGTAATAGTAGGCAGGTCTGCAAGGGAGGCAGCTCCCTAGGCAAACAAAGCGTTTTACCAATGTTTTTTGGGAATTTTGTTATATATACAACTCACGTTTCTCTGCGTCATTATATTAATATATTCTTAAAATTCTACACACACCACAAAACACTTCCTAGCCACCTTTTTCTTTCTCTTGCCCCAAGGAAGACAGATCCCCTCCTATGCAAATCAAGAGTATTAACATAAACATGTATTGCAAATAAGGTTAGCAACATACTTATCATGTATTTAGGAATTATGTTCATGTTTCTCCCAGTTATTATATTGATGTATTCTTAAAGTCGTGCACACCAAAAAAATACATCCTAGCCCCATTTTTCTATCTCCCCCAGCCGCCATGTTAAACACACACAAAACCCCACCTCCTACGAAAAAGTATTTGGTCAACAATATACTAAATGCACATCCTTTTTAAACGCACAAAGAAAATTCTGATCAGCATTTCCCCCCCCCACGTTTCTTTCCCATAAGTTGTGTTATAGACGATGCTATGTCAGCTTTAAGCTGGACAATCTGGCAACTAGGTAGTTAATGCTGAGTAGAAAAATAAAGCAATTATAATCTCGATTCCTGTATCGTGTCTATTCGTCAAACCATGGCATAAACTATAACATGGTGTCAGTTCATTCTCATGCCTGCATATGAATACTGTGAATTCGGTCATATATCCTGAAACTTTGTTAGACTTAGTGAGTAAGCCTCGCAAAAGACTACAATTTTGTGCTGGTTCGCGGTCGGGTACAGGAGAAAATTACATGCACTCACAGACGTGTCCAGAATCGAAAATTCCGAAGTTAAAGCTGAACATTCACTCTAGATACCAGAATGGCTAGCGGTATACCTGCCCCAGGTCCTATGGACATGAAGGGAGATGTTCCAAACAACTGGGAATGTTTCAAGAGTAGTGTGCGGAACTATCTAGTCGCAACAGGTGTTGATAAGAAATCAGACTTGTCCAGTAAGCAACCATTGAAGAGTGCAACCTTATCCTAAAGCACTTAGATTTGTCAGAGGAAGACGCCAGATAAAATTATGGATGTGCTGGAACAACATTTTAAGCCAAAACGCAATGAAATTTACGACCGTTATGTCTTTGGTTTGTGCAACCAGGGCACTGACAATGCAGACACTTATGTTAATAAGCCTCATCAGATAGCTAGGCCAAATAATAGTCCAGTTTTCAACCCAGAAAGCAGTAGTGTAAATTTCAAGGCAGCTAGGTGGTGTGTACGAAGGATTTCAACCACACAACTTGGAATAATTAACACTAATGTCCAAGAAAAGCTAAGAATGTCCTGATACAATGTCCATTTGCAGACCAAGAGGCAATTTTTTTTTACCACTGGAATGACGGCCACGGTTATCAAGCAATTCATCCAATTTTAAAAACAGATTTTTTTTTACTTTTAAAAAAACATTCCTCAAGATCACTGAAAATGTCAGTTAATTTGATCATTAAAGGGTTAATATATTTCATGCATTGTTTGGTGCTTATCAGGTTAATCCAAACATGTACTGAGAATGAGACGGCATTATATTCCTCTCATTTATAGAATGCAATGACTTCTCAGTACATGCTTGGCATAGCCTAGTGCATTGTTGTAAATGACATTTCTGGACATGCAGCTTTTATTTTTAATAGGCATAGCCATATTTTGTTCTTAAGAGAATGGCCTTTGTAACCATATTACTTTGAACACATGAATAAAATATTAATATATAGAAATAGGACATTTTGATTGATGTGACAATAAATTTAAGAAAAAAATGCATTTCTTAGCCTGGTCTGTTACAGAGAAAATTGGCATAATCTAACGTCACAGATGCTAAATGAAGTAGGTGATGGTTTATACTCTAAGCTAAATGGGATGAAATGCATAACTTCTCCTTCTCAAGGGTTGTTAGAGGGCGATTTGTGGCATTTCAGTCTATCACGGAAACACATTACGCGTCTCTATTAGGCGCTGTAGAATTTTTTATGTACCTGGAATTTCTTAACTTTAACTATTTTCCTACTAATTCGCATCTCCTCTGTTGTGATAAATAAACACCTAATCGTTTAGATGTGTATATTATGAATTATTACCTCTTGAAGATACTCAGTTGGATTCTAGCGAAAACGTAACTGTCCTACAGGAGGATTCCCACACAACTATCACGTTTCCAACAGATGCTGACATGCGCATTGTCCAATCTATGGATATCTATGCTACTGGCGGCTGTTTTCGACCGCGGCTGTTATCGACTGTATTCTCCTCTTCCAGTTGCAACCAGAAGTGGTAGAGAATCTCGCCGTCCTTCCAATATCAATGACTTTATTTGAAATAACTTACTGTCATTATCTATAGTTAATTACCCATAGTTAATTATTTTTCATTCATTATTCACACAGTTTGTTAATTATAAAAGGATGGATGTTATTATAGAAGATGGTATGTCAGCTTTAAGCTGGACAATCTGGCAACTAGGTAGTTAATGCTGAGTAGTAAAATAAAGCAATTATAATCTCGATTCCCGTATCGCGTCTATTTGTCAAACCATGGCATAAACTATAACACGGGGTAGAAACACGATAATACAGAGAGTTCTTCAGATGCTACTACACCATGCGTCTCGACGGATTTCAGTATTAATAATAACAATGATTAAATGATTACGAATATGAAATGCGATTTCAATTTACTTTGACCGAGACTTTCCCAAATTATCCGGGCCCGTATGCTATTGTTAATTTACAAAAATTATAAATTTGCAAATCAGTTATTTAATTATAAAAATCCGAGTTTGTGCTAGGCATATGTAATCGGTCATAATCCACTCTCAAATTAGAGCCCCTTCTCCTGAACATCTTTATCCTTCCTCTTTATAACATACCACTAGATACGGACGTGCATTCTCGGACCTCCAAAGCATTCAATATTATTGATCATGAAATATTACTTCAAAACATCCTACTATGGCATAAGGTGCATTGCATTAAATTGGATATATAGTTATTTGACTAAAAGAACTCAGTGGGGCCATGTCAGGAGACAGGAAAATAGTCTGTGGCATTCCACAAGGATAAATTCTTGGACCTCTGTTACTTTTATTATACATGAATGATTTACCTAAAGCATGTAACCATCTGTCACTAATATAGTTTGTTGATGATACCAATGCCTTTTTGTAGCCACAAGAACATAGATACCGTATACAAGTATGTAAATAACGAAATTAAAAAAAATCATAGACCGGTTTAAAGTGAATAAGTTGTTCTAAACGTTGATAAAACTAACCATATACTTTTCACAAAATCTAAGAACTTAAAACAAATAGCTCTCCCCAAAAATGCATGTAAATAATCAAGAAATTCATGAAGCACAATATGTCTTAGCAAAGAACATTCGTATAATATGCGCAGACTTAAGCCATATCTTTCCCATAATATTCTTAAAACTCTATATTGTACACTGATACTTCCACATATCACAATGTAATCTGGACTATAATGCATAAAACTAAACCAGCACAACTAAAATCACCACGACATCAGGCAATCAAATTATTCGCACAACCAGCAGAGGGCCAGGATGTTTTTAAAACTGAAAAAATGTTAAAACTAGACGACATTAGAGCGGTCCAACCATACACTATCTTAGGAGGCTACGACAATGACAATCTGCCCTCCTCATTATCAAATCCTTTTCGAAACAACTCAGACATACACTCGCACCAAGAATAACTTACACCAACCATATTACAGAGCAAAGACAGCTACACAAAACCCATCCCACCAAGCAATACAACTATGGAACAACACAGATATAAATATACGCACACAAATGCATACACAAAGCTCTTTTAAATAAAATATTAAAAAAATAATATTAAAGATTCTAAACGTCCAATCCAATGACATGAATGCAGAAGTCACCACCGTGGCAGTACAAAAACAAATAAGTACCCAGTTGCCAGAACAACAACTAGAATGTAAAATACATATATCTGCAATAATAATAATAATAATTATTATTATTATTATTATTATTATTATTATTATAATAATAATAATAATAATAATAACAATAATAAAAATAATAATAATAATAATAATAATAATAATAATAATAATAATAATGCATCCAGAAATGTTAATGAAATGTTGCTATGAACATTTTTTATTTTATTATTATTTTGTTTGAGAGAGAGCCAGTGGAACAATGATGTTCCAGTGGGACTGTGCGACCATTGCCGCCAAGATTGAACCACACGGTGTCGTCCCAACTGTTTGTGTCACCGGAGTGTCTATTCATATTTATTTTAGAGAATGAACAATTTAGAATAATAATACTAAAGACATAAATAAGTACTATACAAACAAGATGATCGTTTGACAGTAAGTGAGCACATAATAATACACAATATAGAGCTAGTTGGTGTTCTTTGCACATGGTTTCGCCGGAGGTACCACACAGATCCTTGAATCCGCAGAGGTATCCCCGCAAGAGAACCATCCGCACCGAGTTCACTGAGTAACTTAATATAAGCTATTATACCCCCCCCCCCAACACACATGAAGAGAATCCTGTTGCTGCAAGAGGAAAGTGCCTCGCGCGGGCCTCCATCACCTGATGTTTCCATGATGGTGTGAGAAGTAGATGCCTCGCGTGAGCCTCCATCCAGGAATTCTCGCTCCTGCGAGAGGCAAGTGCCTCGCGCGGGCCTCCGTCACAGGAAAGTGCCTTCGACGCCGAAGCGGATGAAAAAAGTTGTCAAAAAGGGCTACTCTTTTGTTCAACAGAAAATGCCAAGGGCTGAAAAACAATCCTAGTGAAGCCATAATTAAGGTGATGCATACTGTTTTACGTGAAGACGAAACAAGCGATTTCTGCAGAATTCCCAAGTCACCGTCTTATGTAGTTCCATGATGCTGCATTGGTAGATGCCGCTTTATTTATGCGGGCCTTCTGCTACAGTCTAACGTACAAGTTAATAGTTAGAAACGAAAACTAGCTTTGGCCGCTATCGTTGGATACAGCTGTCCAATGGGCGCAGATGCTCAGCTTCCCGTAGGTTGCTTGAAAGAGCATCTATCTCCAAGGGCAATGTGCATACATGTTGCATTGCAAAGCATCCGAATTCGGTAAAAATCTGGCTACCTTGCTCCGCAACCACAAAAAACATCACCAGACAATGGCTACATTTCACACAAGCATGTTTTGATTACTGACATGTCATTAAGATGGGGATAGAGAGACGAATATCTATCACGAGCGTCCTTCCCATGGGGGCATGGCGGATTCCAAGATCTCATCCAGACACTGTAATGAGTTGAATGGAAATATACATTTCGTCCGTCACCGAGTCCTACGGATCTAACTTTTGACCTGTCATTAGGATTAAGTCCAATGTGCCCAGATATGCACTGCGGGCCGGTAAATAAACTACCAAACTCACATTTATAACTATATGTTTTTGCTGTGCTTTCCTTCATTGGCGGGGTTATCTAGCTAACACGTATCCGAAGATACGGGGGAGATGTATGTGAATCCACACTTTCACCATCACCGCTCAGAAACCTCCGATAGTTTCCCAGGGTCGGATCCGATCAACGTGAAGATGGGACGTCCAAACAATTAAAAAGTTGTGCGGCTTGGTGGATCGTGGAAAGAGACAATAACTTGATATATATGAGGCCCCATAGGTATTTGGCCAATTTTACACATCCTTGCCAGAGTGCGGGGCTATATTACCACAACAACCGGAAAAGAGGCGTACACTATATGTCTCCTAACGAAGAGATTGTCCCTATCCCATTTTAACCTATCCTATCGAGCTGAATAGTAAGGTTAGTCAGTAGCATGCCGGGCTCAAATATTTAGAGCACGGTCAGCAACCTCAGTGTAAAATTGTTGATGGTGGGAATAAGTGATGCGGATATAAGGTTGCTGTTTAGTATTTCCTAGAGCGCTGCGGTCCTACGTTTTCTACAAATAAACAAAACATATCAATGGAATGGCTATCTGCCATATACATAACTAACCAATGCAATCAATAATGACAATTTACATAATAATTAAATGAGGTAGTAAGTATCACAGGTCGATACACCAAAACGGTGCAGTTGTTAAAGCACCCACAGTAAATAAGGATAATATGAACAGGAATAAAGAAACTGTAAATTGCAGTCTTTAGACTGGGACGGTACCTATTAGCCATCAGTCCCATACACGGAAATGATATAGTAATTAAATATATTATGAATAGCTACTTGAGTACCTAATAGTCACTTGTACGGAACAGGTTACTATGTGTTACTGAAATTGAAGCGCCAACATATTCGTAGTGCAAGTTGACACGTTCTCTGAGGCTGGACGTGTTTCCATATGCAGATCTCCGCAGCTGGTTTTCGCAGGCAGGTCTCTCAATGCTGACTTCAGGGTAGGTATGGTACAAGCTCAGGACAGTGAAACAGAGCAATGAAGTAACATGTATTAGATAGTATCTGTAACTAATATATAAATAATTTAAGCGGAAGTGAGAAAGTTCTCCGTCTGGCGACGTAACTAGTAAAGTTAAAGTTTTGCCCATAAGTAATGGGCTATATGGTTAAAGCATTTGCATAAGCTGGCACACAGTGCGGGATGCGTCTCATAACTCTTCCGCTGCACCTAGCAAACTTCCACCAGACTGTGGCCAAAAGTTAATTAAACACACACAACATGCAGTGCGAAATTTAGTGTTCACTTTTCAGTGTGGCTGGCAGATCCAGCGACTTATCCACCAAGAATCACTGCAGCTCTACATTATGTAGGATTCACATCCTGAGCCCACACGGCGCGCTCTTGGAAGGTTTCCCCAGGAAAGCTTGGATGCGAAAGGCCTAACTTGAAATCTAGTTTATTACCCCTGGATGGCCGTCTGGGAGTATCCAAAATTCCATGGAAGCCGAGGACATCATACCACCGCGGATGTGCTGGGATCCGTAAGACACCGGTTGAAGTGAAGATCACTGTAGGTCAGCAGTTACACCCGTCAGCCTGGTGGCCCAGTCGTCCTGCGTGGGTCCGGCTTCGACGCTGGCGATGCTCCTGATTCTCAGTTTTTCACCCCTTTTATACTCACTGTGACATTGGAGCTGGGTGCTTCAACCAATCAGCGGCCGAGCACCAGTCATTCAGCGTGCTGCTATAGTAGTGACGTGGCGACCACGTGTACAAATCACTATATTAAGCTATAATTCATGTGATTACGACGTTATGGCAATATTCTAAGTGTAATTTAACGTGGATTTTTTACGATAACTCGGCCATTTCTTAACTGATTTTAAAATAGTTTACAGTTCTAAAAAGCTCGTTTAATTCCGGTCCTAATCGGTACCAAGAACAACGAGAACCGATAAATTATATGCATTTACAAGTACCTACTTGGTACACTATAGGCATGCACTCGCTCCCAATCTGGACACTCGTCGTCAGGGAAGCTCTGACGCGCGCATGCGCACTACGTGTCCTAATGGACTTAGTCGTTTTCAACGAAATACCTCTCATATAGGGCTTACATATGCTTATGCTCTACCCATGGGGGCGCACTCCAGGAAGAATCCGGCATGGCTGGTCCATACCCAGCTTGGCTGGGATGGCCGGTACCCGAGAGCAAATAAAAAATGCAAATAAAAAATTGGCAAGTCCTTATTTTCAAAATTTTCAACACAATATTCTTACATCAGCAAATGTGTTTAGCATACGGTGTGCTAAAATCAGTAATTATTAACACTTTTCACGTTTTGTGGGACTATAAAATTTAGATGCTCAGTCATGAGAATGTAGGATTAATGAGACTTGTTTCTAGGCTTGGGGTGGAGCATTGCTAAATATATATTCAGGGGTAAAGAAAGATATCCAGTAAACATTGTCACAATCCTCAATCACATGAATAACTCACAGATCAACTGTCTTTCTGCCCACCCACCCACCCCACCCCTACCCCACCCGGGGGTGGAGTCTACTGTAAATGATGCCATCTGTTGCAATCCGCAATCATATGGCATAGCAAGTTTGATTGAATTTCAGCAAACAGTTTCGAAGGAGATAGCTAGATGGACAGACAGATGGAGGTGATTGCGATATCACTGATTTTTTTTAAATGTGTGGGATAAATATTATAGCACTAATACAGATTCAATGTTAAAGTATTATAGGCCCCTACTTGTGTATTTCAGATCTACCTGTAATAGTAAATTACTGGCTATAACAATACAAGACGACTATGCAACTGCCATTATCTGTATACCGTTTATCTTCCCCCAGGCATGTCTGGTAGAAAATTGAGTTGCGCTAGAATCAGGAAAAGAAACGTAGAAAGGGAGAAAGAAACACTAATGTCAAGAAAATTGATGGAATGTGTCCTTACTAAGAGCACAGATGCGAGATCAGAGAGGATCGTGATCTGTTACTTTTAAAGGAGACAGAGGGGCATTCTCCACCAATAGATAATGGGGATGTGGAAGGTGATCAGCTCCCCGTGGACGTGAGAGAAGGTAATTATTCCAATATGGAAAAAGGAGAAGCTGGTCATCAAAGCTTAGTGGGTGAAAACCAAAAACACAATAGCATTCCAGAAGAGCTTAATTTGGTGGATAAACTTGATCATGGCCATATGATAATTGTGACATATACCTGACTCATCAGTTCTAGCTGCAGTTCTTCAATTTAATGATGTTGGCAAGCTTAAATTTGATTCAGTATCACAGGTACCTATTACTTCACAGAAGTGTCGCACAGAGATGGTAAATCGTGGATCTGCATCATTTCAGAACCAACGTGGACGATTTGAACTGAATAAACGACGTTCAATGGCTCATTCATGGTTTAGGAAATGACTTGGAAATGGACATAGTGGTGAAGTTAATAGAAGATGGCTACTATATTCCCTGTCTAATAAATCAGCGCATTGTTTCTGTCACTTGCTGTTCTTGGAGTCTCCTAGCAACACCCGATCATCTTTTGAGAAACTGGCGGGGTTTTCTAACTGGAAGAAGATGGCTAAAGTGACAGCGCATGAGGACAGTTTAACTCACCGCAAACCATTTTCCACCTGGAAGGAAACTGAATGGAAAAATATTTCAGAGGACAGTAAGTAGATGTGGCCCTAGAGTCTAGGGTTAATGTTGAATGGAATCGATGGTGAAAATTTACGTTTACGTGGCCATGAAGAGTGTATTTCAAGTATCGGAGAGAACACTGGACACTTCTTTTCACTTATCCCCTCAAATTCAGAATCAGTTCATCAGCCTTCTTGCCTCTGGAGTAAGAGACTAACTTTTGTGCCATCAAAAAAAATAAGTATTACAGAATCTTGCTTTACTCAACTCATGATGCAGCACACCGAGAACAGATTTTTTGATATAGATTTCACGAACAAGAATGTGCCCATTAACAAAGCTTTTCTTGAGTTCATGCAAAAACATTCAAGGCATGCAGCTGCCATTGATTATCAATAAACTTGAGTGCAACAAATTATAATTAGCAGAGTGTTGATCTCAATGATGTGATAATGCCTCTGATGTCTGTATAGAAAAGGATCTTAGCTGGAAATCCCAGGTCATTGTTTGTGAATTGTGATAATCAGAATTTGAACCTCGCTGAAGGTCATGAACCAATAGTAGTGACCAGACATGGGGGCAAATGCAAATGCATTTGCATTTAAATGCATTTAAATACTGCATGTGAAGTATTTGCATTTGTATTTGCATTTGAAGATTTTAAATCACAAGTATTTGCATTTGAGGATTTTGAAAAGTCAACTATTTGCATTTGTATTTAAATAGTTTTTGAAAAGTATTTGAAATTTCAAATAGTTTTCAAATGTTTTCAAATAATTTTTGCAAAAAAGGAATTAAATCTGTGCAACAGTGCTAATTTCAAAGTCTGCAAATTGAGTTTCTTAAAGTCATGGTTCATTTGGGGTGGGATGGGTTTTTTAAGAATTTGTTGAAACATTGACTGGAAATGTAGAATGGCACATCTATGCATATTATAACATCTCAGTAACCCTTTCACCAGTGAAATCCTGGCCCAAAGACAAACATACAAGAGAGCTGTTGATTATTTTGAGAAAAATTGACTGGAAGCCATTGCTGCCAATGACGGCAATGCCTGTCAGGCACATAAATGTCAAAATATTCAACAGGCTTCTTGTACGGTTGCTTTGAAATTGCCATTAAAATAAACTTATTGGTGAAAGGGTTAATTTTCTATCAAATTCACTTATACATATTTTATTTTAAAGATAAAAATTTTCAATATCTTCAAGAATTTTTTCAAACTGAAGGCTTTATATGACTGAAAGTTGTTGCTGACTAGTGCGCCAATAGTTACAGTCAAATTGTGTTCAAAATATTTAGTATTATTTTAACCACAAAATAAACAGTTGTTTATATTGTTGACGGCCTAGTATATTGTTTCTACTTATTCTAAACCTTATACACTGTTTTTTTTGCTAATCCCGGGTAAGATAAACAGAAGAGAGTTCACTAAGATCACAAGAGCTCAGCTTGTTCGATCCTAACTAACAATGCTTCTGAGCAGCATTAGTGTAAACCAGGCATTAGGATGAAACTAGCAAACCACAAACTAATTAATCACTCATTAACTAAATGCTAGTCATAGTAGATAGAAAATCCTATACATATATGAATTAACGTTTTGCCATAGCCTCTCCTAAATATAGTCAAATGTTCTAATTTTTAAGTTATTAATTTGTTAGTATCATGACATCTCCATTAAAGATTCAGCCAGTGGTTAAGCAACATTTCAGTGTGTTAGGTGATCCAGATGAGAATGGAAAATACCTTGTTAAATGCAATCATTGTTCTGCAGAGTTATCAAGTTCTACAAAAGCTACATAGAATCTCATCAACCACCTTAAAGTAAGATTTTATTTGCATATTATAAGTGTGGACGCCGTAGTTAACCCTTTGGCTAATGAAGTTCTGACAGATAAATTTCAAGGCAACCATGCAAGAATGTTGTTGATTATTTTGAAAGTAATTTGACTGAAAGCCGTTAACTCTCCGTCTAGTCTCTGATTACAAAAACACATTTTCTGGTCTGGGTACATTTGCATATTATAAGTGTTGACACCTAGGTTAACCCTTTGACCAGGGAAATTCTGACAGATAAATTTCAAGGCAACTATACAAGAATGCTGTTAATTATTTTCAAAGTAATTTGACTGAAAGTCATTATGCCTTCAATTACAAAAACATATTTTCTGGGCCGGGTACATTTGCAGACAACAGGAACACTATTCATGAAAATTTACCACTGGAATGACTGGCTCAATAACAGAGCCAGTCATTCCAGTGGTAGATTTTCAAATATTTTCTTTTCCTGGTCTGCAAATGGACATTTTCTATCAAATGGGCCAAACAAACAGGTGCCCAGTTATATAAACTGTACACACTCCTCAATCCTATTGCATTTGTTTATTTAACTCTGTATTACATGCTAGTCTGACCAGATAAAATAATTTCTTTGCAATTTAAGAAACCTGCTGAATATTTAAAAATTAATTTGACTGATAAATGTTGCAACTTGGCAATTTTGACGCTTGAAGTCGTTGCGACTTCCAATCAATTTATTTTTTAAATCTTAGACATATTGCATGTACAGCTATATTGAAATTTTAATATTGGGATTAAGAAATGAAAGGATCTGTCTACACAGACCTGCCACCAATTACTTAATTTGACCTCCAGGGAAGCAATTATAGACCTATGTAGAGGTGATAACTTTGAATTGTAAAGAAACTCAAGGTGTTATTTTTGGTCATCAGGGACGCCCGTGTTGGGAAAACATCTTAGCAGATAATAACCTACCACTGATTTTTTGTCTTCAGAGAATTACTGGAGAACTGGCACGAGATGAATGTCTCTCAGCGGAGGAAGAGATCATGTATGTTATGAAGTGTGTTCTCGATCGGCTCCAGCAGGAATTGAGTCAACGATTCACCGACTGGAGGAACTCAATGACAAGTTTGGCTTTCTACTTGACACCAACATCCTCGTGCAATAATAATAATAATAATAATAATAATAATAATAATAATAATAATAATCGTTAATTATTGAGGGTAGCACTTCAAGTACACGGCCTGATCTAGCAGAGGCCATCATTAACATATATACAGATTTATATATATATATATATATACACCTGTGCAAAAGTTAAGCACCAGCAAAAACAATAGAACGTAGAAACATGATGGTACAACTAGGCTGCCATACTTTTTGTCCCCGCGTTAGCTGACATAATTCCAAGTACGAAATGCACATGCATGCATGACTTCACGCCGCTTGATGTCCGTGCGTGGCGGGAAACAGCACACGTGTTCAGTTATGTAAAAGTCCAGTTTGAGGTGTAGAACATTACATACAGATTTAGGCGATAAGATTAGGAATTTTGTGTTCATGACCGTGGTTTATTTGTACAGAGAGAATTAGCTCTTGATTGTGAACGGCTATGGCAAGACGAAGGTTAAGTGATCGTGTGAAATGGCAAATTATAGGCATGCATACCACTGGTATGTCATGCAGAGAGATTGGCAGACAGCTGAACATTAACCATACTGTAATCAGTCGTTTGATTGCAAAACATGGGCAAACTAACGAGGTGAAGGACAGGCCTAGATCTGGAAGACCGAAGAAGACTACTGCCCGTGATGATCGAGCCCTAGTACGCCTTGTTAGGAGATCTCCATTCACCAACAGCAGAGTGCTCAGCCAGCAATGGGAAACGCGCAATAGAGTGTCAATGTCTACCGTCAAAAGGAGACTGTATGCTGCTGGCATGAAAGCTAGGAGACCTGTCAGACGTCCTCTCCTCACTGCACACCACAAAGAGGAGCGTCTGAGGTGGTGCAACGAAAGAAGACACTGGAACATGAGATCCTGGAGACGGGTACACTGGTCCGATGAAAGTCAGTTCCTGCTTCATGCCACAGATGGTCCAGACGCACGGCGTACGACCAACGTAACATCATGGAAGAAGTTCCATTTGGTGGAGGTTCCGTTATGATATGGGGGTGCATCTCATTTGATTGTAAGCTGGATCTGTTGACTGTACCTGGAACACTAAATGGACAAAGATATCAAGATTCCATACTGGATAGTGTTGTGGTCCCTCATTTTGTAAATCATGCACCTGGAACCCACCCTATATTCATGGATGACAACGCCCGACCACATCGTGCTAGAGCTGTGCATGAATACCTCCGCCAGAATGCCATCGAAACCCTACCATGGCCAGCAAGGAGCCCTGCCATGAACCCTATTGAGCATATCTGGGACATTCTGGGAAACATGGTGAGAAGGAGGGATCCTCCTGTGCAGAACCTACAGGAATTAACAGACGCACTCCATCTTGAATGGCAACGAATACCACAATGGCGTATCAGTCGCTTGGTGACCAGCATGAGACGTTGTGTCCAGGCACAAGGTGGATATTTTAATATTGGGATTAAGAAATGAAAGGATCTGTCTAATTGTAAAGAAACTCAAGGTGTATATATATACACCTGTGCAAAAGTTAAGCACCACCCTATTTTTACGCACATGCGAGGGTATATTCATATGCTATGAAGAAAGCAATAGCATAAACATTTATGTACCCATCCATCTTAGTGCAAGAGGTAATAATGCAACTAGGGGAATGCTGATTATGATGGTGGGGAAACACTGTATGTTTTTGTTTGAACTTGAAAACGAGGCCTGAATATGGTTACGTTGACACAACTGACAACTATTGCCCTACGGTTGACACACGTGGCTAGATTGTCATTAATGGTGTCTGAAAACGAAGTTTAACATCTGTGCACGAGTTTGAGACTGTCATTATTAATACCGGGTATATCCACCTTGTGCCTGGTTGACGGCCTGGACACCACGTCTCATGCTGGTCACCAAGCGACTGATACGCCATTGTGGTATTCGTTGCCATTCAAGATGGAGTGCGTCTGTTAATTCCTGTAGGTTCTGCACAGGAGGATCCCTCCTTCTCACCATGTTTCCCAGAATGTCCCAGATATGCTCAATAGGGTTCATGTCAGGGCTCCTTGCTGGCCATGGTATGGTTTCGATGGCATTCTGGCGGAGGTATTCATGCACAGCTCTAGCACGATGTGGTCGGGCGTTGTCATCCATGAATATAGGGTGGGTTCCAGGTGCATGATTTACAAAATGAGGGACCACAACTCTATCCAGTATGGAATCTTCATATCTTTGTCCATTTAGTGTTCCAGGTACAGTCAACAGATCCAGCTTACAATCAAATGAGATGCACCCCCATATCATAACGGAACCTCCACCAAATGGAACTTCTTCCATGATGTTACGTTGGTCGTACGCCATGCGTCTGGACCTCCATACACGAGTTCGACCATCTGTGGCATGAAGCAGGAACTGACTTTCATCGGACCAGTGTACCCGTCTCCAGGATCTCATGTTCCAGTGTCTTCTTTCGTTGCACCACCTCAGATGCTCCTCTTTGTGGTGTGCAGTGAGGAGAGGACGTCTGACAGGTCTCCTAGCTTTCATGCCAGCAGCATACAGTCTCCTTTTGACGGTAGACATTGACACTCTATTGCGCGTTTCCCATTGCTGGCTGAGCACTCTGCTGTTGGTGAATGGAGATCTCCTAACAAGGCATACTAGGGCTCGATCATCACGGGCAGTAGTCTTCTTCGGTCTTCCAGATCTAGGCCTGTCCTTCACCTCGTTAGTTTGCCCATGTTTTGCAATCAAACGACTGATTACAGTATGGTTAATGTTCAGCTGTCTGCCAATCTCTCTGCATGACATACCAGTGGTATGCATGCCTATAATTTGCCATTTCACACGATCACTTAACCTTCGTCTTGCCATAGCCGTTCACAATCAAGAGCTAATTCTCTCTGTACAAATAAACCACGGTCATGAACACAAAATTCCTAATCTTGTCGCCTAAATCTGTATGTAATGTTCTACACCTCAAACTGGACTTTTACATAACTGAACACGTATGCTGTTTCCCGCCACGCACGGACATCAAGCGGCGTGAAGTCATGCATGCATGTGCATTTCGTACTTGGAATTATGTCAGCTAACGCAGGGACAAAAAGTATGGCAGCCTAGTTGTACCATCATGTTTCTACGTTCTATTGTTTTTGCTGGTGCTTAACTTTTGCACAGGTGTATATATATATATATATATATATATATATATATATATATATATATATATATATATATATATAATATGTACAAATTTATACATCTATGTACAGACAAGGAACTTAGGGAATCTATTTCTTATAATCATATAATATTCTGAATGTATTAAGAGTAATTTGAACACAAGCTACTGATGCTTTCAACAGCAGCAAACTTTCAATCAAATTAGCATTGATATATTCAGCATTGTAAAGTAAATTCCTTTCTTTTCTGATGAAATGCTTTGGAAACAATGCAAGAAATAGAAATAAAGATATTTTTATGTGCTAAAATATAGAAACTAATTCTCAATTTCGTAGACAAATACAGCTAAGCACACTATAACATACGATTATACATACATACAGAAACAATGGATTCAGTAAAATTATTATCATTACCCACGCCGTCGAATGTCTTAACCCTTTAGTGACTAAATTTGTCAGGAAAACCTCAATTAGGTCTATCTATTGTGAAATGTCCGTTTCCAGAACAAGACAATGCCATTCTTGGAAATTTACCACCGGAAAGACTGGCTCGATTATCGTGCCTGTCATTCCTGTCATAAATTTTCAAAAATAGTCCTTTGGACTGCAAATGGTAATTTCTCTAGCCGATTTTATGGACTTGTTTCTAGGCTTGTGCATTTATGGATCAAAGAGCGGAAGAATCACCAAATTTGACATAGCACTTCATAATGTAGGATAAAATCAGAAGGTTCAATCGAAGGTGTGTATCTTAAAGGTTAATTAGGCATATATATTGTACTGAAATTAAGAACTCACCAAAGCACATGCACTCCCAATCACACACACTCACTTCCACACGCACATGAACTCATGTACATACACTCCCGTGGGTTTACATCCAATATAGTAGGTCTACGCCAACATCTAACTATTTCAACACTAGTATTAGAACTCAAGTCATGCTATTAAGCTGTTGCATATCTTAAGCATAATTTGAATGAAAGGTCTTGATACCTTCGGCAGCAACACTATCCAGTCAAATTAGTATCAAAATTATACAGCAAGGGAACCTATTTTGTGTCTACATTTCATGCTCTAATGATAAAGGATCGGGAAAGTTGAAAAATATACCATAGATATATTCATCACAAAGTAAGCATATGGCCCGTAAGTGTGCACAATCACATACTAATGTGACGGACAATAGTATAATACAATTTCACAATGCATACACAAAACTATTTACATTAGGAGAAGTATTTTCCATGCATGTACTATATGACTATCCTGAAACTCTAACCTTTGGATTGGCGATATGTGAAATGGTCATTTGCTGGTCCGGAGGAGTGTTTACGACAATTGGACACAGGAATGATTGACTCTGTTACCGAGCCAGTCATTCCAGTGCTCCATTGTCGGAAACACCCCTCTCCTAGGCCGCCAATGTCCTTTCATTGTATGTTTAAGGTTCTCTTTTTTTTCTCTTTTTTTTTAAAACATATTTTTATTGTAACAGATGTATTTAGAGAAAAGGATCTTGTGGCATGCTCGTTTAACATACAAATATCCTTTTTAAATATAAATATTATATAACGGTAGTTAAATTAGCAAGCGAGAGAGAGAGAGAGAGAGAGAGAGAGAGAGAGAGAGAGAGAGAGAGAGAGAGAGAGAGAGAGAGAGAGAGAGAGAGAGAGAGAGAGAGCGAGCAAACGAGAGCCTTTATAAATGATAACACAAAGAACTATTAGCATTACATTGCTGGGAAATGATCATATGCAGACCAAAAGAACACTCCTCCTGAAAATGTATGACCCGAATGACAGGCTAAGCGAGTGAACCAGTCATTCCAGTGGTAAACCCACAAAGAGCAGTTGACCTTTCGGTCCGCAAATGGACACTTCCCAACAGACAATGCTCTGGAGAGTGCTCTAACTGTCTTTAAAGCAGACATTAATTTAATTCAAATGATTATAAATAAACAATTGTTAAATATAATTTAATAGAAGATGTGTATGTGTAGACCAGGAGAAGACTCTTCTCGAAGATTCATCACTGCAACGACAGGTTCAGTTGCTGAGCCAATGATTCCAGTGAGGAGCCCTCGAAAACAGTTGACTCCTGGCCAGCAGATGGGCATTTTGTTCAACATATTGCTAACCTAACGGGATATACACATTATAACTGTTCTCAGTGATTTTAATTTGCGGTTATAACTAGGTTGTTATTACTAATTATCAGGACTATTGTTCCGATGCCCATTTGCGGGTCTGGGAGAAGTGTTTCCGAGAATTGTACACCGGAATGACTGGCTCGGTTTCTGAGTCATTCATTCCACTGCTCATTTTTCGGGAACACGCCTCTCTTGATCAACAAATGGTCATTTGTGTATGTTTTATCTCTATTGTGCTAAATGATCAGGGTTATTGTTCTTCCTAGTACTTATATTTGATAATATTGGATTGTCTGGCACTGTAATTATCAGTTACTTTTGCTATTGTTTTGTGCACAATTCGTTTTCAATGTCCTCTGTAAATTAAGCAAAGCTATTGGTGGAGGTGATTTAGGTGGTCACACTTGGCCACTCCTGGCGTGTCCTTGATTGTTGTAACGGGCAACCTTATCTCCGGGGCAATGGGGGCAAAACAGAAGAAAATGAAAACATTATTATTATCATCATTATACGTGTAAACAATCACACATATTTGCGATGAATGATCCGAGTGTCGGAGAATGTTTAATATTAATAGTTAAAGAATTCCACATTTTTGTTGCTGTGTATGTAAAACTGTTTTTCCCGTAATCCGTTCTTATTTTTGGAGGCTTTAATTGACCATTCGTTTTTTACCGTAAATTCAGTGTATGCATGTCTTCTACAAATGTGAACAGATCTTTCATGTACTTCGGTGCGAGGTCGTTTAATGATCTATATGTCATAATATTTGTTTTAATTGTCATTCTTTGCGTTAGTGTAGTCCAGTTTAATTCTACATACATTTGTTTTGACGGTGTTCGAAAGGGGACTTCCAATATTATTCGAGCTGCACGCTTTTGTAATTTTTCAAGTTTATTTAACAATGTAGGCGTGCCAGCGTAATAGACAAGACAGCAGTAATCAATGTGTGAAAGGATATATGCCTTGTAAAACAGGTTTCGCTCATCAACATTCATATATTTCTTATTTTTCTTTAACATATAGATAAGTGAAGCTATTTCGCCTCATTTACAATGACTAGTTCACCATTAGATATTGGTATCTTAATTTCTTCATGATTTATGTGCCCTTGTTTACGCTTAGTGCTTATCATTAAGTTTTGTTTTCTCCATATTTAACACCATTTTATTAATTTTCTATCACAGACATATCGTTAGTCAGTTATGTTATCTGTGGAAGTTTTTCAAAATTACAGTGCATCGTCGTATCATCGCAGTACATATCAACATTACTAGTTATTCCCATATGAAGATCGTTTACATACATGATAAATAAGAGAGGTCCCAATACAGAACCTTGAGGTACGCCTACGGCTACCGGCAGATGTCCAGAAATTTTGTCAGAAATTGACACATTGTTTTCTATTTTCTAAATAAGGTGAAAACCATTTTAACGCAAGCTTATCAAATTGATATAGGCCTAACTTTTCTAGTAAAATATCGTGATTAACTAAATCAGAAGCTTTCTTAAAATCTATCAATATAGCGCCGACATAATCACCATTATCTATCGCAAATCTCCATTTTTCGACTAGCTTAAGCAGTGCAGTTTCGCATGAATGCTTCTGACGGAAACCTGACTGAGATTCAGTCAATAAATTGTATTTACTAAGAAATTTATACAAATGATTATGTATATGTCGTTCAATAATTTTGGAAAGAACAGGTAAAATTGATATTGGTCTATAGTTATTAACCTCTCCTTTGTTGTCTGATTTGTATAACGGTTTCACCTTAGCGCATTTCCACATTGTTGGAAACATGCCTGTATCAAATACTTATATTTATAATACGTGTAATTGATGGCGCTATGACTGGTGCCGATAATTTTAAGAAATGTGCATTCAATCCGTCATGGCACGCAGATTTATTTGTTTTTAACCGACTAAGTTCCTCGTAAACGTTATTAACAGTTATTCTCGGTATCGTAAATTCAATTTCGCTCGGGATTTTCGTTCTAACATGCGTTTTAATGTCGTCTGAAATTATGTGAGATTGCGTCTTTATGGAATTTGCGAGATCTGCCGCGATTGTAGTGAAATACTGATTGAACATTTTGCAATGTTTTTCGACGTCTTTAATTTCATTACCGTAACTATCAAGCAAAGTCAATGGCATTTTGTTAGGTTTCGGATTAATACTCTTCATTATTGTCCATATATGTGAAGGATTCTTTTTATTGTCAGCCAACGCTGTGCTAAAGTAGTTTTTCTTAGATCTTTCGATTAGCGACATTACCTTACGTTTCAACTCTTTATATTTAATCATATCTTTAGCTTTCTTATAATAATCCCTGTCCTTTATGGCCTTCAAAATTTCATCTGTTATCCATCCTGGCTGAGAGAATCGCTTTACTCTACGCTCAACAATAGGGGCGTGTTTATTTAGAATGCCTATAAATGCGTCCTGCCATATCTGCAGCGCTTCATCTGGGTCATTTAGCAAATCAATTATCTCCCAGTTGCAATCGGAAAGATTCTGAAGAAATTTCTGATTGTCAAACCTTTTCCTGCATCTATACTTTATAGTGTGATGACTATGTGATTTTTGTCTGGTGTTTTGTCGCGCACCAAAGACGGGATAGTGATCACTTGATCCTAAATCTCCTACGCTTACTGACGTAAATTTGTTTCTCTCTGTAACGTATATATGGTCTATTAGGGTAGCTGTTTTGTCCGTAATTCTAGTTGCGCTATTGACTAATTGTTCAAGATGAAATAACTCCATTACTGATAGCCATTTTTGCGTGACTGCTTTTAGAAAATCAAAATTAAAGTCGCCGATTAGAATTATATCCGTGTTATCTGAGTATGCAGGTTCAAGTAGGGCTTCAAAATCGTCGATCCAGCTAACGGGAGAATTTGGAGGTCTATAAACGCAACATAATAAAAATGATTTTGATTTAAAGGGCGTAACCTCGATCCATAATGCCTCTGTATTCGGTGATTCTAAGTCAAGTCTCCTATGATGTGACTGATTTTCGGCTATGTATATTGCAATCCCACCTCCTACATTGTTCAGTCTATCTTTCCTCTCAACATTATATAACCGTGAATATCTATTAAATTGTCGCCGACGCCGCCGCTTATATACGTTTCTGTTATACCAAATATTTCAATTTCTTGTGTAGTTTTCTCCATAATTATTTTTAATTGGCTTAATTTAGGCATTAAGTGTTCAATATTCCAATGTCCAATGCATATACCTTTTTCCTTTAAGTTAAATGATGGGAAATCAAGGTGTTCTACTAGTTTTATAAACTTCTTGCTACATACCCATTGGTCCACACCAGAGAGGACGTTATTACTGGAATGTGTGTGTAAAAAGTTATTATTGCTTGTTACACCACAATAGCGTATAATATTAATAAAATTGAGAAAATTTACTTTATTATTATCATCATCATCATCATCAGTAGCAGCAGCACTTGCAATGCTATCAATATATTCATTATCTTTAGCACTATCGATTGCATTTATTATGCTAGCACTAACAGTAGCACGAGTAAATAATTTATCTTCTATTATATTGTTTGTGTTAGCACAAGGATGTTTCGCTTTAGGGTAAGCTGTAGCACTAGTATCGGAGGCTGTAGCAGTAGTAATAGTGGTAGCTATATTAGAGACAGTAGAAGAAACATGCGTCATTGAGACGGTTGAATCGGATGCATAGACTGGTGCAGTAGTAAATGGTGTAATTACATTGTGAATGTTTTCGATGATAGTGTGGTGCTGGCGGTATCCCGCAATTCCGCAGTTCGGGTTTCGCGGCTGCCGGGCTAGCTGATTCCCGCCGTTTCTACGGACGCCCGGCAGTCGTACCTTGGAACCTGAACCGTGCACATCTGCCGCTGGTTCCACTGGCCGATTCAAGACCTCTGTTGGGTGAGTAACCTTTTATACGTAGCTAAGTTACTACAAATGGTGTCAGGAGTACTTTGGGCCCTAAATTAAAAGTTGTTATTGGAATATTTCTAAATTCTACTCACGATTTTGCTGTTAAAAAAGATAGAATTCTCGGAAATATAAAGACTACTCTAGTCCTGCCGAACGTCAATTTTACAGACTCTGGCCGCCATTTTGATTATTTGATAGTTATTTTTGTAGGATTTAATAATCACAGATGATAGGTGAGTTATAGTTAAATATATATTATTTATTTATACTATAGCATGCAAATGTCGGGTATATAGATTAATATACCTTACATACATACGTCATATACGTCATAAATTCTAGATTCAATGTTATTTATTTGAACTGTAATGAATTGAGGTATATTTTCGTGCTTAGTTCCTATCATCTATGTCAGTATTCCGTGGAATGACAACCCTATAGTTTCTGGATTGTTATTGTTAGTTGTCTTCAGTGTCATATGTACGCGATTCTGAGCTGTAATTTAACCGTCGGTTTTTCGATATTTCTTTATATGTTAATTACAGTTCAATTTCTTTGTTTATTTCAGAATTATTTGAAATAAAGATTAAAAGAAGTGATATAAATCACTTTTGTTGTTATTATTATCATTATTATTAACTTTTTGAACATTAGAGGGTAATCTCCCTTCTAATTAACAAATATGTTTCAATGGTAATATTAGGTTTACTAATTACGCTGAACACTATTTGTTTTGGGGTTTTTTCTTGTTATTATTAATTCAAAAAGTTCATAATCACATTGCTAGTTACTCCGTTGAAACAATACTCAGCTTATGCCTCCTTTTCAAGTTAAATCTGAGGAGTTTTTGGCTCGCACCCAGTTTTCGTTGGATCAGTCCTTTACCCACAAAGCGATTTTGTTGGGTACAAGTAAAGGTTTCATTTTGAAAAGAGCTGATCAAACTGGGTTTGTTGAGTATTGGTGTAAAAGCGGTGGTACTACACAAGACTTGGTCAATATTCTGCAGTCGAGAATAGCCAGCGCCGTTCAGAAATTTCACCGGATCGTTTTCTATATCTGGGCCGGAACGTGCGACCTTACCGAGAAACGAGGCGACGGTTTTGTCTATTTAAGGACAGCCGATGATGAACTCGCGGTAGACCGCATTTGCCAACACTATCAACGTGCGATAGACATAGTAAGGCATTACGGCCAAACGGTGAAATTTATCGATATCCCGGCGTATTCTCTGGTCCTGTATAATGAGCAACTTCACCATTTGAATCCCTGTTCCTTCAAAGACCAAGAGCTGCAACTGCATGACCAACTCTCTCTTCTCAATGATAGAATTGAGAAAATTAATGCAGATATTGGTGTACACACCATCAAGTGCAGTGTAGAGTTAATACACCATAAAAAATCTAGTGCACGTAAACGCGTCCGTTATCATTATACTTTCGAGTTTCTGAAGGATGGTTTGCATGCAGGTACGCTACTGAATCTGGTTTGGCTTCGGAAGATTCATTTAGACGTTCTCCGGAGTTGCACCACCATCACTACTCAGTGATTTATATATTTCAGTAAGCATACGCTTACGACTTATTTCAGTAGGTGATATTACTTTTTTAGCGGATATTAATTTCGCTTCCTTGGTATAAATCAACCGGTGACCCATAATGACCCAAACCGGTGACCCAAAAATCTTATCATAGTTCAGTCAAAATCTGAGTGGTCGTCAGCCCCGGTATTAGTTCGGAGGAAAGACGGTACCGTAAGGTACTGCGTCGATTTTCGAGCTCTGAACAGTATAACTCGCAAAGACCTTTACCCCCTACCAAACATTGAGACATGTCTGGATGCACTTGGTGATGCTAAGTTCATCAGCACACTTGATATGGCAGCTGGGTATTGGCAAGTCGAGGTTGACCCAGAGGACCGCCACAAGCTCGCATTTATCACAAGATATGGGCTTTTTGAATTTGTCCGGATGCCATTTGGTACGTGCAACAGCCCGGCTACCTTTCAGAGGGTTGTTCAGCTGGTGTTGCAAGGTCTTAACTGGTGCGAGTGTCTTGCGTATTTAGATGACGTGGTAGTGACAGGGACTGACTTTGACAGTCATATGACCAATTTGAAAGCTGTCCTTTCCCGATTCCTGTTGCACAACCTTAAATTAAAACCTAAGAAGTGTAATTTGTTCCGTACAGAACTCTGTTTCTTAGGTAAGTTGGTGAGTGATAAGGGAATCGCTATTAAGCCAAACAATATGGAAAGCGTCGCTAATTGGCCTGTTCCTAAGACCAGGAAAGAGCTGGAATCGCTGAAGGTCATGAACCAATAGTAGTGACCAGACATGGGGGCAAATGCAAATGCATTTGCATTTAAATGCATTTAAATACTGCATGTGAAGTATTTGCATTTGTATTTGCATTTGAAGATTTTAAATCACAAGTATTTGCATTTGAGGATTTTGAAAAGTCAACTATTTGCATTTGTATTTAAATAGTTTTTGAAAAGTATTTGAAATTTCAAATAGTTTTCAAATGTTTTCAAATAATTTTTGCAAAAAAGGAATTAAATCTGTGCAACAGTGCTAATTTCAAAGTCTGCAAATTGAGTTTCTTAAAGTCATGGTTCATTTGGGGTGGGATGGGTTTTTTAAGAATTTGTTGAAACATTGACTGGAAATGTAGAATGGCACATCTATGCATATTATAACATCTCAGTAACCCTTTCACCAGTGAAATCCTGGCCCAAAGACAAACATACAAGAGAGCTGTTGATTATTTTGAGAAAAATTGACTGGAAGCCATTGCTGCCAATGACGGCAATGCCTGTCAGGCACATAAATGTCAAAATATTCAACAGGCTTCTTGTACGGTTGCTTTGAAATTGCCATTAAAATAAACTTATTGGTGAAAGGGTTAATTTTCTATCAAATTCACTTATACATATTTTATTTTAAAGATAAAAATTTTCAATATCTTCAAGAATTTTTTCAAACTGAAGGCTTTATATGACTGAAAGTTGTTGCTGACTAGTGCGCCAATAGTTACAGTCAAATTGTGTTCAAAATATTTAGTATTATTTTAACCACAAAATAAACAGTTGTTTATATTGTTGACGGCCTAGTATATTGTTTCTACTTATTCTAAACCTTATACACTGTTTTTTTTGCTAATCCCGGGTAAGATAAACAGAAGAGAGTTCACTAAGATCACAAGAGCTCAGCTTGTTCGATCCTAACTAACAATGCTTCTGAGCAGCATTAGTGTAAACCAGGCATTAGGATGAAACTAGCAAACCACAAACTAATTAATCACTCATTAACTAAATGCTAGTCATAGTAGATAGAAAATCCTATACATATATGAATTAACGTTTTGCCATAGCCTCTCCTAAATATAGTCAAATGTTCTAATTTTTAAGTTATTAATTTGTTAGTATCATGACATCTCCATTAAAGATTCAGCCAGTGGTTAAGCAACATTTCAGTGTGTTAGGTGATCCAGATGAGAATGGAAAATACCTTGTTAAATGCAATCATTGTTCTGCAGAGTTATCAAGTTCTACAAAAGCTACATAGAATCTCATCAACCACCTTAAAGTAAGATTTTATTTGCATATTATAAGTGTGGACGCCGTAGTTAACCCTTTGGCTAATGAAGTTCTGACAGATAAATTTCAAGGCAACCATGCAAGAATGTTGTTGATTATTTTGAAAGTAATTTGACTGAAAGCCGTTAACTCTCCGTCTAGTCTCTGATTACAAAAACACATTTTCTGGTCTGGGTACATTTGCATATTATAAGTGTTGACACCTAGGTTAACCCTTTGACCAGGGAAATTCTGACAGATAAATTTCAAGGCAACTATACAAGAATGCTGTTAATTATTTTCAAAGTAATTTGACTGAAAGTCATTATGCCTTCAATTACAAAAACATATTTTCTGGGCCGGGTACATTTGCAGACAACAGGAACACTATTCATGAAAATTTACCACTGGAATGACTGGCTCAATAACAGAGCCAGTCATTCCAGTGGTAGATTTTCAAATATTTTCTTTTCCTGGTCTGCAAATGGACATTTTCTATCAAATGGGCCAAACAAACAGGTGCCCAGTTATATAAACTGTACACACTCCTCAATCCTATTGCATTTGTTTATTTAACTCTGTATTACATGCTAGTCTGACCAGATAAAATAATTTCTTTGCAATTTAAGAAACCTGCTGAATATTTAAAAATTAATTTGACTGATAAATGTTGCAACTTGGCAATTTTGACGCTTGAAGTCGTTGCGACTTCCAATCAATTTATTTTTTAAATCTTAGACATATTGCATGTACAGCTATATTGAAATTTTAATATTGGGATTAAGAAATGAAAGGATCTGTCTACACAGACCTGCCACCAATTACTTAATTTGACCTCCAGGGAAGCAATTATAGACCTATGTAGAGGTGATAACTTTGAATTGTAAAGAAACTCAAGGTGTTATTTTTGGTCATCAGGGACGCCCGTGTTGGGAAAACATCTTAGCAGATAATAACCTACCACTGATTTTTTGTCTTCAGAGAATTACTGGAGAACTGGCACGAGATGAATGTCTCTCAGCGGAGGAAGAGATCATGTATGTTATGAAGTGTGTTCTCGATCGGCTCCAGCAGGAATTGAGTCAACGATTCACCGACTGGAGGAACTCAATGACAAGTTTGGCTTTCTACTTGACACCAACATCCTCGTGCAATAATAATAATAATAATAATAATAATAATAATAATAATAATAATAATAATAATAATAATCGTTAATTATTGAGGGTAGCACTTCAAGTACACGGCCTGATCTAGCAGAGGCCATCATTAACATATATACAGATTTATATATATATATATATATACACCTGTGCAAAAGTTAAGCACCAGCAAAAACAATAGAACGTAGAAACATGATGGTACAACTAGGCTGCCATACTTTTTGTCCCCGCGTTAGCTGACATAATTCCAAGTACGAAATGCACATGCATGCATGACTTCACGCCGCTTGATGTCCGTGCGTGGCGGGAAACAGCACACGTGTTCAGTTATGTAAAAGTCCAGTTTGAGGTGTAGAACATTACATACAGATTTAGGCGATAAGATTAGGAATTTTGTGTTCATGACCGTGGTTTATTTGTACAGAGAGAATTAGCTCTTGATTGTGAACGGCTATGGCAAGACGAAGGTTAAGTGATCGTGTGAAATGGCAAATTATAGGCATGCATACCACTGGTATGTCATGCAGAGAGATTGGCAGACAGCTGAACATTAACCATACTGTAATCAGTCGTTTGATTGCAAAACATGGGCAAACTAACGAGGTGAAGGACAGGCCTAGATCTGGAAGACCGAAGAAGACTACTGCCCGTGATGATCGAGCCCTAGTACGCCTTGTTAGGAGATCTCCATTCACCAACAGCAGAGTGCTCAGCCAGCAATGGGAAACGCGCAATAGAGTGTCAATGTCTACCGTCAAAAGGAGACTGTATGCTGCTGGCATGAAAGCTAGGAGACCTGTCAGACGTCCTCTCCTCACTGCACACCACAAAGAGGAGCGTCTGAGGTGGTGCAACGAAAGAAGACACTGGAACATGAGATCCTGGAGACGGGTACACTGGTCCGATGAAAGTCAGTTCCTGCTTCATGCCACAGATGGTCCAGACGCACGGCGTACGACCAACGTAACATCATGGAAGAAGTTCCATTTGGTGGAGGTTCCGTTATGATATGGGGGTGCATCTCATTTGATTGTAAGCTGGATCTGTTGACTGTACCTGGAACACTAAATGGACAAAGATATCAAGATTCCATACTGGATAGTGTTGTGGTCCCTCATTTTGTAAATCATGCACCTGGAACCCACCCTATATTCATGGATGACAACGCCCGACCACATCGTGCTAGAGCTGTGCATGAATACCTCCGCCAGAATGCCATCGAAACCCTACCATGGCCAGCAAGGAGCCCTGCCATGAACCCTATTGAGCATATCTGGGACATTCTGGGAAACATGGTGAGAAGGAGGGATCCTCCTGTGCAGAACCTACAGGAATTAACAGACGCACTCCATCTTGAATGGCAACGAATACCACAATGGCGTATCAGTCGCTTGGTGACCAGCATGAGACGTTGTGTCCAGGCACAAGGTGGATATTTTAATATTGGGATTAAGAAATGAAAGGATCTGTCTAATTGTAAAGAAACTCAAGGTGTATATATATACACCTGTGCAAAAGTTAAGCACCACCCTATTTTTACGCACATGCGAGGGTATATTCATATGCTATGAAGAAAGCAATAGCATAAACATTTATGTACCCATCCATCTTAGTGCAAGAGGTAATAATGCAACTAGGGGAATGCTGATTATGATGGTGGGGAAACACTGTATGTTTTTGTTTGAACTTGAAAACGAGGCCTGAATATGGTTACGTTGACACAACTGACAACTATTGCCCTACGGTTGACACACGTGGCTAGATTGTCATTAATGGTGTCTGAAAACGAAGTTTAACATCTGTGCACGAGTTTGAGACTGTCATTATTAATACCGGGTATATCCACCTTGTGCCTGGTTGACGGCCTGGACACCACGTCTCATGCTGGTCACCAAGCGACTGATACGCCATTGTGGTATTCGTTGCCATTCAAGATGGAGTGCGTCTGTTAATTCCTGTAGGTTCTGCACAGGAGGATCCCTCCTTCTCACCATGTTTCCCAGAATGTCCCAGATATGCTCAATAGGGTTCATGTCAGGGCTCCTTGCTGGCCATGGTATGGTTTCGATGGCATTCTGGCGGAGGTATTCATGCACAGCTCTAGCACGATGTGGTCGGGCGTTGTCATCCATGAATATAGGGTGGGTTCCAGGTGCATGATTTACAAAATGAGGGACCACAACTCTATCCAGTATGGAATCTTCATATCTTTGTCCATTTAGTGTTCCAGGTACAGTCAACAGATCCAGCTTACAATCAAATGAGATGCACCCCCATATCATAACGGAACCTCCACCAAATGGAACTTCTTCCATGATGTTACGTTGGTCGTACGCCATGCGTCTGGACCTCCATACACGAGTTCGACCATCTGTGGCATGAAGCAGGAACTGACTTTCATCGGACCAGTGTACCCATCTCCAGGATCTCATGTTCCAGTGTCTTCTTTCGTTGCACCACCTCAGATGCTCCTCTTTGTGGTGTGCAGTGAGGAGAGGACGTCTGACAGGTCTCCTAGCTTTCATGCCAGCAGCATACAGTCTCCTTTTGACGGTAGACATTGACACTCTATTGCGCGTTTCCCATTGCTGGCTGAGCACTCTGCTGTTGGTGAATGGAGATCTCCTAACAAGGCATACTAGGGCTCGATCATCACGGGCAGTAGTCTTCTTCGGTCTTCCAGATCTAGGCCTGTCCTTCACCTCGTTAGTTTGCCCATGTTTTGCAATCAAACGACTGATTACAGTATGGTTAATGTTCAGCTGTCTGCCAATCTCTCTGCATGACATACCAGTGGTATGCATGCCTATAATTTGCCATTTCACACGATCACTTAACCTTCGTCTTGCCATAGCCGTTCACAATCAAGAGCTAATTCTCTCTGTACAAATAAACCACGGTCATGAACACAAAATTCCTAATCTTGTCGCCTAAATCTGTATGTAATGTTCTACACCTCAAACTGGACTTTTACATAACTGAACACGTATGCTGTTTCCCGCCACGCACGGACATCAAGCGGCGTGAAGTCATGCATGCATGTGCATTTCGTACTTGGAATTATGTCAGCTAACGCAGGGACAAAAAGTATGGCAGCCTAGTTGTACCATCATGTTTCTACGTTCTATTGTTTTTGCTGGTGCTTAACTTTTGCACAGGTGTATATATATATATATATATATATATATATATATATATATATATATATATATATATATATATATATAATATGTACAAATTTATACATCTATGTACAGACAAGGAACTTAGGGAATCTATTTCTTATAATCATATAATATTCTGAATGTATTAAGAGTAATTTGAACACAAGCTACTGATGCTTTCAACAGCAGCAAACTTTCAATCAAATTAGCATTGATATATTCAGCATTGTAAAGTAAATTCCTTTCTTTTCTGATGAAATGCTTTGGAAACAATGCAAGAAATAGAAATAAAGATATTTTTATGTGCTAAAATATAGAAACTAATTCTCAATTTCGTAGACAAATACAGCTAAGCACACTATAACATACGATTATACATACATACAGAAACAATGGATTCAGTAAAATTATTATCATTACCCACGCCGTCGAATGTCTTAACCCTTTAGTGACTAAATTTGTCAGGAAAACCTCAATTAGGTCTATCTATTGTGAAATGTCCGTTTCCAGAACAAGACAATGCCATTCTTGGAAATTTACCACCGGAAAGACTGGCTCGATTATCGTGCCTGTCATTCCTGTCATAAATTTTCAAAAATAGTCCTTTGGACTGCAAATGGTAATTTCTCTAGCCGATTTTATGGACTTGTTTCTAGGCTTGTGCATTTATGGATCAAAGAGCGGAAGAATCACCAAATTTGACATAGCACTTCATAATGTAGGATAAAATCAGAAGGTTCAATCGAAGGTGTGTATCTTAAAGGTTAATTAGGCATATATATTGTACTGAAATTAAGAACTCACCAAAGCACATGCACTCCCAATCACACACACTCACTTCCACACGCACATGAACTCATGTACATACACTCCCGTGGGTTTACATCCAATATAGTAGGTCTACGCCAACATCTAACTATTTCAACACTAGTATTAGAACTCAAGTCATGCTATTAAGCTGTTGCATATCTTAAGCATAATTTGAATGAAAGGTCTTGATACCTTCGGCAGCAACACTATCCAGTCAAATTAGTATCAAAATTATACAGCAAGGGAACCTATTTTGTGTCTACATTTCATGCTCTAATGATAAAGGATCGGGAAAGTTGAAAAATATACCATAGATATATTCATCACAAAGTAAGCATATGGCCCGTAAGTGTGCACAATCACATACTAATGTGACGGACAATAGTATAATACAATTTCACAATGCATACACAAAACTATTTACATTAGGAGAAGTATTTTCCATGCATGTACTATATGACTATCCTGAAACTCTAACCTTTGGATTGGCGATATGTGAAATGGTCATTTGCTGGTCCGGAGGAGTGTTTACGACAATTGGACACAGGAATGATTGACTCTGTTACCGAGCCAGTCATTCCAGTGCTCCATTGTCGGAAACACCCCTCTCCTAGGCCGCCAATGTCCTTTCATTGTATGTTTAAGGTTCTCTTTTTTTTCTCTTTTTTTTTAAAACATATTTTTATTGTAACAGATGTATTTAGAGAAAAGGATCTTGTGGCATGCTCGTTTAACATACAAATATCCTTTTTAAATATAAATATTATATAACGGTAGTTAAATTAGCAAGCGAGAGAGAGAGAGAGAGAGAGAGAGAGAGAGAGAGAGAGAGAGAGAGAGAGAGAGAGAGAGAGAGCGAGCAAACGAGAGCCTTTATAAATGATAACACAAAGAACTATTAGCATTACATTGCTGGGAAATGATCATATGCAGACCAAAAGAACACTCCTCCTGAAAATGTATGACCCGAATGACAGGCTAAGCGAGTGAACCAGTCATTCCAGTGGTAAACCCACAAAGAGCAGTTGACCTTTCGGTCCGCAAATGGACACTTCCCAACAGACAATGCTCTGGAGAGTGCTCTAACTGTCTTTAAAGCAGACATTAATTTAATTCAAATGATTATAAATAAACAATTGTTAAATATAATTTAATAGAAGATGTGTATGTGTAGACCAGGAGAAGACTCTTCTCGAAGATTCATCACTGCAACGACAGGTTCAGTTGCTGAGCCAATGATTCCAGTGAGGAGCCCTCGAAAACAGTTGACTCCTGGCCAGCAGATGGGCATTTTGTTCAACATATTGCTAACCTAACGGGATATACACATTATAACTGTTCTCAGTGATTTTAATTTGCGGTTATAACTAGGTTGTTATTACTAATTATCAGGACTATTGTTCCGATGCCCATTTGCGGGTCTGGGAGAAGTGTTTCCGAGAATTGTACACCGGAATGACTGGCTCGGTTTCTGAGTCATTCATTCCACTGCTCATTTTTCGGGAACACGCCTCTCTTGATCAACAAATGGTCATTTGTGTATGTTTTATCTCTATTGTGCTAAATGATCAGGGTTATTGTTCTTCCTAGTACTTATATTTGATAATATTGGATTGTCTGGCACTGTAATTATCAGTTACTTTTGCTATTGTTTTGTGCACAATTCGTTTTCAATGTCCTCTGTAAATTAAGCAAAGCTATTGGTGGAGGTGATTTAGGTGGTCACACTTGGCCACTCCTGGCGTGTCCTTGATTGTTGTAACGGGCAACCTTATCTCCGGGGCAATGGGGGCAAAACAGAAGAAAATGAAAACATTATTATTATCATCATTATACGTGTAAACAATCACACATATTTGCGATGAATGATCCGAGTGTCGGAGAATGTTTAATATTAATAGTTAAAGAATTCCACATTTTTGTTGCTGTGTATGTAAAACTGTTTTTCCCGTAATCCGTTCTTATTTTTGGAGGCTTTAATTGACCATTCGTTTTTTACCGTAAATTCAGTGTATGCATGTCTTCTACAAATGTGAACAGATCTTTCATGTACTTCGGTGCGAGGTCGTTTAATGATCTATATGTCATAATATTTGTTTTAATTGTCATTCTTTGCGTTAGTGTAGTCCAGTTTAATTCTACATACATTTGTTTTGACGGTGTTCGAAAGGGGACTTCCAATATTATTCGAGCTGCACGCTTTTGTAATTTTTCAAGTTTATTTAACAATGTAGGCGTGCCAGCGTAATAGACAAGACAGCAGTAATCAATGTGTGAAAGGATATATGCCTTGTAAAACAGGTTTCGCTCATCAACATTCATATATTTCTTATTTTTCTTTAACATATAGATAAGTGAAGCTATTTCGCCTCATTTACAATGACTAGTTCACCATTAGATATTGGTATCTTAATTTCTTCATGATTTATGTGCCCTTGTTTACGCTTAGTGCTTATCATTAAGTTTTGTTTTCTCCATATTTAACACCATTTTATTAATTTTCTATCACAGACATATCGTTAGTCAGTTATGTTATCTGTGGAAGTTTTTCAAAATTACAGTGCATCGTCGTATCATCGCAGTACATATCAACATTACTAGTTATTCCCATATGAAGATCGTTTACATACATGATAAATAAGAGAGGTCCCAATACAGAACCTTGAGGTACGCCTACGGCTACCGGCAGATGTCCAGAAATTTTGTCAGAAATTGACACATTGTTTTCTATTTTCTAAATAAGGTGAAAACCATTTTAACGCAAGCTTATCAAATTGATATAGGCCTAACTTTTCTAGTAAAATATCGTGATTAACTAAATCAGAAGCTTTCTTAAAATCTATCAATATAGCGCCGACATAATCACCATTATCTATCGCAAATCTCCATTTTTCGACTAGCTTAAGCAGTGCAGTTTCGCATGAATGCTTCTGACGGAAACCTGACTGAGATTCAGTCAATAAATTGTATTTACTAAGAAATTTATACAAATGATTATGTATATGTCGTTCAATAATTTTGGAAAGAACAGGTAAAATTGATATTGGTCTATAGTTATTAACCTCTCCTTTGTTGTCTGATTTGTATAACGGTTTCACCTTAGCGCATTTCCACATTGTTGGAAACATGCCTGTATCAAATACTTATATTTATAATACGTGTAATTGATGGCGCTATGACTGGTGCCGATAATTTTAAGAAATGTGCATTCAATCCGTCATGGCACGCAGATTTATTTGTTTTTAACCGACTAAGTTCCTCGTAAACGTTATTAACAGTTATTCTCGGTATCGTAAATTCAATTTCGCTCGGGATTTTCGTTCTAACATGCGTTTTAATGTCGTCTGAAATTATGTGAGATTGCGTCTTTATGGAATTTGCGAGATCTGCCGCGATTGTAGTGAAATACTGATTGAACATTTTGCAATGTTTTTCGACGTCTTTAATTTCATTACCGTAACTATCAAGCAAAGTCAATGGCATTTTGTTAGGTTTCGGATTAATACTCTTCATTATTGTCCATATATGTGAAGGATTCTTTTTATTGTCAGCCAACGCTGTGCTAAAGTAGTTTTTCTTAGATCTTTCGATTAGCGACATTACCTTACGTTTCAACTCTTTATATTTAATCATATCTTTAGCTTTCTTATAATAATCCCTGTCCTTTATGGCCTTCAAAATTTCATCTGTTATCCATCCTGGCTGAGAGAATCGCTTTACTCTACGCTCAACAATAGGGGCGTGTTTATTTAGAATGCCTATAAATGCGTCCTGCCATATCTGCAGCGCTTCATCTGGGTCATTTAGCAAATCAATTATCTCCCAGTTGCAATCGGAAAGATTCTGAAGAAATTTCTGATTGTCAAACCTTTTCCTGCATCTATACTTTATAGTGTGATGACTATGTGATTTTTGTCTGGTGTTTTGTCGCGCACCAAAGACGGGATAGTGATCACTTGATCCTAAATCTCCTACGCTTACTGACGTAAATTTGTTTCTCTCTGTAACGTATATATGGTCTATTAGGGTAGCTGTTTTGTCCGTAATTCTAGTTGCGCTATTGACTAATTGTTCAAGATGAAATAACTCCATTACTGATAGCCATTTTTGCGTGACTGCTTTTAGAAAATCAAAATTAAAGTCGCCGATTAGAATTATATCCGTGTTATCTGAGTATGCAGGTTCAAGTAGGGCTTCAAAATCGTCGATCCAGCTAACGGGAGAATTTGGAGGTCTATAAACGCAACATAATAAAAATGATTTTGATTTAAAGGGCGTAACCTCGATCCATAATGCCTCTGTATTCGGTGATTCTAAGTCAAGTCTCCTATGATGTGACTGATTTTCGGCTATGTATATTGCAATCCCACCTCCTACATTGTTCAGTCTATCTTTCCTCTCAACATTATATAACCGTGAATATCTATTAAATTGTCGCCGACGCCGCCGCTTATATACGTTTCTGTTATACCAAATATTTCAATTTCTTGTGTAGTTTTCTCCATAATTATTTTTAATTGGCTTAATTTAGGCATTAAGTGTTCAATATTCCAATGTCCAATGCATATACCTTTTTCCTTTAAGTTAAATGATGGGAAATCAAGGTGTTCTACTAGTTTTATAAACTTCTTGCTACATACCCATTGGTCCACACCAGAGAGGACGTTATTACTGGAATGTGTGTGTAAAAAGTTATTATTGCTTGTTACACCACAATAGCGTATAATATTAATAAAATTGAGAAAATTTACTTTATTATTATCATCATCATCATCATCAGTAGCAGCAGCACTTGCAATGCTATCAATATATTCATTATCTTTAGCACTATCGATTGCATTTATTATGCTAGCACTAACAGTAGCACGAGTAAATAATTTATCTTCTATTATATTGTTTGTGTTAGCACAAGGATGTTTCGCTTTAGGGTAAGCTGTAGCACTAGTATCGGAGGCTGTAGCAGTAGTAATAGTGGTAGCTATATTAGAGACAGTAGAAGAAACATGCGTCATTGAGACGGTTGAATCGGATGCATAGACTGGTGCAGTAGTAAATGGTGTAATTACATTGTGAATGTTTTCGATGATAGTGTGGTGCTGGCGGTATCCCGCAATTCCGCAGTTCGGGTTTCGCGGCTGCCGGGCTAGCTGATTCCCGCCGTTTCTACGGACGCCCGGCAGTCGTACCTTGGAACCTGAACCGTGCACATCTGCCGCTGGTTCCACTGGCCGATTCAAGACCTCTGTTGGGTGAGTAACCTTTTATACGTAGCTAAGTTACTACAAATGGTGTCAGGAGTACTTTGGGCCCTAAATTAAAAGTTGTTATTGGAATATTTCTAAATTCTACTCACGATTTTGCTGTTAAAAAAGATAGAATTCTCGGAAATATAAAGACTACTCTAGTCCTGCCGAACGTCAATTTTACAGACTCTGGCCGCCATTTTGATTATTTGATAGTTATTTTTGTAGGATTTAATAATCACAGATGATAGGTGAGTTATAGTTAAATATATATTATTTATTTATACTATAGCATGCAAATGTCGGGTATATAGATTAATATACCTTACATACATACGTCATATACGTCATAAATTCTAGATTCAATGTTATTTATTTGAACTGTAATGAATTGAGGTATATTTTCGTGCTTAGTTCCTATCATCTATGTCAGTATTCCGTGGAATGACAACCCTATAGTTTCTGGATTGTTATTGTTAGTTGTCTTCAGTGTCATATGTACGCGATTCTGAGCTGTAATTTAACCGTCGGTTTTTCGATATTTCTTTATATGTTAATTACAGTTCAATTTCTTTGTTTATTTCAGAATTATTTGAAATAAAGATTAAAAGAAGTGATATAAATCACTTTTGTTGTTATTATTATCATTATTATTAACTTTTTGAACATTAGAGGGTAATCTCCCTTCTAATTAACAAATATGTTTCAATGGTAATATTAGGTTTACTAATTACGCTGAACACTATTTGTTTTGGGGTTTTTTCTTGTTATTATTAATTCAAAAAGTTCATAATCACATTGCTAGTTACTCCGTTGAAACAATACTCAGCTTATGCCTCCTTTTCAAGTTAAATCTGAGGAGTTTTTGGCTCGCACCCAGTTTTCGTTGGATCAGTCCTTTACCCACAAAGCGATTTTGTTGGGTACAAGTAAAGGTTTCATTTTGAAAAGAGCTTATCAAACTGGGTTTGTTGAGTATTGGTGTAAAAGCGGTGGTACTACACAAGACTTGGTCAATATTCTGCAGTCGAGAATAGCCAGCGCCGTTCAGAAATTTCACCGGATCGTTTTCTATATCTGGGCCGGAACGTGCGACCTTACCGAGAAACGAGGCGACGGTTTTGTCTATTTAAGGACAGCCGATGATGAACTCGCGGTAGACCGCATTTGCCAACACTATCAACGTGCGATAGACATAGTAAGGCATTACGGCCAAACGGTGAAATTTATCGATATCCCGGCGTATTCTCTGGTCCTGTATAATGAGCAACTTCACCATTTGAATCCCTGTTCCTTCAAAGACCAAGAGCTGCAACTGCATGACCAACTCTCTCTTCTCAATGATAGAATTGAGAAAATTAATGCAGATATTGGTGTACACACCATCAAGTGCAGTGTAGAGTTAATACTCCATAAAAAATCTAGTGCACGTAAACGCGTCCGTTATCATTATACTTTCGAGTTTCTGAAGGATGGTTTGCATGCAGGTACGCTACTGAATCTGGTTTGGCTTCGGAAGATTCATTTAGACGTTCTCCGGAGTTGCACCACCATCACTACTCAGTGATTTATATATTTCAGTAAGCATACGCTTACGACTTATTTCAGTAGGTGATATTACTTTTTTAGCGGATATTAATTTCGCTTCCTTGGTATAAATCAACCGGTGACCCATAATGACCCAAACCGGTGACCCAAAAATCTTATCATAGTTCAGTCAAAATCTGAGTGGTCGTCAGCCCCGGTATTAGTTCGGAGGAAAGACGGTACCGTAAGGTACTGCGTCGATTTTCGAGCTCTGAACAGTATAACTCGCAAAGACCTTTACCCCCTACCAAACATTGAGACATGTCTGGATGCACTTGGTGATGCTAAGTTCATCAGCACACTTGATATGGCAGCTGGGTATTGGCAAGTCGAGGTTGACCCAGAGGACCGCCACAAGCTCGCATTTATCACAAGATATGGGCTTTTTGAATTTGTCCGGATGCCATTTGGTACGTGCAACAGCCCGGCTACCTTTCAGAGGGTTGTTCAGCTGGTGTTGCAAGGTCTTAACTGGTGCGAGTGTCTTGCGTATTTAGATGACGTGGTAGTGACAGGGACTGACTTTGACAGTCATATGACCAATTTGAAAGCTGTCCTTTCCCGATTCCTGTTGCACAACCTTAAATTAAAACCTAAGAAGTGTAATTTGTTCCGTACAGAACTCTGTTTCTTAGGTAAGTTGGTGAGTGATAAGGGAATCGCTGTTAAGCCAAACAATATGGAAAGCGTCGCTAATTGGCCTGTTCCTAAGACCAGGAAAGAGCTGGAATCTTTCCTAGGGTTCATGAATTACCACCGAGAGCACATACAGGGTTTTGCTGGTATTTCTGCTCCTCTCTCTGCACTTACCAGTTTCAAAGTAGAGTATGACTGGACTCTAAAGCATCAGGTAGCTTTCGAAACACTTCAGGGTGCTATGGCCAACCCTGAAGTGTTAGGTTATCCGACACCGGATGGTACCTTCATACTGGATACGGATGCTTCAGAGGCGGCTATTGGTGCAGAGTTATCCCAAATTCAGAATGGGAAAGAGGTGCTTATTGGTTTTGCGAGCCGAACGTTGACACCGGCTCAGCGTAAATATTGTGTTACACGCAAAGAGTTGCTGGCCGTGGTAGCATTTACTAGGCAGTACCGTATGTACTTGCTAGGACGGTCATTTATTGTGCGGACTGACCATCACAGTCTCACGTGGCTGCTCAGTTTCAAGCACATCGAAGGACAACTAGCTAGATGGCTAGAAGAACTGTCCCAATATAATATAATGATGCAGTATAGGCCCGGTAAACAGCACTCTAATGCTGATGGTCTATCACGAGTTCCAAGTGATTTTTCACCTTGCCACTGTTATAAAGTTGGCCAATCTCTTAGTTCGTTACCATGTGGTGGGTGCAAATATTGTACCAAGCTTCAGCAGCAATGGTCTCAATTTGAACAAGATGTTGATGATGTAATTCCTTTGGCTTTTCAAACCATAAGGGCCCTTCAACTGAGTAATAATGACCTATCAGACAGCGACACGGACAGCGACGATCCAGATGGACTGCTGAATGGTGTCCCCCAAACAGACCAGGTTATCGGAAGGTCAAACTGGTTAGACGCATTCTCTTCAGAAAATCTAAGGGAGCGTCAGTTGGAGGATCCTGATCTGAAGACAGTTGTATCATGGATTGAGCAGTCACACACACCTTCTGACGCGGAGCTATATTTAGCTAGTCCAGCTGTCAAGTTTTGGTGGGCTCGTCGTGATCAATTGATTTTTGTCGATAGCATTTTGCACTATCTCTGGGTAGAAGCAAATACCACACGGAATCTGCTGGTAGTCCCAAAGTCTCTCCAGAAGCTGGTTTTGGAAAATTGTCATGATTCCAAGCTTGCCAGTCACATGGGTGAGCAGAAGACATTAGAGAGAGTGAAGGCTAAGTATATCTGGCACGGATACTCTCGTGATGTGGTGGCGTATGTGAAATCCTGTCGGATTTGTAGCTGTAGCAAAAAAGCTTCCATCCGACCTAGAGCTGCTCTGGGCGAGTTCCATGCTGGGTTTCCCTTGGAACGGGTACATATGGACATTTTGGGCCCCTTTATCACATCTACACTTGGAAATAGATATGTGTTGATGATCATAGATCAGTTCACTAAGTGGGTTGAGTGCTATGCGCTCCCTGAACAAGGGGCAGAACTGGTAGCCAAAACGTATGTGGAGCGTTTTGTCACCACATTTGGCTGTTCATATTTCTTACACACCGACCAGGGTCGTAACTTTGAGAGCAACCTATTTAAGGAACTGTGCCATCTACTGGAGATTTCAAAAACACGCACCACAGCTTATAGACCATGTTCGAATGGACAGATTGAACGTATAAACCGTACTGTCTTGCAGTGTATACGGTGTCACCTGCAAGAGCATGACAGACAGAAAGATTGGGACAAGTGTATTCCTTTAATCGCAGGAGCTATACGATCTACTGTAAGCCGACAGACGGGGTATACTCCCAACATGATGATGCTTGGTCGAGAAGTACTACAGCCTATTGACATAATGTGCAAATGCCCGGTGTCTGCGACTACAGAGAATGCCCCTTCAGATGCCAGTGACTTCGTCCAACAGTTACAGCAAACGTTGCATGAAACTCATGAGATAGCACGGGATAACCTTAAAATGGCTCAGAAGCGCCAGAAAAAAGAGTATGATCTACGTTTGCATGAGCATGCCTATCATGTTGGTGATGTAGTTTATCTTGCTAATTCTGCAACTAAAATAGGTCAGTCCAGTAAACTACAACCTCCTTGGACTGTTCCATTTATTATTTATAAAAAGTTGTCAGAAGCACTGTTTGGTATCAAAAACCAACGCCGGGAACTAGTTGTTCACCATGATAGATTAAAGCTGTGCAGAGATCGTGATTTACCTCTCTGGATATTGCGAATGAGACGTGCTATAAGCTCTGAAGATCATGGCGATGATGATGACTTATTATCCCCCGATAATGGCCTTAGGTTATCTGATGATAACCGTGCTTCCATTTTTGAAGAGGATTCGGATGAAACCATTCCATATGGTATTGATCCATCCTCATCAATTCTGCATAATGATCTAGATGCTGTTTTGACAGATGACCTGGATATCAACTCTGTTTTACCCGTCCCACAAACACAGCATCACTCTCCTAGGCGCATGAGGTGTCAGGTCCGAGGAGAAACGCATCACACTTTTTCCCCTAGGCGCATGAGGTGTCAGGTCCGAGGGGAAATACATCACACATCTACTAGAGATGACCAACTCCAAACTCACACCATTCAGAGTCGAACAAGAAGGCAGTGCCGTCTTCCTAACAGGTTCCTAGATTATGAAATGTATTAGAATGATCTTTAAGCATTCGTGAATTAGACTATATAAGTCTTCATGGACCCTACTTGTCCACCTGAATAAACGTTCCTCTGGTTTCGTCTTATTCCGGATTCATATGGTCATTGTATTGTTGCGGACTGCAGTTAGCTTTTCGGTCGTAGTACAGTACTACAATAGTAATGTGATAATGTACAATGGTAACAGTAATTCAACATTAAAAGAATTACTGTAATCCAGATGATATGAAATTATGACTTCAAATTTTAATATGCTGCATGACACTGAAGACATTCAACTTGTCCGGAAAACATTTATAATCATTGGCTTATGTTCCGTTTCCATCTTAGCTTTAGTTCAGCAACAGCAAAATCGTGATGTTCTATTTTTTGTAAGTTCTGGGACACTAAATTAGTTGGACACAAGCACATAGTGGCTTTTTCCAGCAATAATACTCCGTGAGATACCAAAAACCAACAGGGGTCCATCGCTGTATGACTCACAGAACGCGTTATTATAATTACGCGTTTTTTCAAATGACGCGTGAATAATTGCGCGTAGTAATGCGTGGTTATATTTACGCATTTCTTGATCGCACATTACAGATATGCGTTGTCAAATGATGTGTAAATTGTTACACATTAATCATACGCATTGTATTGTTAACTGCAATTATTGTCCGTCATGACGTGTGGTCATAATAATGCTCTCTGTTATGTGTATATGGATTAAATCCATGTACACGCTTTTATAAGTATATGCATCATATGTTATGATGCAAACTCATTTATGTATAGTGAAATCCTGTATAGGCTAGCTATTTAATGCCAGTTCTACATTTGTCAGCTCAGATATTTTATAGGGTAGCTCAAATATATTATATGTAGTTTTAGTAGGTCAGCACAGATATTTTATAGGATAGCCCAGGTATATTAATTCTACATAGGTCAGTTCAGATATTTTATATTAGGCCAACATATTATATATTGCCATACCTAGGTATTTCATTTATTAAACGTGTAGCAATTACATGTTAAAATGATGCAATGATGCATTATTACTCTATAATGCACAACTCAGGCATATTTATAATGTGCATTACTCTATAATGCAGAAGTCTTGCATATGACAGCATATTTATAATATGCATTGAGCAAAGACTGCATAAATCGTACAGATGCATTTCTTGCGCTTACCATTCCATAATGCGCGAAGTAATTGGCGCGTTAGTCATAGCGCAAATTCATATGTTTCTTTCTTCTGCTGTATTATCCGTTCCGTTTAGCTTCATTCAGATATCTTTATTGTGATAGGGATAGTGGTTTTCCGGATTTCCTAAATTTGTGGATTCAGATCAGTTTCAATTATATAAGAGGTATGTCATAAATGTTAAGGTTAAAAATATTCACTAAATTAAAAAATTAGCAATATTCATAAGTTTCCTCGAATCTCACATAAGTTAATTTCAGATAACACTCCAACTAAATTCATGTGAGATTATTTTTATTACTTCTTTATCAATTCGAAAACCACTGTCCTTAATTTTAGTTAGGATGCTATGCTATTTTTAAATCTGTGACGCTGGCCCTCGTCCGGCAGCTGTTGATCGATCCATCTGTTTTATTATTAACCGCTCCTTCCTTCTAGATGGATCGACACCTATATTTTTTTAATTGGCAATTTCTGATGCTACCTTTAGCAGTTGCACGTCAATGCCTGTGTGTTTTTATGGTGTGCAGATTTTTAAAAGAGTAGATTTTTAGATAAGATTTTTAATTAAAAGATAAGATTTTTAATTAAACAAGCATGTTTTTATAAACGGGGGAGAGTGTGGTGCTGGCGGTATCCCGCAATTCCGCAGTTCGGGTTTCGCGGCTGCCGGGCTAGCTGATTCCCGCCGTTTCTACGGACGCCCGGCAGTCGTACCTTGGAACCTGAACCGTGCACATCTGCCGCTGGTTCCACTGGCCGATTCAAGACCTCTGTTGGGTGAGTAACCTTTTATACGTAGCTAAGTTACTACAATAGTTAAGAGATCATATCTGTTGCTGACGACCACATTATAAACATTGTCAACAATGCTATTATGATTATATTTATTATCATGTGAGTTTGTAGGCAAGGAATTTGATCTTACCTTAAAGTACGTGTCACCCGTTGGCACTTCTTCTTGGCCAAACTCCTAGCGCCTCGGACACCTGTTGGACTTGTGGCCATGGGCGTGGCATGTGTAACATCTCACTGGTTGGCCGTGGCGACACATGAATGACTTATGGTTAGGTTCTCCACAGTTCTTGCAACTGGCCGAAACGACGATCTGTACATAGTCATTAATACAATGTACCAGTACTGAGGCTCCGGTCCTGTTTATGTGTAGTTTATCCGCATAGTACAGCGAGTTTTCTATAGTTCCTGGTCGGTTCTTTGAGTAGAAATGTCCGGATGTTTCTATAATGGTGAAGTCTAAAAAGAGAGCCCGTACGTCCAGGTGGTGATTGAATCTGGCAACGAATTTCTGTCGTCGTGGATTGTCTGCGCATGGCACTAGTTCACAAATATAGACTTGACAATTGGGCGCTAAACTGTGAATATCCCGCACTAATTCGTCTAATTCACTCATTGCCTCACACAGGTCACCGTCTGAGTTATTAGTCCCTGCCATCACTACCACATTTTTATAGTTCATGAGTTCGATTGAATATAGGATGTTACGGATAGTTTGAATCTTTGCTCCCCTGATCACATAACCTGCACTGACGCATGGAGCCCGCTCTCATTTATACCTTTGATAATTGACGATCCAATAATCAAAGTTTCCGTAGTAGGCTTCTTGGCGTTGGTGACTACGGAGATGGACTTCTGTTCTTTCTGCTGATGAACTCGCACTTCCCGTTTATTATTGCACTGTGTCGCGACTTCTTTAACCATGGTTTGCCTACGCTCATCATTTTCAGTCATATTCACACACGGGACTGCTTTCTCTGAGTTCTCTTCATCTTTTCGCATTTTACTGAGAGGCTGTTCATCTTTCTCATGGCCCTTTAGTACATTATTTCCTTGTGTTGCAACAACATCACAGTCACTGTTGTTTAAAGTACGTCCTTCTGTTCCTACACACATATCCCGTGTTGTGAATTCGTTCCTCCTTTTCGAGGAGCAGTTTGTTTAACTGCATCACCTGGGCAGCGAGTTCATTGTTCACCAGAGTCATGTTATACTTGCTAGCGCACGTCATTCCAGGTGTACTAGTTACCTCGGGCGTGAAGAGTTCGGGTGTATTCTGCACTAAGACTGATAGGTCACCAGCCGCTATGCCTACATCATCAACAACACACACATCATCCGCAACAACTCCTACAGTTTTCATATCAGTGGATACATCTACCACATCTACTTTGTTCACATTTTCGGCTACATCTACCATGTTAACGCTTGGATCCTCAACATCACTTACATCATATCATCGGCTACCTCTGCAGCTCCATCTACTCTATCACTGTCTGAATAAATAATATTGGCTAACGGCATAAAATCCTTCAGGATCCAATCGTGGCATTGCAGAACAATGACACCACTGTTAACCCTCTCAAACAAAGCTGTTTAACTCTCAGTAATTTGTATGATACCGATATGGAGGTGTGACTAAGCTATGCACTGATAGGCCTATAACTGATATAACTGATATTCGAAGACTGGGACGTACTCCGACCAAAGCAACAAAATGCCACCCCTCATAACCGATATTCGAAGACTGGGACATACTCGGACCAAAGCACAAAATGCCGCCCCCTCAGCATTCAGATTGCAAATAATACCAAACGAAGTTCTATATTAAAAATGTCAAATTGCCCCAAGGAGAAATGGATTTCATATGGGTTATCAGGGCAAACCGTCTGATAAACATAAAAAGATCAGCAGGTCAGCATTAATTCAACATGGAGGATCGATTGATTTATGTTAAATCTGTAAATAGTAATATTTCAGTAACAGAATAGTAAATAACTAAATCTCACTATGAGCTGATGTAGCGCCAGCTCCATCACTAAACTGTTTCAATAACAATTTAGGTAGACTATGGTCATAATATGCATAATTGCCAGAGATTCTCAAGTATTGACAGGTACATGTAGAACAGGCTTGGTGTAGAGCATCCTTACCAGTCATGTAGAATAGGCTTGGTGTAAAACATCCTTACCAGTCATATAACATGAGTATGCCTTAAGTCTTTCTTGGTTATCTGTTGGTTCTACCAGGATTACCCATACATCTACTCTATCAGCCCCCCCCCCCCCCATCACTTCTGAACACGCTTCGCACATTGTAGAATGCAGTTAGACTGGATATCTCGAAATCAATTGCACTGGATAATTGCCACCTAATGGAATAAATGCTCTCGAGTTAATATAGGATTGGCTTCGAGGTATCCATCTGACAAGTCATTGTAGAAGCTTCAAATTTAAGATCAAGGATCTTATACTGTATATGAATACGGCCAAAAAAAGAAAGAAAATATTAACTTAATTAGCTAGTTGCAGACTTTAGTAATGGTCAAGCCTTGACCACCTTGACTCTTTACCGTATGCCATGCTATGTATGTGTATTGTTTCGCTACACATGTGTGCATATACAATTATTATAGATGTGAAATTGAGAAATGCGTCATTGACGTGTGTCTCTTGAGAGGAGTCTCCCATTTCTCGCGATTATTAATGCCTAGTTACGATGATAGAATACCGGTGAGTAATGACCATAATCTCCTCAAGTGCTTAAATCTATTTTCAGGAGACCAAATTATTGCTCCTTTTAATAATTTAGTGGAGTGTGCGTGCGTGCGCGCGCATATGTGTGTGCGCGCGCATGCGATTTCAGTCCTCCCGGTGTGATGATGATGTTTCTGATCGCTGATCTTCATGGCGCTAGTATTTTGTCTTCCGCCGGTGGACTTTCTAGACATATTTAAGATTTTCTGAGTTCTTTCCAATTGGATTATTTCGTAAATACAATGCTTCCCTAAATTGAAAACTCATACGCGCACACAAGTTTCCAGAAAAAAACCAAATAATAACAAATGTGTGACAGGGTAAGAATTTATGTATGATAATTAGTACGTACTAATAATACACCGGGACCATTATATTACAGCAAAATAAAATTTTCAAATTTATTTGTATCTCGGAGGTAATGCATTTTTAAATTTATTAATCTAGTATATCTCTTCAGTGGCTTGGCAGGCGATCCACTCAGTATTTCCAGGTGTGGCCATTAAAGGGTGTGTCTTTCATTTCACGCCAGCAGTATGGCGACACGTGAGAATATTGATTGGTGATGACCTACAGAGCGAGAGCCGATGTTTCACTACAAATGGCAGCTGATGTCGCTACCCTTCTTACCAGCAGGACACATTCCAGCCATATTTGACAATCTGGAATACAGTGAATCTACGACAACTAGAAACATATATGGACACTCAATGGATGAACAATGCAGTATTTGATGTACCATCATGGTCCATTTATAAGATGATGTTCCGGACCAATAATGACGTTGAAGGTAATTTGCTAAAAGTATTTTCCTACACGTAGGCCTATACTTTCTTCTCACGTATGGTATATTATGTGTAATAAGTTTTCCAGTGATACTTGTCTTGTTCCGTAGGTAAAGCTAGACAATGGTGTTGCCTATACCGTCAGTGTGTAATTTGTGTTCAAGTTGCTCAATGGTCTTATTAGTTACTAGTGATTCTTCCGTTTTCAATGAAACTTTATTTCTTTACAGACATCAAATATATGTGATGTGATCGGCGTTATTACTGACAAGATTTTAAATTTTCTTTCTTTTCTTCACGCTTTTGCACTTTTAATTAATTTCCCTTTTTGCATTAAAGATCTTCTTATGTGTTACCTCCACTAGATTAGAACCCAGTAGAGGTGGTAATTCAATTAAAATGGCGTTGCTTGGTGCATCTGACAGTTATTGTATGTTTTCCAGGAATCACATAGTGCTTAACAGCTGTAATCTTTGTCTTGTGTCTGTTGAATATTTCGAAACTAATTTACTTGGAACGGTTGTTGCATATGCAGGCTACTTGTAGACCAATCGATGCCAATGATGGGTAATTTCATAATAGTTAAACAGCTTAACCATGTCGGATTGTCAGGAAATATAGATATATACATATAAAATAGAATTTTATTTTATCGTCCCTTTTTAAAATAAATTTAAAATTGCATATTTTTAATTTACTTTCAGGGTGGCATCACAGCAGAACAAACCGGGCTGCCATTTTACCAACCTGTTCCATTACTCCAGCGAGAGCAGGAGCTGGTCGAGATTAACATTCTGTCAAATGACCTGGAGCACGAAAACAAGACACGGTATACATGACTGGATGGGAAACTGCACGCCGCCTGGGTCAAATATATAAACAAGGCAATCATGACAACACATTTCTTGAAGACCTGTGGAACCTTATGGACCAAATGAAGAAGCATAAGGGCATCAAAATAACAATCACTGCGACCCATCATGCACAACAAATGTATTAATTAGTTAATTGTAAACGTATGTTATCAACATGCTGCTGCTGCTGCTGCTGCTGGTGTTGTTGTTGCTGTTGTTGTTGCTGCTGCTGCTGCTTTTGCTGCTGCTACTACTATTAATAACATAACCTGAACTATGACATATGATGTACAATTTAAAATCTCTACAATCTCGTGTGTCCTGGTAACAATGTAAAAAATATATTCATATTTTAATTAAAATAAAATGATTTCTTTAAAGTTAGTTTGTATAATTTATGTGTTGTCATTGAATGTTGAGTGATGAAGTTAAATCTGGATGTTTGCATTTCTAGTGCGCATAACAATGAAAGAAGCCACATGCTCAATAGAGGAATCCAGTTTATCGATCAATCATATGACGTTATAGGCAGCAACAGCCTCTGTCAAATTAGTTTCAAAATATTCCACAGTTTACTTGTATAGTTTTCTGGAAATAGACTTTCAAAGAATGCAGGGATCGATTGATCCAAACATGGACAAATTGTGGGTGTAGTTTAACTACAGATAGGTGGGGAGTAGCTGAAACTGGATTCCTGTATTGATTATCAAATGAAAAAACATACGATCCAAGTATAGGAAGTAGAAATCACATTCTCTCAGTGATTAAAACATGGAGAAAGGTAGAAAGGTATAATAATTTGAAGGCTATTTGACAAAAAGATCCTAGATCTTACTGCATAATGTATCAAACACATTCAGTCAAATCTGTGTCAAAAATACCCCAGAAAAATAACAACCATTAACATTATTAAATAGACAGCAGTTCTAAGGCAACACAGTGTGCATGATACGCACAGCCACAATTTTCAGTCAGATAAGTTTAAAATCCATTGATTGAAAAACCGTGAAATGGAGACAAGTAAAGCAGGAACAGCGGCTCACTCAAACAATGATTTAATCCTATTTATTATATTTTTACACTCGCATCTTGCTTCCTCCGCCAGTCCCCTCCCCTCAAGTAGTTGTGTCGGAATTAAAATGATACCACCTCCCTCAACGGGCCGCCGTTCAGCGATCCGTGGCTCCCACCGCCCTCTCAATCCCTAGGGCATAGGTTGGTGAGACAGGTGGTTGGTGTTTGCCTCTAGATGGAGGCCCCAGGGATTGAGAGGGTGGTGGGGGGCCACGGAGCGCCGAACGGTGGCCAGTTGAGGGAGGTAGTATCATTTTAATTCCGACATTACTACTACCACACATAATAGGGTCTGAACGCCCATTTAGAGACAAGGTCTTGACGTGATGTCATGCTTCTCGGGTAACGGGTAAAGAGTAATACTGTCATGAAAAAAACTAAAGAAAAAAACAAAAAACCTATAAAACTCCCGCGCCACCTCTTCAGGAGAACCCCCGCTTATTATTGCCGTCTCTCTCTCTCTCTCTCTCTCTCTCTCTCTCTCTCTCTCTCTCTTTCTCTCTCTCTCTCTCTCTCTCTCTCTTCAGCGCTGTTATCAACTGAGCCAATGGAGAATCGATAATTAGATTACAAATAATGATACTAATTGCTGTGTAATAATAGCAAACTGATCAATAACACACTGGTAACTACACTTGTGCAATAATAGCAAACAGATCAATAACACACTGGTAACTACATAATTACACGTTATCTCGAAGTGACATCAATATCTAGAGGGACTGATAAGCGCAGCAATACAGCAATGAGAACACATAACTTATCAGCTATAATTACTAATGCATACATGGGCGAGGTAGTTAATGCGTTGCATCCTCGTTTTGTGTTTATTAGCAAACTTAAAATCACAGGCTCAAATCTCACTATTAGCATTTGTGGATAACCAATTTTAAAATGTTAAACAGTTTTGAAATTCTCGCTTCATTCCGGTCCTAATCGGTGCCAAGAACGACGAGAATGAAGTGATTTCTCGGTACAATATAAGCATACACTCTCACACAATACTGACATGTGGATCTGATGCGTGCGCATGCATGCTACGTGTCCATTTAGAGACAGGCACCCACAGTGATGTACACCCCCACAAGTACTGATCGCCAGCACCACACATAATAGGGTCTGAATGCCCATTTAGAGACAGGCATCCACAGGGATATACACCATGAGTACTGTTGCACAGATTCACGCTATTGCAAAATCAATTCGGCCTTAGAGGCTACTCTAAGGCCAAGAAAGCCGACCTGCTCCAGATGCTCGACCAGATCCATGCCGAGGAGTGGCAGAAGCGACTCTCCTGAGCAATAAATACGCGAATGTTTCGAGCGCTTACCGAGGATCCTTGAAATCCCCACAAGAAAGCGCAGTGGATACGTGAGTTTAGTCAGTTGGACGAGGAGGTGACTGCTAGCTTGCAAGCCAAGGCTGTAGCGAGGCGGATAGAGGCCCATCCACTGGAGCGCTTAACTCTCAAATGCAGGATCGTTAAGCAATGCCGCGGTCTGAGCCCAGTCCGGAGCATAAGGGGGCCGAGGTCTGAACCCTTAGCCCGGAGCATGAAGTGAGAAGGTGAACACATTCTCGACCAGCATCTCGGTGAAAGGGAGACAGAGGATAGAGGACGCCGGTCAGTACGCTGGACATTCTTCAGAGGTCTAGAAGGAGACCTCACAGGCCGGATCATGCAAAAGATCCAGCAGACTGTCCAGAACGCCTTCTACCTCCGCTACACCCATACCTATCGCATCCATCACATCGATGACGGTAGGGTGATAATCTTCCACAAGAATGCTCCAGGGAGCCCGTGGCTGAACACGATAGGAGCAGCTCAGGACTGGGTCGCAGCAAGAGAGCAAGCCCGCCTCGACACAGACAATATCGATCGACCCAACACCAAGTGGGTTTTCGTTCGATCAATCAACATTGAGGTCAGGGCTGTCATCGACCGCCAACCTCTGCTTGGGACAGGCCCGCTCCCAGACGGGCTACGACAGAAGAAGAGTATGACTGCCCTCGATACTTACAGGGACAACATGTGTCTCTGGAGATGTCTAGCAGTCCACTGAGGAGCGAGAGCTGATAGAAGTACAGCTCCTGCACGAGAGCTTGCCACACAGTTCTACGGCAAGACAGTACCTGATGTCCGCAAGACCTCGCTGGATCAGCTGGACAAGGTAGAGTTCTTTGTCAAGATCGGGATTCGCATGTATGAACCAACCGAATAGGGCACCTGGCGCATGATCAGGCAAGCGGCTCACTACCGTGACGCCATGACCATCGGAGTGTAGGACCACCACGCCTTCTACATCAAGAACATCTCCAAGCTGGCACATACACTAGTCTGCAGTGACTGTCAGCAGAGGTTTACACAGGCATGCAATCTTCAGTGCCACGCTGATCACTGTACAGGCGGCAAAACAAAAATCGTGTGTCCTGGTGAGAAGGTTGAGGCGCCACAGTCTGCGTATGAGAAAGCCTTCTATCCGCCCCAACCATCCAGTTCAGCGGCTACTCGTTGGATCGGGTATGAGTCGAGAAACAGAGGCGTACACATACACCATGTAGTGTGGGCACGGTGGCGAGCGTTGGATCGAGGGCGCTCCCATAGATGGTTATGATCTGACCACCAACACCGTTTACCAGTTCCATGGCTGTCACTGGCACAGGTGTCCACAACACCAGCGAGGTGAGGATGCCGAACAAAAATACCGCAAGACAGTCCTGAGAGAGAAGCTGAGAGCCTCTGGATGCACGCTTGTGGTACAGTGGGAGTGCTATATAAAACGCTGCCCAAGCATCCCTAAACGAGTTCGGACTGTCCCATACCCACACTTCATAGTTTACGACTTCGAAGCACTCCTTGATGGTATCAAGACTCATCCTACAGAGACTCTCACGATCGAGAGTACTCACATACCTATCTCCATGTCAGTTGGCTGCTCCACTCACCTCTGCAATCCTGACCCCAAAGAACTGATCAGCGAGTTCATGCTGGAGATCCAACGGCGAGCATCTCCAATCTGGACAAGGGTTAGGGCACAGTACATACAGACAGAGCTGGACAAGCTCACAAAGCAACAGCAGTGACTGATCAACGAGTGGTGTGACCAAGTGCCTGTACTGTGGTTCAACTCTGCGCGGTATGATCTGAACCTCATATACTTTGTCGATGAGCTGACTGACAGTACAGGTACAGTGAAAGTCGCCAAGAAGGCTAGTCAGACCATGTTCCTCATAACACCTGAGCTACGGTTTCTCAATGTGCTGAACTACTTCGGCCCAGGAGTCTCATATGAGGTATGGGTCAAAGCTTACGGGTGTACACAGGAGAAGAGCTGGCTCCCATATGAATGGTTTGACACACATGAGAAGCTGAACTATCCAGGGCTTCCTGACTACTCAACATGGACATCTAAGCTCAAGGGTGGCTACCTCTTGACGCGAACAGAGTGGGAACAGTGTAACCAGACATTCAGCGAGCATGGAATGCAGACATTCGCCGACTGGCTGCGATACTACAACAACCTGGATGTCAGTCCATTCATCAAAGCCCTAGAGTGGATGCGGGAGTTCTACACAGAATGAGAAATAGACATCCTCAAAGACGTGGCAGTGTCTCTCCCAGGTGTGTCACTGCAGTACCTCCTACGTGGAACCACTCAGCACATGCCGGATGTTAGCCTCTATTCACCAGACAAGGAAGCCTACGAGATGCTGAAGGGTGCTGTTCTTGGCGGTCCCAGCATCGTGTTCACCAGATACCATGAGGCCTGTCTGACTCGAATCTGCCAGAGTGAGCGTGTCTGCCAACGTCTACTCGGCTATGATGCAAATGCTCTGTACCTGTCAACGATGACCAAAGAGATGTCATGTGGTAAGGAGAAAGTGCACCATTGGTCCAGTTCCAGTAGAGTAGCTAGCTTTAAGGAGGCTCTCCTAGCAGACAGCTGGTTTGGGTTTGCTGAGGTGGATATAGAGGTCCCCAAGGCTCTGTGGGCAAAGTTTGAGGAAATGCCTCCTCTCTTCTATAACCGCGAGATCCCGTTAGAGGCAATGGCATATCTAGGGCGAACAGGGAGGAAGCGGCCCACCACCCAGAAGCTGGTCTGTGCCCTCTCTGGCAAGAAGCGGCTGCTGTACGCCCCGACCCTCAAGTGGTATATAACCCATGGCCTGGAGATCACTGCTGTATACCGCACCATAGACTATGAGGCCAAGCGCCCATTCAAGTGGTTCGTGGAGAATGTTACGGAGGCCTGCCGCTCGAGAGATGTAGATAAGAGCAAAGCGCTCTTGGCAGATCTCTTCAAACTCCTCGGCAACAGTGCCTACGGGAAGCTCATCGAGGCCCTAGAACGCCATAGCAACACCAGATTCCCGAAGGATGAACACGTGATAGACAAGGCCCTGCGTAGTGCATGGTTCAACGATCTCGAGGAGATTGGTGAGTCATACAAGCTCCAGAGTCGCAAGCCGAGAATTACTATTCGAAGGCCCTTCCAGGTGGAGATAGCTGTTTATGAGCTCGTGAATCTGCCAATGCTGGAGGTCTACTACGATTTCCTCGATCGCTACGTAGCTCGTGACAGCTTTGAGTACCTGCAGATGGACACTGACTCTGTGTATATAGCTATAGCAGGCTCCAACCTCGACGACGTCATTCACCCTGAGATGCGAGCAGAGTACCAGGCTCATAAGCGGGACTGGCTAGCTTGGGACAAATGGTCTGGACGGACTCCGGGACTGTTCAAGCTCGAGTTCGAAGGCCCTCATGGCATCGCTCTCTGCTCCAAATGGTACTATGTGGAGAGCGCAGTGGCAAGTAAGTGCTCGGCTAAGGGAATGTCAAAGCAGCAGAATGAGGTCTCTTTGCAGAGGTTCTACAGCGCCCTACATGGCGGGTGGACAGATCTAAAAACCTAGGCCTATGCATGCGCAACCAGGGTATGGTGACATGTGCAGGAAAAACTTGGACTCTCCGCTTACTATGATAAGCGCCATGTGCTGCCAGATGGTGTCCATACCGAGCTAATCGAGCGACATATCCCTCATGAATAAACAGCAGTGGACTTGAGCACTCTGGATGGTGGCAGCTGTGTATCTGTAGGGACTAGCCGAAGCTCCTCTCGCACAAACGGTCGCCTGGGACTGCTGGCCAGGTAGTACAATGTAGGCTGCCCATCCGCCTCCACATACCTGTCAAGCCTGTGAACATCTATCGACCAGTTAGGGTCTGTTGCACGCTGTCGACCCCCTTCCAGCTCAACAGGCTCATACAGGTACTGAACCAGAGCATCAGGTGGTAGGCACTCCTCTCCCCCTTGTTCGCTCCTGCGGATGGTGAGGCAACAGAGGATCGTTGGATAGCCTCTACTGGCTTCTTACCAGTTAACCGAGTAACCTCGGTATTGGATCTCTCTACCACTGTGGGCAAACCTTTCACCCACACCCTGGAACGATCACTAGGACCTGCCATATCCTGAGCATACTGATGTGGGAACAGTCTTTCTGCCAGAGTCTGGTTCCAGTGCTTGACGATTGCCTGGGCACAGTGGTGACCAACTCCAACTCGTCTTATCGCCACACCGTGTTTTCACATGAGGGCTGTTGTCTCGCCCCTGAACTCCTTACCCTCATCCACCTGTAACAATTCTGGCCACTGGAGGGGCTTTTCCAGATCATCATAGACACTGCTGAATGATGCTTGGACCACCTGCCCTGTGGACTTATCTGTAAGCGGTACAGCAGCTTTGTACATACTGGCGACATCGACGATGGTGAGGGCGTACTTGTAGGTCTTACATGTTCCCGAATGGCAGACTCTGTCATGTGGAAGGAATATAACATCTGCCTGGTGAACTCTGTTCGAAACAGGTTCATCGAAATGTGCATGCCTGATGTGCTGTGGATGGCATCTGTATATCTGGCACATCGCCTGGTGGCTGAGCCACTGGCTAACCGCCTGCAATGTGAACTTGTGGCCATTGTGACGTGCGAACTCGAGTAATCGGTGAGGCTCGCGATAATATCCACCAGGCTGGTAGTAGAGCTCCTCAAGAGAGGCGGTACTCCCGGATTTCCTCACTGACATTGACTCCTGTTCTATTACGTATGGCCTGGGCAAATTCCAGACAGGCGAACAGATGACTGTCATTCATCCGGCCATCGATGAACACCTTGTCGAATACCTGTGAACACTCCACAGAAGGGTAGCTTATCGACCAAGGCATGCCAGTTAAGGGACTTGACCAGGTCCTACAGAGATGCCATCCTTTTATAGTATGGCTTAAATATTCGGCGGCCCAGATGGCCGCGAGTGCTATAGCAATGTACGTAGCCAAGGGCCTGCAACTCCGAAGAACGTACCTACTCCTGAGGCGATGGCTGGTATGGCTTCAGAAATCTTCTCCACCCAATGGAGAGCATTGTTGGCGATCTTGTGGACCGTCTCGCCAGCCTTCGTTGTGAACAGAGCGATCAGAGCCCCAACTGCTGCCAGCGGCCCGATAGAACCTTTTACGTAAGTGCGATAGATTCCTTTCACTCTGTGTACTAGCTTGCGGGATTCAGGTGCGGTCTCCGCATCATACTCACCCGCGGTCTCCGCTACATCGTAGTCGTCTGCATCCTCCTCATCATAGTCCTCCTCATAGTCCTCGTCATCTATATCCTCAACTGGATCAGTCTCTGGTTCATACATCGCGTCGCCGTGGTTCCCATTGCAGCTATATAGTAGCTTTAAACTGTAGTCTATAGCATGGCATCCGCAATCTTGAGCGTCATAACCAGGTGATGGAGAAGCTGTCTAAAGAGAAGTTTGAGTACAGCACAGCACTCGAGCATATGCGCCAGAGGGAGGCACACCGACGCCAACTAGAGCTGGGCGGTTTCCCGATAAAACCGGGAAAATCGCGATATTATTGTTATTGTTATCGTCTCATTTCTAAAAACCGCCAATATCGTCAAATACCGTCAGTGACGGTATTGACAATTTATATATTGTAGTAATTTGGTAATAAAGCATTTCATGCCAATTTGACGAGTCTGGTCTCTTCATTTCCGTATTCATGGTAGTCAGAAGCAATCATTTTCGACACTATTATTGCAGTACATATATGTCCATGTGTTATATACATAGCCCTACTGTTCTTAGTATAGTTATCCTTCCATGCTCAATTAAATGTTGTTCCAATGAAGACAGTTAAATCTGAAATCGTAGTTGCTGACAACGTTGAACACGCAAAATAGCAGCCATTTGTAAAACACAAATAAACGTAACTCAGCCTCGTTTTGATTATATTATTGGAATACCACCTTCGCTTTCCATAGCTGATGACGCGATTGACGTCATTACAAGGGAATAAATAAAACATCGACCATCCAAATATCCTAGCGGGATAAATTCACTCGCTAACTATGATGATACATTCAAGCAATCTAACTAAACCGGTGAAGCCATAACTGCAATCCCTCTATTCTTCGCTTGTTCAAGAATAATTCAACCCACACGTGTGTATACATGTACGCTTGGCCGAGTATTGATCAGTCTATACCAGTAATACCATTGATATGCTGAATGCGCTAAAGGCAGCTGCAATATGAATGAAACAAGCCCGGCTGATCATGACAATAATTTCCAATCAAATTGTCTCCAAAATATTTAGCTAAAATCGGTCAAGTTATTAATAACTAATAACCTCTTAGATCATCTTTTCTAGAAGACAGCAGATCTTATAGCGTGGAATGTGTTGTATTCACTAATTTCGCGCGTTCCGGGTCATTGGCTCAGGCGACTATTGCGCCATCGATCTATAGGGCTATGATTTAACCACTTTCAAGACGAATGCAGAGGCTTTATGGAAATATAATTTAAAGGAAATAATAAATAAAGAGCTGATTAGTTTGAAAACTTTATGAACTAAAAGTTGTTACTGACATCGACAGCAACAACTTTGAGTCAAATTGTTTTGAAATAATCTGTATAAATAGCTAATGATTATTTATTTTCACACACTCCGGTAAGTCCAGTTTATAGGATGAAGTGTGTGATTGACTATCATGCCGGTCGACAATGTTCTAAAGGGGTGGAATGGGGGCTGGGCGGACAGGTGGGGTTGATTAGTCAATTCCTTATAAAAACTTGACCATTTTCAATAATTAACCATTCAGTACCAGAATTTTGCACGTCAGGTATAATAATTTAATCAGTGATCGACGATTCTTATCTACAATTCTACATTCTCTATTTTATTGCTAAAGAAAATTCAGGTAATTTTGTTATCTTTATACACGCATACACGCGCGCAGCTGATCACGTCTTCAGACCTGGGTTGTCCATTAATTGATCATGTGCCTAATCGCGTGGTCTTTCGCGCTGAGCATTCATTATAAGCTTTCAATAGTAATAATAAAAACAGCTGATCGTTAATGCTTCACTAAACACTGCACCCGATTATGACCTGGTTAAAACCAATGAAGGATACTTGATGTTTTTAACCAATCAGATTGGACCCTTAGGATTTCCCTTGGAGATTTCTGCGCACACAGTGACGGAGTTAAGGCCACTTATGCGCATCTTCCTCTTCACAATGACAAAGTAAAACGCAAAAAGGTGAGAAAAAATATTTTATTTGGTGCTGAAACACAAATATAATACAAAGTGTATGGTTTGTTTGTTTATACATCTAAAAAGGATGCCTATTCATAGATTGGCCATATTAACCCTATCATATCCAAAAGTATTCCAAATACCGCGATATTAGTAGTTATCGCGGTATTTTTCATAGATACCGTTATCGTCATCCCAATGACAATACCGCCCAGCTCTAACGCCAACTCAGAGCTCAGACCAACCAGAGCCTCAAAGAGGCAGATGAGAGTCTCGATGTGTACTACGAGGCTGTATCTGAGCCAATGCACGACTATGAAGCATCGACAGGTCAGAAGACAGCAGAGCTTATCGTAGTGGTGGCAGCTGCAGTGGGGACCACGGCAGGAGTCGTGCTCTATGCATGCTCAAGCTGAATACCTGATGTGGTCAATACGCATACCGTAGCATAGCCAAAGTAAAGTACCGTCACACCTAATGAGCGAGTCCAATCTATGAGGTTTCCGATGTTGAAGCTTAGCCGGTTGCGCTGATTAGGTGGGATGTCCCTGCCCCCGAGGTGGCGACGGCCCTCGAGTGCTGACTCGAGGTCGTCGCTTCTACTGGTTGGGCGCAGAAGTGCATATGAATTAGTTTTCTGTCTGTAGAGTTGGCAATCAGCCAGCTAGCGTACATCACCAAGAATATTGGTCCCAGCAACCACAAGCTTGAAGTCGTCTAGCTTATCCACCTGCTGGATGGCTCCTCCCTTCTGAACCAGGACCGCAACAGTGACACAGTCCGATGCACCACGATGCAATGTCAGCTCTACCCGTTGGTTAGCTGTGGCTTGGACCTGCTGGTGTTTTCGCTCCACATGCATGATCCGCTGTTTGGAACCTGTTTGCTTCAGCTCCTGGTCATTCTCGTCATGCCAGACATGAAGTCTTGGAGCATTCATCGTCGCATCTGCGAGTTGCACAGTGTACACCCGGAGGAACAGCCTATCCTGCATGGCAGCCAGATTCATGTGTGTGTTCTTGAGGAGGGTTAAGAGTGGAACTGCCACGGGCTTCTAGACACCTGCCTGTAGTTCGAATTCTGTGAACCCCTCATTCCACCCCACAGCGTAGTACCCTTTGCCTTCACATAGAAGGTTGCGCCATGAGCCAGCGGACCTGGGACTTGGTACTCATCGTTCACATGGGTGGTGTCCACGGTGCTGTTGTTCTGCACGATCTCCCATCTGTTCAGAACCTGCTGGAGCTCTACCGTCTGTTATATTGTGCTCTGAAGCTTGAACTAGAGTGTCATGCTCATGATCTCGTGGATCTGTGCAGAGATTGCAAAGTCAATGTACTTCCCAGCAGTGGACAATGGGTTCTCATCGTGTATACTGGGTCGAAAGACCATCAGGCAGTCCTTCCAAGGATCAGAGTGGTGCGATGTCGCAGGTTCAATGGCCCCATCTGGATGTTGCACATACTGCAGCATGTTTAAGGTCTGGGTATCTAGAGGTGTTAAACGGCTGCCATGTTTGGTAAAGTTCTCCAGCAGATTGTGTATAGGCAGTAGGACAAGTCGGCACGAGTGTCAGCATGACAGTCAACATGACAGCCACAGCATGCACTGTCCTACTGTGACAGGGTCCGAGGACTGCTTCGTAACATCAACATTATCCACGAGCGAGCCAACGTCACACCTCCATCTGATACGGAGATACTGGCCACCATAGAGGAAGGAGCACCAGCTCGTAGTACAAAAGAACTCCTGACTCGGATACTCTAACGGAAGTTTGACAGCACCTAGGGCAGGACACTCAACCTACCTCCTGTGGCCCAAACCAACAATCCTGTTATTCTAGCTCTCCAAAGGGCGAGGGTCGACCCCAAAGATCTACTAATGGTCGGGAAGTGGACTGCCGTATTTAGCGAGATATGCTGGATAGCCTCCAGTCTGGAGCAAATAACTACTTCAGGGAGGTCAGTGCCGCTATACTGGAGCCACGACACCGGTCATGCAGCAGGTACTCAGGAGGGGTTCACTGTTGGCCGCAAGGAGGCTGTTGAGCACATCTTCAACGAAAGAGGTCGCAGGAGATTGGCCAGTAATCTGCCAGCATTTCTGAAAAATTCCCAGATAACTACCAGGACTACCTCATCAAATCCGCTCGCAAATCAGATACTCGTCGCGCATGTACAAAGTGGATCTTCTGTGAGAAGTTCCATAAGAAGAGAGTCATAGACATGGACCCTCAGTGGTTAGAGTTTCGGCGACAGTACGGAGTTGACGAAACTGCCGAAGTAGCAGCGGAGACCTCTGACGAAGGTCCTCAAGCAGCGGAGACCGCGAACGAAGTAGCAGAGACTGCAGATCAAGTAGCAGAGACCGCGCAGCCTTCCGATGAATGAAAAAATGTTGCAGTGGAGACCGCCGCGGTCTCCGCTCAGTCTGTCAGCGATGACGCATAGAGCAGGCCAGTTTCCTGGCTGGATTCAGCTTGTAGGTGAAGGTGTGCGCCTTTTCCAGAGCTGGCTTGAGGTGTGACAGCTCACACATCTTGTTGCTGAAGATGAAGCGGTACAGCTCAGCTGCCCTCTGTACACCTGCGATAAAGTCCCCTTTGGTCTCCTTGAGGGTTAGGCTGTCGTATATGGTCTCGAGCAGGGCACGTCCACACTTGGAGCTGACGTATAGCAACCATGCATTGTGGCAGATGTCTGGTGAGATCTTGTGGGTGTACTTCTGAAAGAGGATGAAGACAGTTATCTTTGTGTGCCGGATGCACCTAGTGATGTTGCTGAGGTAGGTGACTGTCTTTTGGTCCATTGCAGGGTCATCGATAACTAGAACAAGTGGTTCTGTCAGTCGGGCTGCCAGCAGCTTCTCCATCAGTGCATGCAGGTTCTGCGTCTTGGTGATTGGGCCATTGCACCGTTGATCATCACTGTCAACCGCCACAGTGGCGGAGTTTGACACCAGAAGGATGTATTGAGAGTGTAGATGTTCGGCCAGGAGAGCCTGCAGCAAGATGTTTTTCCTGTGTCCTGATGGGGCATTGATCAGCACCACCTGGCCAGCATTGGCCGGCCTACTGTCGAATGGTACAGACATGCATGTGGAGGATGGTTAGCACTTGGTCAGCGGTAGCCTCGTCTATATCTGTGACCCTACACGGCAGTACTTCCTGCACCAGGTCTTTCGCCTGCAAAGTGGGGAATCCTGAACCTCCGGCGGATACGAAGGCTGTGATGGAGACATCAAGCATGAAATCACAGCAGCAGCTGAGAAGATAGCATAGAGGGTCTGTGTCAGCACCCACAGCGTCTAGTACATCCAGTATCTGTATGATACATGCACGGGAAGCCATGACTATCCTGTGGTCTTAAACGGCAAACCAAAGAACCCTGACTTCTCCACCTCTGGTAGCCGGAGGCTGGCGGTAGCACCTGTTTGGCCATCGACAGTGATATGGCTCAGGCCAAGGGTGCCTATCTTGAGATTCTCTCCATCGTGTCGGAATGTGCTCCGTGGTTTCAGGAGATCCTTAACCAGGTCCTGTGCATAGGACTCAGCGATACCCTTGATGGCTCCAGCCTCATCGACTCTGAGGATACCTCGCATCGTCGCCCTCTCCTTGATGCCCATCCCCTTGTATACAGTCTTGGCCTTGTTAATGGCCGATTGTTCTACCGTATCAGTGTTCCTGATGATATCTCGGGCGGGGATGGTACCTCAGATCTCACAGAGTCATAGTGCTATATACTGACGACTTAAATCTACTAGTCATAACCCCAGTGAAATAGTTGGGCATAGGAGGACCACACAGTCGGCCAAGGGAATAGGTAGCAGTGCTCAGGGTACTGGCCCTCTCTGCAGGGGCACGCCTTGTGGGCAAGCCACCATTGGTGGCCCCGTCTCAACAACCTATGCCCCAGGGATTGAGAGGGCGGTGGGGGCCACGGATCGCCGAATGGCGTCCAGTTGAGGGAGGTGGTATCATTTTAATTCCGACGCTACTACTCCTCACCTGTCTCGTATCTATAGGTGCGAAATGACCAAGGGAGAATGGGAATATCGGCAAAACATACCGGGGTGAACACGCAAAGGTGTGAAATGACTCAGGTGCGAACAGGATTCAGGGAGAAACGATCAGGATTCAAATGAACAACGACAAGTGGCCTACAATGGGCATATTCAAGATTAATTCACATTATTTAGGTTGCACTGTTTCTATATATAGTCTCCTTCCAAGTATTTATGATGTGAATAGCAATATATAAACGTTTATAGTTACATTCGTTATATTAAATTCCATACATTACTCTATGTATATCACACATTTGTACTGTACATGTAAACATGATATGAAATAAAGTAATAAAGTACTCGTCCTCAACATCTACTACTACTACTTTTTTTTTCTGTAGCACGATCAATGGATCGTGTGGAAATCCATAGTACCCAAAAATATACTGACTGAAAAGAACATTAAACATAGGATAAATCAAGAGAACAAACGATTATATCAGTCATATGTATAAATAAACAATAAATATATGATGGTCAAACGATTAATCTAAAAATTGAAAACAGCTAGATGTTTGTTTCCCTTTCAAAATTCCAAGCTACTAGCCCAATAACATTCCATTAAAATTTTAAAAGCTCACGCGAGCATAGGCTGAGAAATAAATACAGCGATCGGACGTATTTAAGACACATAATCAATCGGGAACAAATTAATCAATAATCAACGCCCCGCTGGATATTCTATAAAAAGTAAACGCTAAGATATTACACTGAGCTCAGTGAAGCGAAAATGCAACCTACATAGTTGAAGAGGGTTGAAACTTAACAAACGATTTATAACATTACAATTTACTTTGAAATAGAGATTCCGTAATTATCCCGGTATAAACACAATTATGTGTATACAGGCTAAGTATTTACAATCTATTATTAGGAAACAGCTTAGATTGAATGGTTTGTTTTGTTTGTTTTTAGATTGAATGTTAAATTTATTTTAGTCGAATGCAATTTACTTTGGGATTCAGATTCTAAAATTACTCCGGAACAAACATTAGTAATAAAAGCATTGGAATATAAATCAACTATTTATTTAACTGCCAAATACAATATGGCTTAACCTGTTCAAGCGACCACCTGCCTTTTGGTACACATTTTAACCCTTTCAGAGCAAACGCTCCAAATATTTTAGTTACATTCATAATCTGATTAGCTGTGAGAATTGGAGCATATGTGTTTGCTGAAGCCGTTGCTACGTGAAGCAGATGTTGTTGCTTCACACAGCAACCTACCAAAGACACGCACCGAAATCCACTGTTACTGCATATGTATAATCAAATAATAATTCCAGCCAATATAATTATAAGGGTTACAAACAGGACTGTGGTTCAAAGTTAACCAACGAATGCCATCCACATGTTAATACACAAGACACATATTAAAAATGTTGCTACAATAATCAAAAACTATTCGCACATATGTGAATTAAAATAAACCAGAATGCGCCAAAACATAGGTCTTACTAGTCAAGGCGGGGTTTTAATGACAGGATTCTCATTCTCAAGACATACTAGGTCGTCTCTGCACCATATATTTCTAAAGGTTTCTAACTTCCGACTGTTTATATATTTATAAAATTCCCCTCTTATGTTATGCGACAGCAATCCATCAAATAACGCCTTCAATGTCTTCAAATGATCCAAAGTAGGGCAAATGTTACTATCATATATAAATGAACAACGGTGTTTCCAAATACTCCAAACACCAATGCTTAAGCAGCATATGGTGATTGTCTTATTATTCCTCAACATGCCATTTCCTAATTCACGAAACAGAATTGTTCTAGTGGTTAGATCAGTTCTAGGCACACAGAGATGTGACAATGTTTTCTCTACATATACCCATAATTGAACTATCACAGGACAATCAGTGAACAGATGCACTAACGCTTCTTCCGAATTTGTGCAAAATACACAGTTGTTCTCATGCTCAGTACACATGTTTGCCTTACTCATAAGGTGTTTTACCCAAAGTTTCAGGTGAATTAATCGCCAGACTAAATCTTTTGCCTGGTTCGGTATATGTGGCAAATGTATGTTGTTCCATACCAATTCCCAATCTGTAATATGGAATCCATGCCGCTCCCATGACACTATACATTTTGGAAGGCTACGCAGGGGTTGTCTCAGCAATAAATACCAATTCTTAGCCGTCATGTGACAAGAAAATTCTTTATCATTGTACATTAATTTCAAAGTAGGTTCATCATTGTTGGTTAGCCCGGTAGGCAAAGCGAGCCATTCTTTTGGTATAGATCGGTATAGCTGGATCAATAATCGCATGTGTCTGTTGGCCTTAGCTGAGTAATGTGTGCAATTTCAGCTAAGGAGTTCAGTTTCCTGGACCTATGATTGATAATGTCGCCAATGTATCTAATGCCTTTCTGAGCCATTGAGGGGAAATACAACACTTTATTTTCATGACATATATCATTATTGCCCCACAGGCTTATCATTAAAACACCTTCCCAACATTGTGGTGGATTTTCTATTTTAATGAAAGCATCAAGAGCATATTTCAGCTCCAAAAAAACACCCTAAGTACACGTGTATAATTAGGTGGCGGACTGGTTGCACAAAAGAGACATTTTGCAGGAAATGGCATTATAAAACGTTCGATTAATGCCCTGGATACATTTGCCCATTGGACGTCAGAATAAAGTAGCATATTTAAGAATTTGAAACGTAATGATAGAAATGTTGTCCTGACATCGACAAGGTTAAGGCCACCCTGACACGTTTTGCCTTCCCACATAAATCCTTGAATAAGTTTATTAATTTCAGTCTCAATATGTTGAGGCATATATATTACAGAAGCGGTATACCACAACTTTGATAGGATTAATGTATTCATGACCAAGGCTTTTCCAAAAACTGTCAAACGTCGGCATTTCCATGAATTTATTGTTTTCTTCATTTTGGATATTCTATCATGCCAGTTCAGTGTTTCCCCAAAAGTCCTACTAAAATGTATCCCTAGAATCTTTATCGAGTCAGTTGCCCATTTTATGTTGAGAGGTTTATTATCATATCTGCTCTTCCACTTGCCTAGAAATAACCCTTCTGATTTATTTCTATTAATTTTCAAACCAGAGGCCTTTTGAAAGTCGTCTAAAACTTGATCCAATCTTTTAAAATCAGAATTTGATCCAGCAAAAACTGTTGTGTCATCACAATACTGAGACACTTTTATGGGTCTGTTCACCCCTTCAATTTCAATGCCTTTAAAAACAGGATCTTCCCCAATGGTCGACCCTAAGGACTCCATCGCTATTATAAACAATAAAGGGGACAGTGAGCACCTTTGCCTCACACCGCGTCCTAAAATTACTGGTTTGCTAATATAATTATTAACCAGATATTTACTACTGATATTACCATATAAGATATGAATCCATTTGATGAAATTAGGACCCAAACCAATGTGACTGAGTGATTTGAAAAGGAAATTCCACTCAAGTCTATCAAAGGCCTTTTCATTATCTAGTCCAATGATAGCGCCGGGAATATTGTCTTTTTCTACAAAGTGCAGGGTGTCTCTAATTAAAAATGCATTTGCTAAAATCGATCTACCCGGAATAGAGCAGGTTTGGTCGGTGTGGATGACCTCATCCAAGACACTTGAGAGCTTTTTCGCAGGAGCTTTCGAAATGATTTTATAATCTACGCATAGCAGTGAAATTGGTCTGTAATTTGCTAATATACTACGATCTCCTTTTTTTAAAAATAAGTCTCACATAAGCCTGAGACATTGTGAGCGGGCAGCTTCTCCTGTGAAAAGATTTTGTACACAACTTTAACGAATTCGGGTCCCAAAAGATACCAAAACGTCTGATAAAATTCAACACTAAGGCCATTACCTCCTGGTGCTTTTCCCGGTTTCATGTTTTTAGAGCCAAATTCAGATCATCTAATGTTAATGTAGCATCGCAGAAATTACTGCTCGCTTCCGAGAAAGCGTCCTTAACATTAGCCAACATCTCAGCTGACTTTCCTTCATCACTTTTATCTGACATGTATAAGGCCTGATAATATGTCTCAACAATGTCCATGATTTCATGTTGAGATGAACATTTCTGATTGTTGTTATCTAAGCACCTTATTAACCTATCAACACCTCTTGCTTTCTCGAGATTGAAAAAGAATTTTGTGGGGGTTTCTCCTTCAGTATACATCTGTGCTCTACTTCTAGTTATTGCACCCTTAGCTTTATGTTTCTCGATCTCATACAGTTTAGACTTTATATCATTGAGCTGTTCCATAAGGTGAATATCACCGGTTGCAACTTTGGGGGTTAGTAATGTCAATAAGCGCTCAAGGGCTTTAGCCTCTTTACGAAATTTTCGCGCTTTTTGGATCGAATATTGCTTGGAGATACTTGCAAAGCCCTTTTTAACATCTTCCCACCATGATATACAATTCTCGTGGGAATATTGATTCCGAAGCTTATATTCCCAGAAGCTTTTAATGCAACGATGATACTCTAAATCCTCTAAAAGCGAATTGTTCAATTTCCAGAATCCAGCACCACGTTTTATCCAATCTGCATTATCTAAGCCGATGAAAAACATATCATGGTCAGAAAATGTGACAGGATACACCCCAGTACTTACTAAATTCCCTCTCAAAGATCTATTGATATATATTCTATCTATTCGAGCGAATTTTGTCCATTAGCAGAATGCCATGTAAAGATTCGTTCTTCAGGATATAAGATGCGATAACAGTCTAATAAATGTTCTGTATCACAAATTTCTCTTAATCTAAGGTGAGATGTGTCCCTGTAAGTAGAAGATGAACTCCTGTCCCGTACTCCATCCATAACACAATTAAAATCACCGCCGATGATGATATTCTCAGAATTATCACTAATCACAGAGGAAAGGTCGGATAAAAATTGACATCTCTGTGCATGGGAAGCTGGTGCATAAACAGACAACAGAGAATAAATTGATCCCGCTATATCAACAACGACCTTAACCCAACGTCCACTTGTGTCCGATGATGAATTAATAATATTGACAGAACTTAAACTTTTAGGCAGGAACAAGATAGCAACACCTGCACTTGGTTCTGTGGCGACAGAATAAAATAATTCGCCATTTGCTAAATGCTTAAATTTTTCTAAAACACCTGGACATTGTAACTTTGTTTCCTGCAACATGATAATATCAATATTCGTGACTTTCAAATCTTCAAGCAAAAGCGTTGTTTAATTTCATCATTTAGTCCTCTGCAGTTAAGTGTGCATATTAGCATCATTAATAATAAATTTGGCAAACCCGTCATTTCTTAATTGGATTTGTTTTTCTTGCTGAGATTCTTTTTCGCCCACTTGCCTAGCTTCTCATTAAACTCAGACCGCTTTAGATCCACGATTTTAAGGTGCTGATACTTCGATATGTCAGAGTCAGTGCGCAAATGTCGATATCTCACACCCTTTTTGGTGATGTAAGGAATCAACACTTGCCCTGTTTCTGACCGATAAACAACCATTTCACTGCTCTGAGAAACCTGTGTATTAACAGAAGTATCGGACTCTGCAATGGATACACTGTCATCATAGTCAAAAGACATATCTTGTGAATCTTCTAATTCAGAATCTGAGCTAGAATCATCCTTTTGACGCTTCAGTCTACACTTATTCTCGACAATAGTAAGCACATTGGCATTGACATTTTCTAACAGTTTATCATCTACAGAATTGTCCGGGATCTCTTTCCCATCTCCAGGCATGTCAGTTAATGTTAGTAGATGGTCTAACATCGAACTATCAGCAGCACCACCAGTAGACTGCGATCTGAATTTAGTCTGTCCTGGTGGCAGACTGTCCGTATCAGATAATGCACCTTCATCCATTGTAGTGGGTACAGGCATCTGAGGCAAACCTTCCTCTAACACTTCAACTGAGTCAGATACCACAACAGCGACAGGGTTGGATAGTTGGTGAGTTTCCACCACGTTGACTGATTCAGGCTCTTGACATGTTTTGGGTTCAGTCGCATCTGCGCTTCGCCCACCTGCCTGTTTATTTACTGCCTGTGGACAGCGCCATTTGTAATGGTCTGTGGCGCCACACATCAGGCATTTGTCCTTCTGCGGACATGCACTGGCCAAATGTTCAGCATTGCCACATATCCGACACGTCTTAACCTGTCCCCTAAACCACACCGGCAAGAAAAAGGTATTGTCGATAGACAGTGAGCCTGGAAGCGGCTTGACAATATCCTTCATCCAAACCCGCCGGATCCCATTCTCTAATGATCTATCAAACTGGTATGTTTCATTTTCGATAGAAACTACCAGGCCATAATTGGCCAATTCTGCGTTAATCCGATCATTCGGGATTTCTAAGGGACCTTTCACCTTAACCAACAACCTGTCGCTATCTACCTCTTGGATCTTACAGGCTTCCCCATTCACAACCAATCCATCTTCTAATAGCTTTTCCGTAACAGTTTCATTTGCTAATGTCACATGCCATAGATTTCTCTTGATGTTAATTAGCCCCTTCAATACATGAGGCCCAGCGCCGATGACATCTTTTAAGCCGTGATATACGTCAATTTCATCCACTAGTCACCAATCGAAGGCTTAATAACTGCTTATACCGACTGGACATAATCAAAACATTGGGTCAAAACGGCCGCAGTACAACGCTCAATAAAATGCACGAGCGCCTGGCGAACAGGTAAAAATAACACTCTTGACAGCTGACGTGAAAACACGCAACTGTAAAAGAACCGTTACTGAAGTAATGGGACCAATGAACCAGTATCAACTAAATTTGAACAATACAGAACGAGAGACGAACAAGACGACGCTGTGGCGACAAGCGAATGGCCACCACAAGCTAGTGGAGGAGCAAATGCTGAAAAATATCACAGCAAAATGAGACCTCACGCAAAATAAATTTAAAAAAAACAAACTAAAAAACTAACGTATGTACAGTTCGGCAAAAGCCAGACATAAAAATAAATCATATGGAGCAGTAGAAATCGTCTAAAACTGACGTTAATAGCAGAGCCAAAGAAACGTGTTGAACTCAGCTACTACTACTACTACTACTACTACTACTACTACTACTACTACTACTACTACTACTACTACTACTACTACTACTACCACTACCACTACTACTACTAGCCATAGAACTGGCTGGGTTCGAACCTCCCATAGGTCGAAAATTGAAAAATGTAAAAATTATATTCCATTGATGACTGCGCTGTATCTTAGGTCCAGTGCGTCGTCAATGACAGGGTTCCTAGAACTAATGCTTGACAACAATACAAACTACTACTACTACTACTACTACTACTACTACTACTACTACTACTACTACTACTACAGAAACATGGAAAACACCTAATGTAACAGCACTTTTCAAATAGGGAAATAAATCGGAACCTGAGAATTACAGACGGGTTATCTAGATAAGTGTTTTATGTTTAACTAATGGAGAAGTTGGTTAGGGTGAAGCTTTTGGACCACACAGCCAACAAGAATCTGTTTAGCAGATCCCAATTTGGATTCATACCTGGATGATCAACTATCCTACAGTTATTGAAAGTCGTGGAGGACTGGACTTGTATCATGGATAAAGGTGAAAAGATAGATACCGTGTACATGAACTCCAGGAAAGGCTTTGACACTGTTCCTTATCAACGTTTGCTAGGTCATAGCATAAGTCCAACAGCTAAACATGTTGACAATTCTCAGGACCATCTGACATTCCTCACAATATCGGTTCACAAGAAAAGATAAACAATTATGACTGGTCGTATCAATTCTCAACTGATGCTAAATGGATCGGTCGCTACTGGGGGTAAACTGGTTGTGTAGCTGCAACTACGCTTGCCTCTAGTGGTGAACGAAGATGATAGTCGACTCACCTTCTTTGAGCGATAACACTGAAGAATATTTGTAATAACTATCTGGGCCTGTCTACTCTATCTTTACTATCCAGGTATGGGAATTGGTAGTTTTCCTTTGACGACAACTGACACAAATAATCAACGCTTAATCCTGATTATATACTTTTATTACGGTACTATAGATATAAATTTGTATAACTTTATACACGATGTACAGAGAATTGCTAAGTTATTCTATTCAAACATTCAGACCAATTATTCAATTCAAACTTACGACATGAGATACCAAACCTGTACTCGTAGATGAATGGTGGTACAATCATAATCATATTGCTATTACAGCTGCTTATATACATTATCGCTGGTGCAATCTGGCGCAAACTCGTAAAAGCGGAACTTGCTCTAATTGGTCAAAACTACTCAGTTATGCAAACCTATCTGATTGGTTCAATCCCAACCTCCTGATTGGTTAACATGCCATTTTAGTCAATCCACTTATATTCTACATCCGTTCTGTGCATGCATATCAGTGCGCAAAAATATCCATCTTCCCAAGTGTAGTTGAACCTTGTACACCCTGGTATGGGATTGGACAAGTCTGTCGCCAATCACATTCTCCATTGGCGGGAAAACTAATGCTTGAGGCCTATGATGATACATCAGAGATATTAATAGATCAGGACCAACCACAATCTATCCAGAGGGTGTTTGTTTGACGTCGCTAATTCTAAAACTTACGAAAAGCTGTCCTGTCATAAATCGAGTTTCTTACGAAACTCAGCTATCTGTCTACGTCGTTAAATACATGACTACTCGCCTCTGTTTTATGAATTGTATGTATTTCTATAGTCCATTCTATGCAAGCATATTTTGCTCGTAATCTGCATCGTTAAATCTAAAACTTACGATGACTACATCCTGAACTTGATAATAACGTATATAAACATTACTCATAGCTGTTGCTCTGTACTAACTCTATAACCTACTAGTAGCTGCCTTTGCGTCAATTATAAAATCTACTAATGCTATATCTTGCCTCCATATATGATGCCCAAACATTAATCATAGCTGCTACTCTGCACTATGCTTGACTTGTCTATCTACATCGCTATATTACATAATTGCTAACTTGTGTTTACGAATTGTATACGCCGTTCATAGCTGATACTCTGCAGTATGTCGGACTCATCTTCTTACATCGCTATGTTACATTATCTCTTAACTCATGTTCACGAATTGTATACATTGTTACAGTCTATTTTACGTAGGCTGTTATTGCTCATATTATTATACTGCCAAATACGCCTACTTGATTATGACAGATTTCAGTGGTATTCGCTTCATAAAATACACAAATATACATAACTGCTAATATTCGTTTTCATATACATGAACGGATTAATGTTGTTACATCTTATATGGCAAGGTGCTGGTCACCTCGAGATTCTGGTTCACTGTGGCAACAATTCGGTAGGCCATAAATGAACGTGTCAGAGTCGGATGATCAGTCCAACTCATCCAAATCCACATAGTGGACTGAAACATTCTTGTCAAACAAACAACAAAAAGTTGCTATAAATGGAGTTTCATCAGAAAGCAGGCATGTGACACGTGGCATCCCTCAAAGTAGTGTATTAGGCATGGTAGTGTATTAAGCCCAGCACCTTTCGTTCTTTACATACATGATTTACCAGATGTCGATACCAAGATATACAAAGAAATATATGGCTTGGATGATGATGAGCTGCAAACGGGTTTAGATGCACTTCAGAACTGGACAGATAAATCGCTATTGAGGTTTCATCCAGACAAATGTAAAGTAATGACAATACAAAGCCAAAAAAACAAGGAGGAAATAAAGAGAGACTATCATTTATATAAACAAAATGGAGAGCAGGCGACACTTGAGATTGTAGATAAGGAGAAAGATGTTGGAGTGATCATCCACAGCAACCTATCATTCAAGGCACACAGACAAGTACAAGTAAACAAAGCAAACAGCATTATGTGGATATTAAGCACCTTTACCTATATAGATGAGGAGATATTCACCTACCTATTTAAAACATTGGTGAGGCCATATCTCTAATATGCAGTCAGTGTGTGGGGACCACAGCGTAAGACTGTAACGCTGGTGGTTATAAATGTACAGATGCTGGGAACAAAGCTTGTCCCCACGCTGAATGACCTGGATTATCCAGCCAGACAAAGGAAGCTTGGCCTGTGGCCTGCCAACGCACAAATACAGATAACTGGGAGGTGACATGATTGAAGTTTAGAAAATCCTGAATGGAGTGTATGACACAGAAGTGACAGACGTGTTTGAGGTAACAGCTCTAGGAAATGGCCAAACTGGATATAAGGAAACATTCATTTACAAGCCGAGTCAACAATGTATGGACACATTCAATACATTACTAAACATCGATTCAGTGTTTAAATTCGAGGTAGGACTGGATCGATTCTGGCAAGATCAGGAAATTAAGTACAACTTTACGGTGGAGTACAAAATGCCTAGAAGTCATGTGCATCTGTCGTATAAGTCAATGGAAAACGATACAGGCTGAACAAGCCTAAGCCCACTGCAACATCCGAAGACATGATATGAAGTTGAAGTATCCATCGCTACTAGCAAGCAATATAGAAAGAGAGGCTATGGTTACCTTATACGTGGTTTCATACTTCTAGCATTATGGACTTCTGATCCTACATGTATAAAATTATTTTTGTTCTATGTAGCGGTTTACAATTTACGATAATGGACTGGAACAAACTATCACAGAATCTTCTAATAAGTTTCAGAAAATCTGCAAATCCTACAAACAAATATATATATATATATATATATATATATATATATATATATATATATATATATATATATATATATATATATATATATATATATATATAGCCCTTCTGACTAAACCGATGTTGGTCGCCACATTGATGTCAGAGTTAAACTTATCCGACCGTATCAATGGTATTATGGTACCGTTATTGTTTATCCACTTTGGAGTGACCTGGAAAATCTCCATTTTATTGCTAACTTGCCACTTATCGATAGAGGGAATTATGTCGAGGATGGCATGCATTTATGGCTTGTACCATTAAATGAACTTGGTCACTATATACAGGTAGCCTTGTTCAGAATGAGCATTGGGCTTGATACACGGACAGGATGGTATTTTGTCCCATCCAAGTGCCGAGCAAATGAACTCAGAGTTTGCGAGGGCAACTTGCAAGCTGATTTGAGCCATATTCCATGCATTATTAGTATGCTAACGAATACGACTGATCCAACATGCAAGATCAGGTTGTCACAATTTAATCATACTACTAGTAAGTTATTCAAAGGAGGGTGAAATGTGCTTACAGTGGTGAGGGATGGCACTTTCGTCTGATCAAGGCTTATGAGCATCGATATGAAATGGTAAATCCAACATTAAATATGTCCACTGTAGACATAGCCGATATTCTGATACAATCATTAGTTGTGAAGAGTTTGAAAATGGAGACATGGCACCATTTAGAGAAAGTGAAATATGTACCTCTAGCACCATTATCTGAATTGGATGTAGACATGACCAGTTTAGATCTTATAAGTACTAGAGCAACCATCATATATGCTGTATCCGCAATCATAATAATAGCAATTATTATACTGCTAATTTATAAATGTAATTTATATTCCAAGATGAGAAGTTATTGTACCAGAAGTCAGGCAAAGAAGATGACTGGACTGAAGCAATTCTTGTCGTGCAGGTCATTTCGGAAGGCCAGCACTGACCGACCTGCCAACGAACCTAATGGGGTGGGCCAATCTTTCCGTCACGAAGACGTTGTATCACCTTTGGCTCCGACACGAATTGAATTGTAGATTACGGAGGTCTCACTTGCCTCACCCTACTCAGATCATCATTATCTACCACACATGAGTTGTCTTTGCAGTACTCGTACCCACTGAATAGCGAGTGGGTATCGAGGAAGGTGTTGGTTAAGTGAAGGTTAATGTAAATAATAAGTAGTTAAGTGCAGTTCGGTAAATGCATGCTCTCATGGGCTTAGTTAGTATGTATGATGCATTCAAATACGTGTATACATATCCCATACTGAAGCAAAAACAGCAGCATGTGAATTATACTGTTCATTTTGTTATACCTTCGACAAATACCATTAGTCAAGTATTCCATCTATTATGTTGTTGTAAATTATAGGCGTTTACTGTTTATGATAATTCGATTAAGTTGTTTGCATTACTTTATTGATAATAGTTATAGTTGCATTTTATTCATAATAGTTAGAAGTTGGTAGCGATTATTTGTACATTTTATGTTCTGTAAAGGATAATGTTATTTGCTGTTGATACTGCACAGCGAGTTAACTGACCGTGTTATCAGGACAACCTGATCAATTAACTTCGACTGTGGGCATATGTGGATTGGGATTAGTTGGTCTGATCAATTAACTCTGACGCGTTCATTTATGTCCTACCGAACCGTTGCCGTAGTGCAACAGAATCTTGAGGTGGATAGCGCCTTTTCAATGTAGTAGCATCTTGTAGGGACAATATTAGACCATGAGCACTTCAAATAGGAAGTGCTGGTAGGCATGTGATTATGTATATAGTTGTGTTGTTTGCATGAAAGTGAACAAAGACTGAATGGTAAGATAGTCAGTAAATATTCAGTAAGATATTCAGTACATATTCAGCAAGAATGTTCAATAGTGAAATACAGGCAGATTATAATTGGCATGAAATGCCTATAATTTACAACAACATAATAGATGGAATACTTGACTAATGGTATTTGTTGAAAGTATAACAAAATGAACACTATAATTTCACACGCTGCTGTCTGCTTCAGTATGGGATAGATTTTCACGTAATCGAATGCATCGTAAATACACACTAAGCCCTTGAGGGCATGCATTTACTGAATTGCGCTTAACTACTTACTATTTACATTAACCTTCGCTTGACCAACACCTTCCTCGATACCCACACACTATTGGGCTGGTATGAGTACTGCAAAGACAACTCACGTGTGGTAGAAAATGATGATCTCAGTAGTGCAAATCAAATGAGACATCCGGAATCTGCAATTCAATTCGTGCCGGAGCCGAAGGTGATACAATGTCTTCGTGACAGGAAGATTGGACTGCCCTATTAGGTTTGTTGGCAGGTCGGTCAGTGCTACCCTTCAAAAATGACCTGCATGACAAGAATTGCTTCAGTCCAGTCATCTTCTCGGCCTGACTTCTGGTGCAATAACTTCACATCTTGGAAGATAAATTACATTTATAAATTAGTAGTATAATAGTTGCTATTATTATGATTGCGGATACAGCATATATGATGGTTGCTCTAGTACCTATAAGATCAAAACTGGTCATGTCTACATCCAATTCAGATAATGGTTCTAGAGGTACATATTTCACTTTCTGTAAGTGGTGCCACTTCTGAATCTTTTTGATATTATCGCTAATATCCATACAATTTATTCAAACTATGATTACAAACACAGCTATAGAAATCATGAGGAAATTAATTTTTAATCTGATACTAATTTTTAACTAATAAGAGATCCATCTCGTTCAGCAAAAATGTGAATAATGATTCTTATCATCACAAATGGAACCTATATAGTGGACAAATTGCTCATCGCCCTTCGACCAATCAAAAGTGCTGATTCTTGGGTACTTGGTTTTGGTCTGTAGAAGAATCGGATGAGGTCTGCGCTTGCACAGACTGTAGCGGTTTGATGGCGGCATGCCAAAAAATAGCTGGTCTTACATCAGTTTCCATAGTTGGTTCAATATCATTAGGCTGTTCATCAGTCATCTCCTGATCTTGGTCTTCCAGCAACTCATTCCAAGATGCTATTTAAATTTTTTAAATCGGCCCAGCCAAAGCTGAGATAAGCACATAGCAACCATCTTGACAACCACGCGTATACAGCTATCAAGCGAAAGTTGTGACTTCACCCTGGGAAGCGGTCGTCAATTCCTGTCAGATTACTATTCAAAATAATACCATAGGGAGCATAAGCACTTACTACTGCATGTATTAGGCACCTATACGCACTTATTTTTACACATCGCTGTTGTATGGCAATTCATTGTTCACACATAGACACTATACATTGTTCAAGTTGCACAAAGATTCAGTAATATCGCAAAAGACCTACATCCGTGAGGCGACATTCTAAGACTGAACGAGATGATGTAAAAAGTGTACATACAGTTTTTAAATGGATCAATGGACAATTTTAATCTTGTGGACTGTGAAACCCAGACATGTTTACGAGTCCTGCACCTAGGTGTGATGTCCATTAGGATTTTGCCTAGTATTCGTACAGATACAGATACAGATTTGCGGTCATCTGAGCTACCAGATTTCCACATTTTGGCAAACAGTTTATCTTTTTTCTTACAGAGTTTTCGTGCTGTTTTGTTGCTTGGCGTTGTACTCTTTCCAATAACTGTGATTGCCTTTTCAATTTTGGCCACCATGCCGAGTTGCAATAATCGAGAATGGGCTGGCATCCAGGGAACGTGCTCGCAAGTCTCAAGATTCAAGATTCTTTATTTCCATATCGGTAAATAGTTCAACAATTCAATACAGGCATCCACCAAAGGCAAGGCCTATGATGCGGTGGACCCTTGACATATAACATAAATTTGTAATATTATATGTTTATACATATAACATTTATATACATTAACATGGATATTTTTATATTACAAAGGACATAGAGTACAATACAATACATTTAAACAAATTACGTGTGGAGACATGACTTATGACATAACGTTTTACATAAAGGCGGGTTGGGGAGGGGGGGGGGGGAAGGGGCGGTGGAGGGAGTGGAGTGACCACCTTGCGGAGTATTATTACTATTCAGTGAAATTACGATTATTATTAACAACAATAACAACAAAAATATTATTAACAGCATTACTATTATTTACATGTAATATTGTTATTTTTATTATATCAGTTTTATCATTATAATGATTGTTATTATCATGTGTAATTATTGCTGTCACTACCATTATTATTATTTTTATTATTGTTATTGTCGCATTACTATTATCATTATATTCAATAATAACAGTAACAACGACGTTACCATTACTATTATTTACATGTATTATTATTATTATTATTATTATTATTATTATTATTATTATTACATGTACATGTACATATTTCTACATAGTTGTTGTCCTAGTGGCCGGGTACGCTACAGCGGAAGAACCTGTCTACAGAGACCACATTTACACAACATTAAAAAACAAATAATATGTCACTAAAAATTGGTTATTTCATACATTTAGGAATATGGTAGTGGCTTGTAATACAACCGGGTAGCGACTTTTCATGACCTTGGTTCTTATGTCTATCTGCTTTAAAGGACCATCACCTCCTGGATCCAGAAAGCGAGTGGTCGCTATAGACAGGTTCTGCTGTCTTGGAACATGGCTGCCATGGTCGTGGTTACATCTTTAACCCTTAAGATTTCAATATCTTAATTTCAGTCATGTGCACAGTGAACAGTGAAATCATTGAGTATTTTGCAACCGATTCAATTGTAGTCGGTTACTGTCACAGGCAGCAACAGTGGAAGTTCAAATTTGTCCCAGAATATCCAACAGAACATTCATTACATTATAGATTACATTATAGGAAAGTCTAAGGCGTAGGTCTGAAGGAAGTTACTTTCGAGCGACGGGATATACACGACGAAAGCCAAGACAAGGAGAAGACATCAATTCGACTTAATTAGACTTTTGTGTCACTAGACTTATACGGACCACTGTACGTGTTTGCGGCTATCAAGAGGAGGAGGATCCAAAAACAATTACAACACCAAATACTTGTGAAAGAACTGAATTTCTGATAAATGTGATAAATATAATAATTATTCTGTGATATAAAATACTCGGTAAAGTAGACTATGTTCAGTACACTTTTTATCGACGTCACGACGAGTCCTAAAAATACCAAATGTGATTGGTTTACTTTAAACACACCTCCACCAGACAGCTGATAGTTCAGTAAATTCTTTTCAAGGAGAATCATATCATTAGAATGGCAACTAGAAAATTGCTGAGGCTGATATCCAAGCATATATTCTCTCGTCACCACTCATACCAACGAATCTTAAAACGTCGAACTGAGCACATCATAAAGAGGAAAAAGCACACTTTGGTACGTATTGCAATTATTTAAATCATTCATCAAATTCCTAATCAGATTCAGCATGCAGCCACGCTGCAATCATAGATGCCAAGTCATTCAGACGGTTCAAGGCTTTAGGCGGCTATTACGGTTGTGTTTTCCAGATCTAGTATGTATTGAGTATGCTAGTTTTGATTATGTCTTTGTATGATTTTAGTGTTAGTATTTTTTTGCGTGTGTTTTTATCTATACTATTCCATGCTTTGACGACACCAACTGAAATTCTACATTTCCCCGTGTCTGTTCGTGTGTATCTAATGTGGAGATCATGTTTGTTCCTAGTGTTATATGTGTGGATTTCGATGTTGTTTGCAAAGCTGTGGGTTATAGATTTAGGTAGGATTTTGTGATGAAAGGCTCTGGAAATGTTGATCATCTGTGACTTGCCTATGTCTGTGAGTTTAAGAAGTTTTTGTGTTTTGAAGATGTTTTGACCCTTTTCTGTTTTTGAGAACATTTTAATGCATTTTTTCTGCATGCTTTGCAATTTTGTTAATTTATTTTTTTGTGTGTTAGTCCAGATGCAGTATGTTAGGTGTGGAAGGATCAATGTGGAATACAGGGTTTTAATGGTAGCTTGTGTTAGGTATGGCTTTAGTCTTTGAATGACCCCATTGTTTCTTGATTGTCTAGACTTTGAAAATAGCATGTATGTTTTATCAACATTTAATGATAGCTTGTTTACTTTGAACCAGTTAATAACTTCTTCCATTTCTTTATTTACTCTTTCGTATAATATATCTAAGTTTTTGGCGGAGCAAAAGGCATTGGTGTCATCGGCAAACAGTATTATTGACAAATTGTGGCAAATTTTGGGCAAGTCATTTATATAGAGTAAAAACAGCAGAGGGCCAAGAATTGACCGCTGAGGAACACCACATGTTAATTTCCTGTTTTCAGAGCAGGTTGCATTAAATAGCACGCATTGTGTTCTATCAGTTAAATAGCTCTGAAACCAGGCAAGTGCACATCAGATTCCGTAATAGGCAAGTTTTCCTATTAATATATTGGGATTGATAGTATCAAAAGCTTTTGAAAGGTCCAAAAAGATGCCCAGTATATGCTCTTTCTTTTCAATTGATTCAATTATTTTTCTAGATAATTGATTAATCTATTATACATTAATCGCTCCATTAATTTAGAGAAAAGTGTAAGTATTGAGACAGGCCTGTAATTTGTGAAGTTGGACGAGTCTTGCTTTATATATTGGAGTGACACGTGCAGATTTTTGTTTTGATGGAAATATGCCTTGTACTAGTGATTGATTGCAGATATGGTTGAGTGGCGTTAGTAAATCAAATATGCAGTGTTTAAATATGCTCCATTTAAACCCTTCTACACCGGCACTTTTCGCAGGATTAAGTGAATTAAGTATAGTGAAGATTTCTTCATTGTTAACAGGATGAGCAAAAAATGAAGAGGATTGATAAGCGGAAGTATCTGAGGTAATCACTGTATTTAATTCCTGATGTAGATATGATTTTCTTTGAGAGATCTGGACCTATGTTAACAAAATATTGATTGAAACTGTTTGCAATTTCATTGTTATCTGTGATTACCTCATTATTGTAGAGAAACTGGGTCTGTTGTGCTTTTCTATTGTTTTTATTCAAAAGTGATTTTATGATTTTCCATGTTTCATTTATATCATTTTTGGGCTGCTCAAATTTAATCTGATAATAGTTCTTTTTTGATGTTTTTATTATTTGGTCCAACTTATTTCTATATTTTTTAAACTTTGTCTCATTATACTTTGTTTGACATTTTATAAATGTCAAATAAAGTTGCTGTTTTTTATGACAGGTAGATATCAATCCTCTTGTCAGCCATAGTTTAGTAGGATTGTGCTTGAATAATTTCTTTTCTTTCATGGAGAGACTGTGCTCAAAGATGTTACTGCATATGTTGTGGAGCTTGGTGTAGGCATCATCACATGACTCTATATCTATCACTTCATTCCAGTCTACCTCAGACATGGCCTTTTAAAATTTTTCAATGTTGACCTGATTAATTTCTCTACACTTAATTTTTTCGTTTTTAAATTGTCTACTGTAGTTTTCCTGTTTTTCGAGGATAAAAATTGGTAGGTGATCTGATGTGTCTGTTACGAAATATCCTGAATGTGTTTTGTTGATGAAACTGATATTATTACTGAATATATTATCAATAGTTCTAGCCGAACTCTCAGTAATTCTGGTCAGCTTAGTTATGTTTGGATAAAAGGAATGTGCATTTAGCAAATTTGTAAAACTGTGAATGAGAGCAGTTTTGTTCCATCAGGTCAATATTGAAATCACCCATGAGGTAGACCGTTTTGTTTTCTTTTTGAATATCATCTAAGGTTGCTCCTAGTAGGTCAATAAATTTTCATATATCGCTGTTTGGTGCACTATAGATGTGCGTATTATTTTATTTTTAATTTTTTTCTGTTGGGATTTCTATAAACAATGATTCAAAATTTGAGTCCAGAATGGAAAGATCCTCATGCTCATTTTACTGAATATTATCCTTGATGTACATGCCTACACCACCACCCTTTTTAATTTTTCTGTGCTTTTCAATAAACGTGTAATTTAACGTGTAATCTACAAGGTTAGTATGTGAAGTTGCTTTTAGCCATGTCTCAGTAATTCCAATAATTCCAAATTCATGTGCACTCAGTTCTAGAAGGCAGCTTAACCTGTCAATGTTCTTCAGGAGTGATCGTATGTTGGCATGTAAGAGTGAAAAGGTGACATGTTCCTTAGATGCTATTAAATTGTCATTGAATGTTTTTTGTAGAATGTAGTCACATGATGGTGGTGTTATGTTTAGGTCTGTTCTGTTGTCAGTCAGGTTTGTTTTGCATGTATTTAGTGTAAATGGGTTTATAATTTGCTGGTCCATGTGTTCCATATGGTTGTATTTGCAATGTGGATTTAGAATTGCAAGCATATAGTGTGTATCATTGTCATAGTGATTAAAGGGGAACAGTGATTTGTTGCAGTTGATGCACCACCATGATTTGTTATTGGTTTCAAGATGGGTGTAGTCAGAGATTTTGAGCTTGGAGCATTTAAAGTGAATCCAGGTGTTACATAAATCGCATAATAGTGCTCTGTGGTTCTTTTTTACTGGTTTCCTACAGGTTGAGCAAGGGAACCTGGCAGGCATTAGGGTTTGGCAGGGGAAGATTGGAGAACGAAGAGAAAGGATAGAGGACACCCAGGTCTAGGTAGTCAATGGACTACGGAGTGGCTTCCTCATTTTGGCATGGTAACTGTATGGATGTTTGATAGCAGCAATTGTGGAAATATGGTGTTAATGCTTACGCCAGACACTCCTTCAGGCCAGCTGTGGTGCGTTTGTGTTTGCGGTGGCAGGCATCAAGTTTATCTAGAGCTGCTTTTGGAGCTGCCCATCTGTTACAGTTATACAGCATCAAGGATACACAGGTTGTATTGTATAAACGTAGCCTTTTGATGAAGGGCATCTTTGATCTATGAATCCATAGCTTCCAGAGGGTCTGGAAAGCTATGTTCCCCATGACGCATGCAAAAGCAGTGAGCCCAGGATTTTACTTTTCCTCCATGGTTCGTCGCCACGAAGTGGATCGTCATTTTCTTTGGTTTCTTACTTTGTAGATAGGTATATGTGGGTGAACTCTGTTTTGGATACATTCATAAAGAGATTCTCAATTTTTAGTTTGCTCGCAGTTATTGGGAGAAGTTTGTCATGGGCGTTGTTTTCCTCATCTATGAAGTCCACATCGTTGACATATTCCATCTCTAGCGGCATACCCAGTATTAACACTGAGGCTTTTGGTCTTATGGAACTTTCCCGCACGGATTTCAATGCAGCAGCAAGGTAACACATGAAAAACACTGAAGATAGACCATGCTTAGGACTAGTCCACTTGAAAAAGAAACCGATTTTCAGATTTTTTCCATATTTTTTTGTGTGTTTAAACTTTGATTATTGTATGTCTGGTGTGTAACCAGATTATACTCATTATACTGTTGTTAAAGATGTTGTGACGACTAGCTACCCAATTGCTCTGATTAACTTGACAATCATAATATATACTCTCCTTTACTAAAAGAGCAAAATGCTATTTAAATTTTCTAAATCGGCCCAGCCAAAGCTGAGATAGGCACATAGCAACCATCTTGACAACCACACGTTTACAGCTATCAAGCTAAAGTTGTGACGTCACCCCGGTAAGCAGTCGTCATTTCCTGCCAGATTACTATTCAAAATAATACCATAGGGAGCATAGGCGCCTACTACTACGTGTATTAGGCACCTACACACCTATCTTTTACACATCGGTGTTGTATGGCAATTTATTGTTCACACATGGACACAATATACATTGTTCAAGTTGCACAAAGATTCAGTAATATCGCAAAAGTGGATGATATTTTGTAGATTAATGGACAGACCTGTCATAATGCTAACATACGCCTGTTGGTGGTGACAGTAACAGCAGGTTTCGTGTATGTGAATTAGACCCGAAATTACATTGGTTTGCGAAATTGCAAAAGTAGGCTTATGCAAAAATACCAGTGGTATACATTTTCAGTTATCTCATGTGCTTTAGATGTTATTCTAATAGAGCAATAGGAACTATAGCGTACAGTGTGCGTGTAGGCTACATGGACAGATGCTGGCGTAGATCATGAATAATATATATGGTTGGTGCGAGGTTCAGGGATAGGCTATTTCTCCTTCGATCAATACTCACCATTCTGTTACTTCTGATCTACAGCTGGCCCTGACAGCTGGCTCTAGGACTATAGACTTAGAAAGCTTTACCGACTCCTTGGAACCTGGTACTCGGCTCCCAACTGCCGAGTACCCGTCTACCATAGAGCTCATTCTTGTTTGAGTGTGGTCCGTTGATATGATGATGAAGTTCCTTGCCCAGAAGGATTTGGCTGGGTCTGACACGGGGTCAGGCGGACCAAAATTAAATCGTGGAGCGTCCGGTTCGGCCCTTGGGGGCGCTCCACGTCTTCAGCTGGAGGTGGTGGAGATGGCACCGCCGGCGTGGTTTGGTCCGGCTATGCAGGGCTTTCTGCATAGCATTCTGCCCACGCTGGGATCGTCCCTGCTGCCGAAAGTTGTTGGGCAGTCTCTCCCAATGCTTGGTACATACCCTGTCCTTGGACAGGGTTCTGGACTGGTCACCGAGGGAGCCGTCTCATACGGCCCCCCCTGGCAGTCCCATCGGGCTCCGGCCTGACGGGTTCTGTCTCTCTGCGGCCACTTCCGGGTGGTCCAGTAGCAGTGGCCAGTCCGTCAGGCATGGGAGCCGTCAGCCAGGACGTCTCCACGGTTTCTTCGTCTAGTGACGACTCTTCGGGGTCTGAAGATGAGGAGGAGAGGTTGCTGCGGCCTGTGATGCCACGGGTGGAGAATATGGAGGTCGATTCCGTCCTGGACGGAACCGTCCTCCATCTGTCTGGCTTTGCGCAAGCCAGGGCAGCGACTCCGCCCGTGGTTGAGGCCAATCTGGTACCGGGCACCTGTCCCGTGATGGTTGGTTTGATGCCAACCGACACAGTGACGGGTGTGCCGGGCCAAGCGTGGTACTCACCTATCTCGCCTGGTCTGGCGGTCAGACGTGGGGTGCCGTTGGCGCCCGTGTCTGGCCACGGTTCCGTGTCTGCTACGGGTCCGCACAGTTTTCCGTGCGGGCCTACTCCATGGACTGGTGTGTTCCATGGGGTGGCGGCGGAACCGTATGGTACCGGAGTTCCTGGCGTGTCAGCCGCGGCTCCTAGCCGGGAGGCTGTGGCTGGTAGGTCCGTGAATGCGTCAACGGGTGACGTGTTCACGGGTGTGTCCTCCTCGGAAATAGACTGGTCTGAGGCTCTGGCTTGGCTAGCCAGGGTGGACCCGTCTGTGGTTTCGGCCACGGCCGAGGAGGATGCGCCCCGTCCATCGGTGGCATTGATTAGGACGGGGATCTTGACGGATCCAGTCCATTGGACTGGATCCATGGTTTATTGAGTTGCTAGAGGCTATTTATAATAAGCAACTCATGACAACGGGGGGAATACGACAGGTATGGTGTTGTACCATCGGTTACCGAGGATGACCGATGGGTTCTGGGTGTCCAGAGTGCTGGAGCGGGTGGCCCCGGCCCGGCACTGGTGGACAAATCCCAGGGACACCACGAGGAAGTCCTGTCCCTATGTGATGAGGGTGTGAGGGCAGCTATGAGTGCTGTCAACCATTCTTATCACCTTCTTCAGTCGGTGTGGGCTGAAGCGGGGGGCAGGCTACCCTGTGCCACCTGTGGCGCTTTCGTGCATCAATGACGGCCTGGTGCTGTCTATGGACGCACTGGCAAGGGTACAGGCGCGTGTTACTAAGTCCAGGAGGCAAATAGTTCTTGATCATATGCGTCCGGCTACGGCCGTCAGGGAACGTCTTCTTGGGACGCCCCTGACAGGTCCTAGCATCTTCGGTGGCCAGGCGCGGGTCATCTTAGAGGACACAGCTAGCATTGCGCAGAATCGGTTGGTGGTGAACTTACAGCTAGAGCTGGTGCGGCAAGCACACGCACTGGGGGATGTAGGGAAGCCGCTGACCGTACAACCTTCCAAGAAGCAGAAGAAGCATAAAGGCAAGGCAAAAGCTAAGCCTAGTGCGGCTGCTGCTTTGTCTGGCTTTTCTCAGCCACCGGCGGCAAAGAAAGCCAGGAAGGTTGTGGAGGCCCCTACCCTCCCAAATGTTGCTCCTGATCGCCCTAGAGGCAGGAAGGGTAAGTCCAGAAAGGGCGGAAAGAAGGGAGCGGATCGTACCTGACGGTACGAGAGCTCCCTTCGTATCCAGCTGGACCACACCTGTGCAACAGGAACAGCGGTGCCAGTTAGACCGGTCAAGCCAAGCCCAAAATGGTTCTCTCTCGTCAAGAGAAGGGGGTGGGGGGAGCGGATCGCGAGCCAGACACCCGCATTAGGCGTCAATGCGTCTATAGTGGGTGGAAGGCTCATGCGTTTCGTCGAGGCTTGGCGAGGTGTGACGTCAGACAGTCTGGTCCTGGGATGGTTATCCCAGGGGTACATGCCGCAAAATCTGTCTTTGGCACCTGTCTGGACACCCGTTCCAAGGGAACCAGACAAGTTAGAAGCTATTCAAAACGAAGTGTCAGGTTTGCTTCTGAAGGGAGCAATAAAACCAGCAAACCAGAACACTTCAGGCTTCTATTCAAATATGTTCCTTGTCCCCAAGAGCCCATACTCAATCTCAGGCCATTAAATTGGTTTATCTATACGCCTCGGTTTCAGATGGAAACTCCGAGGTCGGTAATGGCAGGATTGAGGAAGGGAATGTGGTGTGTATCGATCGATCTGAAAGATGCATATTTCCACATTCCAATGAACAGGAGTTGTCACAGGTTTCTGAGATTTGCATTTCAGAATAAAGTGTGAGAGTTTGTAGTCCTCCCGTTTGGCCTCTCGACAGCTCCACAGGTTTTCACCAGAGTGGTCCTTGCGGTGACAGCGTTTCTCAGAAGAGAGAACGTAGCGCTTCACACCTGCATAGACGATTGGCTTATCAAGGCAGACACGCCAGCCAAGTTAGAGGTGGATACTGCTCTGACTCTGAAGTTACTTTCAGATCTAGGAGAAATCCGAGTTGACACCCACTCAACATTTCGTTTATTTAGGGATGCGATTCGATCTCGAGGAGGGCAGCGTTTACCTGTCAGAGCCCAGGGTGGTGTCTCTGTTAGCCATCCTCAAGAGTTTTCGATTGGGAAACCAAGGTGAGGTGGTTTCTTCAGATGCTGGGCATGATGGTCTCCATGGAGCAGGTAATCCCATACGCTGCTCTGATGTGAAGACTTATCCAGTTGTATCTGATGTCTCTGTGGAAACAGAGAACAGAACCTGTGTCAAAGCTGGTGCCAGTTTTGGAGCCATTAATGTCACATCTTGTATGGTGGAAAAAGCGTCAGAATCTCAAACATCCATTACCGCTCAATCACTACTTGCTGAATCAATTATCTGCATTTAGCTATCAGAATAAGATTTTTATGCTTGCATACACTCCTCCCTATGCCTATTACTATAAATATGGTCCCTCAACCAGGCTAGTGGTTAGGTCCATCTCTAGTATATTAACTGATATAGACTGGCACCAGTCTGTACTCACTCCATAGTGACACCTGTCACTAAGCGCGCTTCCGCATGTACACTGGAGCCCAAATAGGAAACAGATTCACTTTTCAATTATTCTGCAAGCAGAACAACTGCACAAATATTATCAGAAAGTTTTTATAGCTTTGCGCTGTGTCAGCTTACTATTGAAGGACTTCCTCACACTAAGATATGCCTACTATGAAGTCTATCCTCCCAAAATTATGTTTTTGGAAGTATTTTGTGGTTATATTGAACTTTATAACTATGTATATAAATGTTACCGGTTTTCGTGGGTTTCGTTTTCGTGGTAACAACTTTAATATGCCTAAGTCATCATCATATAAAAACACTCTATTACTCCAGTGAGCCCTTAATCACTTTCAGTTAAAAGAAAAAATAGTGCTTTACAAGGAATTACGTTTATTTCCCTATGATAGAAAACAATCTTAAATTTGAACTTTTCCGGTCTTTCTTTGAAAGCGTTTGCATGTTTCTAGACTCCTTTTATCGAAATTCTAAGCTGTATGCTTTCATAATCTTTTTTCGTTTTTAAGAGTGTTTTAACAAAAGATAAATCAAGTGCACGTCCTCAATCTGTGAACGAGTTCACTCTGTGGAGTATGTAGGACATGTCTGTTTTAAGTGCACTACGTGTACCCCCACATCGATGTGCGGGTTTTGCATAGGGTGGTCGGCGTTCGTATCTAAGTTTTCTTTAAGGATTTTTCATCCTTACAGCGCTGCCCTCTGGTCGTCCTTCCCCATCCTCCGTTCTTAGTAAGACAAAAGCTGTGTCTTTTGCAATATTCTAATATGTCTATTCCAGCAGCAACGGAGGGAGGGGAGGGCCCTCTTTGGCGAATTCGGAAGCTGTCTTAGCTTTATTTGCGAGATTTGAATCCTTCGCTGCAGTTTTGACTAAATCTTTAGACGAAAGAATATCTTCTGCCATCATGGAGGCCAAGAAACAGGAAGTTTCTTCTGATTCCGACGATAGTCCGAGGGCTAGCGGGCGTTCCCGCAAATGGGGGAAACCGATTCCTCTAACGTCGATGCAAGTAATCAGGTCTCCTAAACAAAAGTCTAGAGCGACAAAGCTCTCAAAGGTGAGCTCGTGCAGGTCACCGGGTCAAACCCACATTAGTTTTGAGGGTAATAGGCATAACCCTCAAGCAGTGGCGGCGGCAGCGGAAGCTCCTGTTCAAAAGCCTTATGCTAATGCCAATATTTCGGTCATCCCGGTCGTCAAGATTCTCCATAGGTCGCCTATAGCTAAGAGTTCGCATTCTAGCTTTGCTAGTTCTTCCGGTTCCGTTGTGGTGGATTCGGGTCCTCGGGACTCGGGGTTTACTTCCGTTTTCCGCTGCTACATCCGTTCCGACCGTTTCCGGTATGACTTCCGGTTTTGCACGAATCCCGGTCTTCGATATCCGGTTCTTACTTCCGTTCCGACCGTTTCCGGTATGACTAATGAACACTTCCGCTTCCGGTTGGGACGTAACTTCCTGTCTAGTGGATGAATAAAGAACAATAGCAAATAATTAGAGCATATAAGCTTTCGAAGGTGATCTCGAGCAGGTCACCAGGTCAAACCCACATGAGTCTTGAGGTTGTAATTAAGAAGACAAGGCATGACCTTCAAGCAGTGAGGCGGCGGCGGAAGCCCCCCCTCCCCGACTTTAACATATATGCCAATGTCAGTCTTAGATCAGTTGTAGTGGATTCAGGTCCTCAGGACAGGGGTTACTTCCGTTTTCCGAATCTACCTCCATTCTTGCCGTATCCGGTCTGACTTCTGGTTTGCGTATTTCCGGTTCCTATGCTTATTCTGTTTTTTTACTGTACATCCGGGTTCAGTTTCCGGTTGTCTTCTGGTTTGCGCATTTCCATTTCCTATTTTTTCACTTCCGGATTCGTACATCCGGGGATAGGGTCATTACCGGTTTTTATGGTGTTCTATGATTAACTTCCGGTTCTGTTTTCCTTTTCTGGATTTCCGGTGATAGCTCTTACTGAGATTCCAGGTTTGTCTTTCCTAGGATCTAGTCATCATCTTGCCTAAGAGTTAGTCTTATTTCAGTAAGTGCTTTTAAAATCGGAATGTTTAATCGCTGAAAATATTAATTCCAAGACATTGCCAGTCTTGAAGTCTCTCTTGGAATTGTAGATATTCAGCATTTATTCTTTTATCAGTTAAACAATTCAACGTAATTAAAGACTTCCGACTGTTTGCCGGATGGTTTTTTTTGTTGCAGCCGATAAGTCAGTCGGTATTCTACGCATTATCGCTAGATACATAATTTTAATTTCATCCAACTTTAGATGGTCAGTTGTCTTCGGGCCATTCAGCCTTTTTTCGCGCTCTTTTTTCCTCTTATGTCGGCAGGTTGACATATTTATTTTAACCAAAGGGAGTTTATTTGTTGAAGAAAATCCCTGTTTCTAGTGTAATTCTTAGTCTAATTCTGACAGGCGCTGAAAGGAAAAGATTCAGTAGTGGATTCATAGGGAAGAGAATGGCTCTAAGATTAATGATTACAAGAGCAAGAAGATGCTGAGAATAGAGAAATAAGACAAAAAGGGTGAAGGAAGAAGGAATAAAAGCCAAGTTTTTTCTTCTGCGTTGTCACAGTCATGGTTTTGGTGAGTCATTTCGCTTTGATTTTATATTGCCTCTGTTTTTCAGCGTTTTGTTTCGTGATTCAACCCGTAGTGTTTTCATCATAATCAAGTATCAGTGTTTTGTGTATTTAACATTCGAGCTGTTCCCGGAGATTCATTATCAATCTATCAATCATTCCTTTTGTTGGCATATCAAACTCTGACATCCGTCTTTACAAGATGATAATATTGGTTCTAAGTCTTTAAATAAAAATAAGTAAAGATAAGTATAGGTCTCTTCCTTCATCCTCTGCCTCTTCTAAAGTTTTCTTCTAGTCATGTTCTCCTTCCTCTCTCTCTCTCTCTCGCTCTCTCGCTCTCTCAGTTTTCTTCTTTTTTCCCTCCTCTGGGTTTTCCCGTATTTCATCTTCTATCAATCCTCTCCAGGGATCTTCTGGTCCTGTTCTTTCCTCTTCATCTTCCATTCTTTTTAATTCCTCTTCCTCCTCCTACCTCTTCTTCCTCCTTTGATCATCTTGATCCGATTGTTTCTGTCATTCTCTCTTTTGAGCTTGAGTTTCAAATTGTTGATTAAGGTCTGGTTTTCTCATTGTTTTCTGTGCTTAGGGATTCGTCTCTTGTTCGTTCTTTCATGTCAGCTTTTTTCTCTATTCTTTCAAGGTTTTCCGCTAGTGGCCTGAATCACTTTCCATGTCCTCTAGTCAGGATGTTCTATCTGATCACATTCCTTCTGATCAATCTTACTCCTTTTCTGATTCTTTACAGTTTTCTCTTCAAGCTTCCAGGAGGTCTTGCTCTCCTCTTTCCATTTGAACTATTGATTCTATGGCCTCTGGTGATTCTTCTCATCATTTTTCTTCTCCATCTCCTAATCCTTCTTCTGATTCTTCAATTCCCAAGTCGGTCAGGGCTGAGGAGATTTTGTCCAGTCAGGGTCTCTTCGGATGTCTGGTCCCTGGCTCACAGGTGGATTGCTTAGACTCTTCCTCTTCCTTTTAAGGACGAGTTTTCTATGGTCCTTCCTTCTTTTGTGTCGGCTCTTTCTACTAATTCTTTTTTCTTGTCTCCTCACATCCTTCCAATTGACAATTTGGTCATTAACATGTTAGTTTTCTTTGTGAATGATGTTAATTCTAAGGAATTTTCTCTTACCTCTAAATGTGATGCTCCCTTTTCAGATCCCAAAAGATGATTGCTTACGAGTCGCCACCTCTCCCTCCCTCCCTCCCTCCCTCCCTCTCTCTCTCGCTCTCTCCCGCTCGCTCTCTCTCTCTCTCTCTCTCTCTCTCTCTCTCTCTCTCTCTCTCTCTCTCTCTCTCTCTCTCGACGGTTTTACCGTAACTGTGGCTGGGGACATCACTTTTTTTTCTCATTTTTTGATTTTCATTTCCTTCGTGTTTCTGTGTGCGTTGGCAAAATAAAAAATACTTCTAAGATGGGTAGCGATTATTACCATTAACTAAAAAAAGTGAGAGAACACTGTGGGGACGGTCCCCACACAGAGCGGGGACCTAGTGAGAGAGTCCCCGCAAATGTGAGACACAGTGTGGGGACATACTCTTTGGTTGGCAGTTCATGCATTAGCAGCAGTATGTGGATGGGAGATTACACCGCCGCCTAGTCTGTGCACGTGAGTGTTTATCACATCACGTGTTCGTATGCCTCGCGCAATATATTTTTTACATGAGAGTGTGAGATAATTTTGTGGGGACATTTCAATGTGGGAGAATGTGAGAGAAATGAAAAAACGTAAAAAAAACGTAAAAAAATTGAAAAACATGAATCGTGGGGACACAAATTCTGAATTTATTTTTTGGATGTTTCACCCTTTTGCCGATCGTTTGAGCGACCGTAATTGTGGGGACAGGGCATTGTCCCCACAATCCGAGCATGTCCCCAGAGTGTAGGGTCTAGACGTGAAAATGTCCCCGGAATTACGGTAAAACAAGTTCTCTCTCTCTCTCGATCTTCCTGGGAAGTTCTTTCCTCTCATGTTAAAATTTTTTTTTGTGAGGTTAGTCAACCCCCTGCTCTTAGAGCAAGAGGGGCCAGGCTTATTTTTACAGACCTAGTTCACGGTCTAGTGGTAGGTCTTCTCCACCCGGGTAGGTCCAACCCTTTCTTCTATTTTATCTCTTCTCTTCCTCTTCTTGGCTCTTTGGATCCGTCGGTCCAGGGCCTTATACATACATGAGAGCATTCAGCCTAGGGTAGGAATTCCTACCTTGTCATTAAATCTTAGTAAAATGAAATGATCTCGATTCATTCTGAAACATTCAATTCTGCATTAATTTTAATTTAACAAGGGGGTATGACATGATTAAATCTCATGATTCTTACTCCCAAGTCAAGATCGAGATCATCTCCCAGATCATTTCCAGTCTAGATCAGGGTATGTGGTCGTTTTCCATCGATCAAAATGACGCCTTCATGTTCTCATTCACCCTTCCTTCAGAAAATTTCTGAGATTTGCTTACAAAGATCGAGTTTGGCAGTTTCGCGCCATGCCTTTTGGCCTGACCATGGCTCCTTTTCTTTTTACTCGCCTAGTCTCAGCCGTGGCAGGAATTTTACACCGTCGTTCTATCCATCCTCATGTTTATGTAGTCGATTGGTTAGAGTAGCAGTCTTCCTCAATTCTCTCAGGAATTCTTCCAGAGGTTTGCAGTCGGGCATGCAACCTAGGGTGGATTTTAAATCTAAAGAAATCAAGCCTAGGTCCCTCTCAAATCTTCACGCATCTAGGCGTTTCTTTCGATCTGACTCAGGGTCTAGTCTTCTTTTCAGATCCAAGAATAGAAGCTTTATCAGTGGCTATGGAAATCCTGTCTTCTTCTTCCATAGTCTGAGCAAGATTTCTGCTAAGAGTGACAGGTTTAATGGTCAGCGTCGAGAATGTTATTCTATGAGCGGCGCTGATGGAAAGACCCTTCCAAATGTATTTATGTCCCTTTGGAAGCAGTCGGTTCACTCTAGTTACCATCAGATTCCCATCAGAGAACACTTGATTCCTCATCTAGATTTTTGGAAAGATCGTTCTCTACTTCTGATGGGTGTTCCACTGGTAAAGTCCTCCTCTCAGGCGACTATCTTCACAGACGCTTCTCAGGAGGGATGGGGAGTGGTCTGGGACTCCCTGTCGGTTTCCAGTCTTTGGTCCCTGGAGGAGTCGACAGCTCATATCAACATTCTGGAATTGTGTGCTGTCAAGAAGGCTCTCCCTTCATGGTCAGATCTTGTGATAGGTCTCGAAGTCTCGATTCGGTCGGACAATTCGACAGTGGTCTCTTATTTCATCAGGCAGGGGTGTACAAGGTCATCCCTCCTTTGTCTAGAAGTGTGGACCCTTCTCTTATGGTGTCACAAGAATCGGATTCTTCTAGTGACTTCTAGAGCTGGGCGGTTTCCCGATAAAACCGGGAAAATCGCGATATTATTGTTATTGTTATCGTTATCGTCTCATTTCTAAAAATCGCCAATATCGTCAAATACTGTCAGTGACGGTATTGACAATTTATATATTGTAATAATTTGATAATTCATTACCGTATTCATGGTAGTCAAAAGCAATCATTTTCGGCACTATTATTGCCGTAAATATATGTACATGTGTTATATACATAGCCCTACTGTTCTTAGTGTAGTTATCCTTCCATGCTCAATTAAATGTTGTTCCAATAAAGACAAGTTAAATCTGAAAATCGTAGTTGCTGACAGAGTTGAATACGCAAAATAGCAGCCATTTGTAAAACACAAATAAACTCAACTCAGCCTTGTTTTGATTATATACACCTGTGCAAAAGTTAAGCACCACCCTATTTTTACGCACATGCGAGGGTATATTCATGTGCTATGAAGAAAGCAATAGCATAAACATTTATGTACCCATCCATCTTAGTGCAAGAGGTAATAATGCAACTAGAGGAATGCTGATTATGATGGTGGGGAGACACTGTATGTTTTTGTTTGAACTTGAAAACGAGGCCTGAATATGGTTACGTTGACACAACTGACAACTATTGCCCTACAGTTGATACACGTGGCTAGATTGTCATTAATGGTGTCTGAAAACGAAGTTTAACATCTGTGCATGAGTTTGAGACTGTCATTATTAATACCGGGTATATCCACCTTGTGCCTGGATGACGGCCTGGACACGACGTCTCATGCTGGTCACCAACCGACTGATACGCCATTGTGGTATTCGTTGCCATTCAAGATGGAGTGCGTCTGTTAATTGCTGTAGGTTCTGCACAGGAGGATCCCTCCTTCTCACCATGTTTCCCAGAATGTCCCAGATATGCTCAATAGGGTTCATGTCAGGGCTCCTTGCTGGCCATGGTAGGGTTTCGATGGCATTCTGGCGGAGGTATTCATGCACAGCTCTAGCACGATGTGGTCGGGTGTTGTCATCCATGAATATAGGGTGGGTTCCAGGTGCATGATTTACAAAATGAGGGACCACAACTCTATCCAGTATGGAATCTTGATATCTTTGTCCATTTAGTGTTCCAGGTACAGTCAACAGATCCAGCTTACAATCAAATGAGATGCACCCCCATATCATAACGGAACCTCCACCAAATGGAACTTCTTCCATGATGTTACGTTGGTCGTACGCCGTGCGTCTGGACCTCCATACACGAGTTCGACCATCTGTGGCATGAAGCAGGAACTGACTTTCATCGGACCAGTGTACCCTTCTCCAGGATCTCATGTTCCAGTGTCTTCTTTCGTTGCACCACCTCAGATGCTCCTCTTTGTGGTGTGCAGTGAGGAGAGGACGTCTGACAGGTCTCCTAGGTTTCATGCCAGCAGCATACAGTCTCCTTTTGACGGTATACATTGACACTCTATTGCACGTTTCCCATTGCTGGCTGAGCACTCTGCTGTTGGTGAATGGAGATCTCCTAACAAGGCGTACTAGGGCTCGATCATCACGGGCAGTAGTCTTCTTCGGTCTTCCAGATCTAGGCCTGTCCTTCACCTCGTTAGTTTGCCCATGTTTTGCAATCAAACGACTGATTACAGTATGGTTAATGTTCAGCTGTCTGCCAATCTCTCTGCATGACATACCAGTGGTATGCATGCCTATAATTTGCCATTTCACACGATCACTTAACCTTCGTCTTGCCATAGCGGTTCACAATCAAGAGCTAATTCTCTCTGTACAAATAAACCACGGTCATGAACACAAAATTCCTAATCTTGTCGCCTAAATCTGTATGTAATGTTCTACACCTCAAACTGGACTTTTACATAACTGAACACGTGTGCTGTTTCCCGCCACGCACGGACATCAAGCGGCGTGAAGTCATGCATGCATGTGCATTTCGTACTTGGAATTATGTCAGCTAACGCGGGGACAAAAAGTATGGCAGCCTAGTTGTACCATCATGTTTCTACGTTCTATTGTTTTTGCTGGTGCTTAGCTTTTGCACAGGTGTATATTATTGGAATACCACCTTCGCTTTCCATAGCTGATGATGCGATTGACATCATTACAAGGCAACAAATAAGACAACGACCATCCAAATATCCTAGCAGGATAAATTCACTCGCTAACGATAAATTCAAGCTATCTACCTAAACCGGTGAAGCCATAACCGTAATCCCTCTATTCTTCGCTTGTTCAAGAATAATTCACCCCACACATGTGGATAAATGTACGCTTGGGTGAGTATTGATCAGTGTATACCAGTAATAGCATTGATATGCTGAATGCGCTAAATGCAGCCTCAATATGAATGAAACAAGCTCGGCTGATTATATTGAAAATGATTTGATTAAAACTTATTGCGCCATGACAATAATTTTGAATCAAATTGTCTCCAAAATATTCGGATAAAATCGGACAAGTTATTAATAGCCTCTTAGATCATCTTTCTAGAAGACAGCAGATCTTATAGGGTGAAATGTGTTGTGTTCACTAATTTCACACATTCTGGGTCATTGGCGCAGGCAACTATTGCGCCATCGATCTATAGGGCTCTGATTTAACCAGTTTCAAGACGAATGCAGAGGCTTTATGGAAATATAATTTAAAGAAAATAATAAATAAAAAGCTGATTAGTTTGAAAACTTTATGACCCAAAAGTTGTTACTGACATCGACAGCAACAACTTTGAGTCAAATTGTTTTGAAATAATCTGTATAAATAGCTGATGATTATTTATTTTCACACACTCCGGTAAGTCCAGTTTAAAGGATGAAGTGTGTGATTGACTTACAAGCCGCAGTCAATAGGTCGACAAAGTTCTAACGGGATGGAATGGGGGGGGGGGGCTGGGCGGGCAGGAGAGGTTGATTTTTCAATAATTAACCATTCAGTAACAGAATTTTGCACGTCATGTATGATAATTTAATCAGTGATCGACGATTCTTATCTACAATTTTACATTATCTAATTTATTGCTAAAATAAATTCAGGTCATTTTGTTATCTTTATACACGCATACACGCGCGGAGCTGATCGCTCCTCAGACCTGGTTTGTCCATTAATTGATCATGTGCCTAATCGCGTGGTCTTTCTCGCGGAGCAGTCATTATAAGCTTTCAATAGTAATAATAAAAACAGCTGATCGTGAATGCTCCACTAAACACTGCACCCGATTATGACCTGGTTAAAACCAATGAAAGATACGTGATGTTTTTAAACAATCAAGATTGGACCCTTGGGATTTTCATTGGAGATTCCTGCGCACACAGTGACAGAGTTAAGGACACTTATGCGCATCTTCCTCTTCACAATGACAAAGTAAAACGCAAAAACGCGAGAAGAAAAAATATTTTATTTGGTGCTGAAACACAAATATAATACAAAGTTTAGGCTTTGTTTGTTTATACATCTAAAAAGGATGCCTATTCATAGATTGGCCATATTAATCCTATCATATCCAAAATTATTCCAAATACCGCGATATTGGTAGTTATCGTGGTATTTTTCACAGACACCGTTATCATCATCCCAATGGCAATACCGCCCAGCTCTAGTGTCTTCTCATGTCCCAGGCAGTCTGAATTTTCTTGCGGACCAACTGTCACGTCCCAGCAAATTCGCTCACACAGAGTGGCAGTTAAAGAGGTTGGTTGTCAAAACGATTTTCAGTCTTATGGATCGTCCTCTGGTAGATCTGTTTGCGACATCTCAGAATGCTCAGATCTCCTCTTACATGTCTCCTTTTCCGGACAGTCAAGCCCTGGCGGTGGATGCCCTGTCTCAGTCCTGGACAGGAATGTTCGTCTATGCATTCCCTCCAACGATTTTGATTCCGTTAATGTTGAAGAAGGTCAAAGAATAAATCTGCGAGATTCTCTTAATAGCTCCTTTTTGGCTAAAGAGGATTTGGTTTGTAGACCTTCTAGATCTCCTGTTAGACTTCCCTCATATTCATCCATTCTCTCAGGATCTTCTGTCTCAAGTAAGAGGTCTTTGTCTTTATCCAAACCCAGAAATCTTCAGTCTGTGTGTTTGGAGAATATCGAAACTAAAGTCTACGAGAATAAAGTTTCTTCAAGATTTCCAGTTATCGATTCTACCAGAAGAGAGGCGCCCTGCAGAGTTTACAAGTTTCGACTTAAAATTTTTGGAGAATGGTGTTCAGACCAAGGTCTCGTATCCGATTCTGTTTCTATTCCACAAGTATTAGACTTTTTAACATATCTCTTTGATTCCTTACATTTATCAGCTAATACGGTTAGGGGATATAGATTTTCTCTGGCATCTTCTCTTCCTTGCCTTCTGTATGCTGATGGAAAGGGCACTAAGACCGTTAATAGTTTTTTGTTAGCGATCTAGGCAATATTCGTACTCCGATAGCTAAGCCTTTATTTTCATGGAACTTAGCTTTGGTTCTTCAAGTGCTGGCAGGGCGTCATTTTGAACCTCTTTCCTCTATTAGTATTAACGGCCTCTGCTAGTAGGCATTCAGAAATTCATGCTTTTTCTGCTGAAAGGGAGAGATTTATAGTTTCAGGGGACGGTTTAGTTTTATAAGGGATTTTTTATCTAAAACTCAGTCTAACCGGTTTCCTGCTAGTCCGATCATTTTAAAATCATTGTCTTTTTCGCTTTCCGACAAACTGGTGTCCTGTTAGGGCATTAAGAATGTACAAACAGCGAACTGATTTCAAAAGATTTGATCCGTCCCTTTTATAGTTTTCTTATGCGGAAGAGTTAGCTAAGTCGGTCTCAAAGTTTACGATATCCTGATGGATTTGGGAGACGATTAAGCTTTGTTACAAGATTGCTTCTCCGGAACAAATTAATCTCTCCCATATTAAAGCTCACAATGTTAGATGAATGGCTTCCTCTTTTGCGCTTTTTGCCGGTTCGTATTTAGATGAAGTCATGCAGGTTGCAGGATGGAAATCTGAATACTCTTTTACAACCTTTTACCTGAAAGATCAGAGTGCAGCAGCCTCCTTCTTTCGTAATATTACGATTTTAACCAAAATAGCCGAAGACCATTTACCAAGCACATCTCAGCATTTTCGTTAAGACTGCATCTGTAAGAAATGGTGAGAGTTTATTTTGGTTTTTATCTATCTCTAAGTTCAAGTTTTCCTTATTTGATAATCATGGTGTGATTGACTTAAATGCACTATTATGTTTTGTTATTAACATTTGGATAAGATTGGTTTGATTTTTGTCTTTGTTTGTTGATTCTCAAATCGCCTCCTACATAATGCTTTAAGTGGGGCACTGACCAAATCTACGGGTTTAGCAAGTAGTGATTGAACGGTAATGGATGTTTTTGTGGTGTAGTAACAACCCCCCCCCCCCCCCCCCCCCCAGACCCCCCTTGCGGGTTGGTCTGTTGTTTTATTAACCACTATAAAAACATACTTACCGTTCAATCACTATGACCGGGCCTCGGCCACCCTGCATGGAATTGATTTGAGAATTTACCTATAATATTTGGCACTTAAATTTAGAAAAGTGAATCTGTTTCCTATTTGGGCTTCAGTGCACATGCACAAGCGCGCTTAGTGACAGGCGTCACTATGGAGTGAGTACAGACTGGTGCCAGTCTATATCAGTTAATATACTGGAGATGGACCTAACCAGTAGCCTGGTTGAGGGTCCATATTTATAGGAATAGGCATGGGGAGGAGTGTATGCAAGCATAAAAATCTTATTCTGGTAGCTAAATGCAGATAATTGATTTAGCAAGTAGTGATTGAACGGTAAGTATGTTTTTATAGTGGTTAATAAAACAACAGACCAACCCGCAAGGTGGGGTCTGTGGGGGATTTTGCTGCACCTACCCCACCCCCAGCTGTCCGTGTACACGGATGCATCGCTGGAGGGATGGAGGGTGCCTGCCTGGGAGAACACCAGGTCTCGGGCACATGGACTCTCCAAGAGAACCAGCTGCATATCAATCTGTTGGAAATGATGGCAGTGGAACTGGCGTTGGAAAAGTTTCTTCCAAAAGTCAGGGGCAAGGCGATATTGATACGGTCAGACAACTCGACAGTAGTATCATACATAATCACCAAGGCGGGACCAAGTCACCCACAATATGTATGAAAGTGTGGCACTTGATTCAATGGTGCAGGAATTACTCGGTTGTTTTGAAAGCAGCTCACATTCCTGGGCGATTGAACATTCTGGCGGATGCTTTGTCTCGGATACAGAGAATTCTGCGAACAGAATGGTCTCTTAACCCTCCAGTTCTTCACAGGATCTTCGAGCATTGGGGAAAACCCAACATGGACTTGTTCGCCACAAAGGAAAATGTTCAAATCATGACTTATGTCTTGCCGATTCCAGATCCAAATGCCGTCGATACAGACGCTCCGGCGATAAGCTGGAGAGGGATGCACGCGATTCCAGATCCAAATGCCGTCGATACAGACGCTCCGGCGATAAGCTGGAGAGGGATGCACGCTTACTCGTACCCACCCACCATTCTTCTGTCGAAGATATTGGTGAAGATCAGGGAGGAACTGTCCCTGGTCCTGCTAATAGTGCCATTTTGGCCCAGCAGGGCGTGGTACACGGATCGTCTAGATCTGCTGGTGGACAATCCAGTGCAGTTACCCGAGATTCCGAACATAATCTCCCAGGCCACGGGATGCTTCCTACACGAGCGTTCCAAAATGTTTAAATTGACTGCGTGGATGTTATCAAACAACGTTCCATGTCGGAAGGTTTTTCTCGACAAGCTGCGAAATTCATCGCAGCTGAAAGAAGGAGGTCAACTTTCAAGTCATATAACAACAAGGTTAACAGATTTGCGGACTGGTGTGGAGGAAAGGGTATTGATACCTTTCAATCCACTATTCAGCAAATAGCAGACTTTCTCTGTGAGCTGTTCTTTTCAGGACTAGCTCCTGTCACAATTGCTGGATACAAGTCAGCTTTGGCATCTGTTATCCGTTGTCTAGCCAACAGGGATAGTCCAGAGGTGGCCCAGTTAAATGTGATGGTGAAGGGAATGAGCAATCTCCGACTGAGACAACCAGTAGTCATTCCAGCCTGGAGTCTATCTTTAGTGCTTAATGTACTGGCCAAGCACCCTTTCGAACCGTTGTGTTCGGCTAGTCTAAAGCAGTTGACTCTAACGGCGGTATTTCTATTGGCAGCTTCCTCAGCTAGAAGGCGCAGTGAGATCCATGCACTTTCAGCAGAGAGGGACCGATTGATTGTCTCTGGAGAGGGTCTGCGTCTACTGCCAAAGGCAGAGTTTATGTCAAAGAATTAATCTTTGAAATATCCCGACAAACCGATCATTATACTGAAACTAACTAGATTTGATCGTGATTCCAGTGTCTGGTGCCCAGTCCGTGCTTTGACTAAGTACAAAATACGGACAGACTCGTTACGGTCGAATGATAGACATCTGTGGATCTGCCATAATAAGCCATATGGCGCCACATCCATGAATTCTATCTCTCGTTGGGCAGTCGAATGCATTCAAACTACCCATGAGATTGTGACTGGGCACCAGGTGCAATGTGCAAGGGCACACGATGTTAGAGGAATAGCCGTCTTGACCGCCCTTTACAATGGTGGTCTGTTAGAGGACATCATGGCCTTTGCACAATGGCACTGTGAGTCCTCTTTCACGGATTACTATATGAGGGATGTGTCAGACTCTGCCAATCCACTCGCTTTAGCTGTTTTGAAATGATAGTTAAACGACCACACTGCTCCTCTCCCTCTCCCTTTTTGGCATTTGTAAGAAAGAATTAAGAAGCAGACATGGTCAGACGAGAGGATATCAACCAGATTGTGTCACTGATGGCCGGACAAGTGAATATTTGAAGACTCCACGTCTGGAATCCAAATATCATGAGGTAATTCAAGATTGAGTTTTTTGTATTATGTCTATATATCATGTTCATTCATCTTATATATTCATGCTCATCCCCAGGCTGATATATGCAAAGAGCAGTTAACCCTCTTGGCATATTTGTGTTTCAGGCGAGATGCATGTTCGTGAGTTCTCTCCCTTTTCTTAGGAGAAAAACAGGGGGGGGGGGGGAGGGCAGTGATGCGAATGTGATTCGGTCCCTTTAACTTGATGGTCCTTTTAGGTCTCCATTTGTCAAGTTTAACTAAGCGCTTTCTCCAAGGGGTAAAAGTAGCAATTGATTGCTTGCCCCTTCCCACCAGGTTACTGTCTAAATCTGGTGTATATCAGAAGTAATAGAATGATGAGGGTTGATTGAAGAAGACTGAAGGGAATTTCAATTTCCCTTTCTCCGAGATCTAACAATACTCACCATTCTATAACGGACCCAGCCTCCCAATCCCACGGAGGCAATCCACGGGTATCTCTTGTTTGGTGGCTATGCAAACAATATGAGCTTCATGGCAAACGGGTACTCGGCAGTTGGGAGCCGAGTACCCGGTTCCAGGAGCCGGTAAAGCTTACTACGTCTATAGTCCTAGGGCCCAGCTATCCATGATAACTTGTATCAGATGTAATAGAATGGCGAGTATTGTTAGATCTCAGAGAAAGGGAAATTGAAATTTCCTTCATTCCCATGGCGTGTGGGTTCCCTAGTAAACAAGGTTAGTAGAGATACATCCCTCCATTGGGTATTCTTGATAGTATCTCTAACTCTAAAGCGTTTATTATCTAGGAACCGGTTCCTCTATTCCTATAGATTACATATAAACGAGTCTGTGAGCATGTGCACTTATGCTACTATGCATGCGACCGAGTCCAAGCCTTAATTAATTAATTTTCTGTATTACAGGAAACACCTACTTTTTATCTCTACAAATCTTATTCATTGCATAATCTTGTGGAGCTACATTCACATTCGATTTTTCATGAATGTCACAGAACTTGCAGTCTTTGTTGAACAAGTCATGCACTTTATGTAAAATGGTTATAATTTGTGTGGATATGAAACAGAATGGACAGTTTTCATGACTACAAAGAAAATGGCGTCAGCAATCAGCTTTGCGGTACAATTAATCAATGTGAAGTCAAAATCTCTGATCCTATTTTAGGCTCATTCCTACATAAGGTATACTATATACCGGTTTGGAACCTCTCCTACATAAGGTATCCTACATGACATATCTAACATACCGGTTGGGAAGTTCTTGGATCAATTAAGAGTTTTGACTAGGTACATATTTCCTAGCATCATTCTTTCCTACATAAGGTATACTACATACCGGTTTGGATCGAATCCTACATAAGGTATCCTACATAACTATGTAACATACTGGTTGGGAAGTTATTGGATCTATTAAGAACGTGACAGTGGTGCAAACAGGCGTGGTGGATCGGATGAACACCACAAGGATACACCATGATCATCCCCTGAAGAAAAGCGAGTGGTCCTTCTAAGGACCGTTACTAACCAACTAACATGAAACTCGCAAGTACATCATGATGAAAAGTCATGTGAGTCACATTACAATAAAGACAAGACCATCATATTAATTCACGATTCGGTCATCACATTAAAATTTCCCATATCGGATACTGTGGTATTGGCGCCATTTTTGCAGGCTAATTTAACATTATTAGCAATGGGCCGTGAAACCTTTTTACCTTTTATTTAATATCTTTCAAAAATCACTCAAGATTTTATGTTTTCTAATACCGGGGTTATTCGATACATGTTTTTTTATGGCCTTAGTTTCATGGAAAATGTAAACATTGCATTGCTATGGGCTATCCTCTTTAGTGTGTAGTAAATTGGCAAATGTCGGATGATCTCGGAATGCCCGGATGTTCAAAATTACGATACTGATTTGAATCCTCGTAATCACATAACCGTCTTTTGTTAGATAGGGTATTAAACCTGTGTCCGACTTGTGTTGACTTGATTTCTAAATCTAGCGAGAAAATTTATCATATCTCTGACTGGTTCTATTGTAGTGTAAGTGACCAACACATAATGATCCAAAACGAAATGTGATGTTGGATAAAAATTGCTTGAACGCCCGAGAATTAAACTGAGGTAGACAGCTTCTAATGTTAGCGAGCCAGCCAGTGGCAAAGTAAATCTCTGTTTGGAGGCGCTGACGAGAAGCATAGATCGCATTACCAAATTTCCGATTCCAGGATAACTCTATATCCGAGTACTCGCTCAAGATCCCTCATTAAAATTTGGTTTAACCTGATCTGATCAGATAATATCACATGATTTATGTATCACTTTTATATATATATTTTCAAGACGACATTTATGTCAAGTTAGGATTAATTTTGATGGAATAAACCATCTTTGTTAAAGGATACGCAATATTTAGGCGGTTCAATTTAATAATTTCACTTCTGCGAATGATGTTTTGAGGTACACATTAAGCATAGCCGTGACAAGTTTTATCCTTGTATATAGTGTGCAAAAATATTTTAGAACGTGTAAATTGAGCATAATTGTGCAGCCTATTTATGGGTTTATAAGTAAATACGCCACTCCTATCTTTGCTGGTACTCATTCAGAATCAACTTATTTCAGTTGCAACCTATGACTAATAACTTTGAGAGTTTAATATTTTGATAGTAAACACTGACTACAAACTTTGATGGCCAAGATTTACTATATCAGAGATGTTTGTCGATCTCAATGTTTTAGTAGCAAGCATAACCTTTGGATCAGGAAAGTTCTTGACCATCAGACCCTTTAATTAGCCCTATGATGGGTTTTTTCCTACTTAATGTATAATCTAATCTCTCACCATTTTGGAAATTCTTTCTGTAGGTACTTAACTCAGGTGAAATTGGATATAAAGAGCACTTACCCAGGCTATGAAGGATCATTCTATCGGCTCTCAGTCGATTAATTGTTATAGTCAAATATAACATTCTGCTTGCAAATATTACTCGTGGAAATCATCTAAAAGTCTAGCAGAAGAGGGGGAGAACTAACCTAGTTAGAAAACAAAAGAAATGTCTCTAAGGGGTGTGCAAGTTGTCAAATGGTTTGTCTGAACGTGTTCTTTTCACACCAACTCTTAAAACATTTGAAAATGGTTTAGATAGGCTTTAGCATAGTCAAGAGGCAATGCATGACTACACTGTTCGCGCAGCCCATGACCAGAGCTGACGGCACAGTCATGGAGATAAAGGAAGAAAAGATGAGCATAAGGCCTAATTGTCCTGTGCTCAGAATTATTACCTAGATTATAACTGTCAGTAGTTATGCTATAGCAATTGATTATGATTAAACTTCTGGTTTAGGTATGCCAAATCAATTAATTTCTGTTGTTTTGCTGGTATTGTTTATGTTTCTAGATCACGTTTAACAATTTAAATGCCCTATCTCCGGGGCTCTTATTTAAAAAATTTTTAATTCTTTATTAGTTGTTCTTTTTTATGCTCTAGTTCACCCTTATACATCTTCGCATTTATCTTCTAGGAATAATTTTATTTTTTCTTATGATCCTAGCAGTTCTTTTGTCATTTTTGACTTCACTAGATTTCGTTTTGCTCCTGAATCTTCTCATGTATTAGTCTCTTCCTATCAGCCTCCATCTTTCGGCCTGTTCTCTCAAAAAATTGGAATCAATCATCTTTCGATTCTCCTAATATCAATCTGCAAATCAGTGCGTGAGTCTTTATTATTATTATTTTAATTGTGAATAGTGGTTTGCTAACTTTTGGTATCATATCTGGCCCGATTTATTTTTCACATAGTTTTTTTACATCAGTCTTTCTTTTCTGTCAGTCAGCAGGATCCCTCGCCATGATGAAGCATATTTCTGTGCGAATGTAAGCTTGTCACAATAATAAAGTTAGTCTACATAAGGTACCTCCTCTAATTTCTTTTGTCTTATCAAGACTTACACCGCTCCTTTCTCGAGTTCAGTAGAAATATTGATCTTTTTCTTTGACTAGTAATATGTCTATTTCTGGTATTTTCATATGGAGCTGTTTTCTCTGCCCTTATCTATTCAAACCTATTTTTAATCTTGTAAATTCTAACTTTTCCAGGCATTACTAAATAAATTCCTGAAGGGGACCTAACCAAGATGATTGGGTCATTACCTTCTCTTTTGCCTTATCCTTCATTGATCTGGTAACAGGTTTGGTAGACTTCTTTCCTGTTTAATCATCTGATAAAGATATTAACATTTGTGCTCATATCATACTAGCTTTGTTTAAAATTAGATTTTGTAAAATAAGATTCTGCAGGTTTGTTCTGGTCCTAGCTGTCATGCTTAAGCACGTCTAGATAATCTCTACTCTGTCAGGGGTGGGGATGGATATAGCTATTCTCATGCATGTCATAGGTAGCAGATTTACTACATATACGGTACAATCAACTTAGTCATTGAATCCTCCCCCTTTTTTCTATCAAATCATGTTAGTCGCCTGTGACATTAGTCCTGCTTCTGTTCCTGATCAATACATTTCTGCTCTTTTCAAGTAGGATACAGTGGAGGAATGGCAGAATCCAAGGATTTTCAGGAGTATGAGGTGCTGGCAGATCATTTTTTTGTCTCAGCTCTTATCTTCAACTCACATATTTATCATTTTCCGACAACTTCCATGAAAATTGTACACTTCATGTTCTTATGATTTAATAATAATTCTGTTGCATATTTTGGAATTATTTTGACTGGAACCCTGCTGTTTGAGACAACAATGACTTACAGTCAAATCGTTTTATAATATTCAACTCTTTTCCTGATACAGTGTCTCAGAAATGGAGTTCATCGAGGAAAGGAATAATAAGGACATGGAGTCATTTTGGCCAGTCATCACTAGTCTCAAGAATAAGGGACAGTGTTTTCTGATATTTCCATACATACAGAATTGATCCAACTGGATATGGTTTCTTTTAATCACATGATGGCCAGTCTGGGATTCCTCTGGCTTGGAAGGTTCCTTAATTGTGTTAGAATTTGGGCCGAATGGAGTCAGTTCTGTGTACGAAGGTCAAGTCTGGTAATTCAGAATTTTGTCCTTCACCCAACCACATACCCTGCATTTTCATTCGCTGGGTGTCATCGGTACCAATTCTCCAGTTTATCCATCTGCAGGCCCTTTTTGATTTCTTGTTCTTAAGTAGCATCATCAAATCACCCAATTTTTTCACTCCGGTCTTCGACAGGATAAAAGATTGAGAAAAAGTTGAGTATATTTCGATACCAATCCTTCATCATCATATATAACTTTGATCTGTTGCTGGGATTTTTTCCCCATAATGTCATGTTGGACTCAATATCAAGCATGATGTATTTTCTTCTCCAGAATACATTGGTATGTTTAAGCTTCTTCCTCAGAGTTTCTTCAGTCTCTAGGCCAGTTCGAAGATTCCTCAGCCATATCGTTTACGAGTCTCATTTAAATTCATCATATGTTTGAACCCATGGTCTTCGGACAAATCCTTCCTTTGATCCTTTCTACTAAGAGTTTGGGGGAGGGGATCACTATAGAATTTCCTCTTGTTCTTGTGTCTAGGGAATCAGATAAAGTAGTGTTGTTCCCTCTTCAATACTCTGGAATATGAGAGAATGAAGAGATATATTGTCTCTTTCACAAGCCACCTATCTGCTCATGCAGTCATTTCTATAGTAGTAACTTTCACCAGCAAGCAGGGCGGTTGAGGTTATCATATTTTGTCTGGGGTCTTGGTCCTCCTCCTGCGGTGGAGATGTCAGGAAATCTATCGGCATCTCGCATTCCAGGTGGAATGATTTTTCATGTAGCTCATATATTACATCCCATTAAGTTTCTACTTAGTATAGGGTCCAGATCTGATGTTCATATTCTTCTTCCAGGCTAGGCTCTGGCGGTAGATGCTCTGGCCCAGTCATAGACATCACATTTTGTTTAAATATCTTCACTTTAACTTTCTAGTGCCAATTGTCTTTAAGAACTTTTGTCAGCGTTTTCTAGTGCAATTGTCTTTTAAGAACTTTTGTCAGTGTAATGTATTATCCCTTTAATCACTCCTGCTTGGCCCAATGAGAGTTATTCAGTGGATCTCGTAGTCCTCCCAATTTTGCGGATTTTCTATCTCGTTTAGCAGCGGCTTTCATTCCATCATTTCACAAATCTTCAATATGTGTATTTGGTATTTTCCAAGAGACATGTTTTTCAGAAATCGATTTTTTTTTTTTGGTTTGAACGTTAGTATTCTTAATCAATTCAAAACTATCTGTTACAGGAGAATTTACCACAGTATATTTAAGGTTTTCAAATGGTTGTATGAACAACACATTATCACGCCAGATTCTGCATCCCATCATTAAGTCATAGATTCATGGGATATTTTTTGATGACTTAAATCTCTGTATGCTGGGGTGGTGTTATCGTTTTCACTAGCATCTATCCGTCTTTATTTTCTAGAGGCCGGTTCGAGAGTTATTAAGTATTCACATCATTTATCCATGGTACAGGTATTTTTAGGGTATAGCGCAAAGACAAATGCCTATAATAAATTCCTCTATTAACTCATGTCTTGGGTCCATCTGTTTAATTGTATAACTCTGAAATCATTCTATTTCTACAAGCTGCCGCATTTGTTAAATGGTGTTCTGATATTCATATTCTTTTTGTGAATGATCTTTTCTAGGTTGTAGGAGATCTGGCTACATCGGCCATGTCCCTATACACAATGCAAGTCGATGCAAATTTATTCATCCATATACAAGATCTATTCACAGGCCTTTGAATTTTGGTCAGTCAGTCCACTACTGCGATATATTTTCACACCTACCATATAGTAATATACCACCCTATTAATAATGAAAGACTTTATTTATTTATATGGTGATATATGGTAGGTATGAAAATGTTTTAGCAGTGGATTGACTGAAAAAATTCAAAGGCCTGTGGTCTATTGATCAATTATCGCTTCCACAAGCAGGCAATCACTCGCCATCAGCGTAACGGTTAATCTAATGGCTAATCGAATTAAATCCCACTAAGAAGTTGGTATTGAATCTTTTGTCATGGCGCTAGAACGATAGCAGATAAACACACGCCGTTCGCACCTATTCAGGCGATCAATGGTGATCTATTATAATCTTTCACGGTCTTCTCGAAATGGTGAGAAATCGAAGCCACTCCGCGATTAAATATTTACTCACAAAATATGTTTATAAACGATTCGCAATCGCATGGTAATCATCATAGTATGTTAGCAATGGCTATGCCTAGCAAGCGCAAAGCTACTCCATTGATGTCAGATTTCTTCACCAAGAGACGAAAGTTAGATTCTAATGACGATCGCGAAGCTACAAGATTCGGAATCAGGAACTCAAAAATCGGTAGTAAAGTGTCAAGAGAATCGTAGTGTTAAGAGTTTGTTAAATATAAATGGTTAAAGTATGACTCAGAAAGTAAATTGTTTTTCTGTCGGGATTGTATCGAGTCTGGTAGGAGTAACATTTTCGTAACTGGCAAGTCATCTGCCAAGCCAAAGGCAGATGATTTTTCTAAGCATCAATTAACATTGGATCATAAGTTCGCGACCTGAATTTAAAAGATCTTTTGAAACACTTCAGATTACTTATGCAAATTTGTTTAGTAAGCGCGGATCTCATCAACTAGATTACAGACACCATTAATTGACACTAGAATGTATCTCCAGGAGACACTCAGTAAGTGTTAAGGCACACGATGTTCGTGGTATGGGTTCTCCTTCGCATTCTATGCAGATCTATCAGTGGATGACATTATGTAAGTTGCAGTATAAATGTCAGATTCTGCATTATTTTTATCTGAAAGATCAGATTCATTTCACAATCTGACATTTCTAGTTTCACCACTCAAACCTAGGCTCAATTGCCTAGATTCTTTAGTCAGCCGTCTTCACCATATCGCGTCTGATATAGCGATCAGCATGTCCGTCCGTCCGCCTGTCCCCGTCTTGTCAACGCAACTCCTTCTAGAGGTCTCGATGGATTAACTTAAAATTTTGTCCACATTATTAGTATCATGTGCGGATGTGCATGTGCTTTTTTCGCGTCCGAAAAATTGTTCATTACAGGGTAATCCCCCCTTTATATATCTTATCAAAACGCCAGACCAGTATATACATCTGGGTCGATTTGTTCTATACAATGCTTACGAGGAGACCACATAAAAAAGAAATTGATTTAAAAAAATTTTCCTTATATTTTCGTCATTTGAACTTTGACAATTTTACGGCTGATTTGCATCCAGCTTATATATGTATCATGTTGTGGTTAATCTTGGCCAACTGCTTGGTAGATTTTAATCAAATTTGGCTGGAAGGATCCTATCGAGGTAGGATCTGGAACTTCTATTCATATTTTTTAATTTTCAAGCTTTGGGTAAAACATCTCGGATTTTATAAAAATTTACCGGAAAGCGTCAAAACGCAACTCCTCCTTAGCTTCATGACGGATTTCGGCCAAATTTGATTTGAAGGATCCTATGGAGGTAGGCTCTAGAGCTGCAATTCAAATTGTTTATTGATACAGTTTTTGGGTGAAAATCTTAGATTTTGTAAAAGATTTACCGGAAAGTGTCAAAATGCATCTCCTACTAAGCTTCTTGACAGATTTCAACTAAATTTTTCTGGAAGGATCATATAGTGGTTGACTCTAGAACATCTCTATGAAAAGAATTATCGGAAAGTGTCAAAATGTATTTGCTCCTTAGCTTCTTGCCAGATTTCACTCGGCTAGACGGATGCTATGGATGTATGGTCTAGAACTTCCATTCAGATTTTTTGATTTGTAAATCTTTTTGGTGAAAATCTTCTGTTTTATTACAAATAATTACCGGAAAGTGTCAAAACAAATCTCATTAACTGCTTGGCAGATTTCAACCTAATTTGAAAGGACACTATGCGTGTGGGCTTTTGAACTTGTATACAGAATTTTAATAGTAAATTTTTTGGCCTAAAATCTTAGATTTTATGAAAAATCTACCGGAAATTGTCAAAGCGCTGCTCCTCAATGACCGTTTGACGGATTTCAATCTAGTGTGACTGGAAGGATCCTATGAGGTTCAGAACATCTATACATAATTTTTATTGGTCAATTTTTTGGAGAAGATCTTCCATCTTGGCTTTTCCAGAAGATTTGAGAAATCAGTTGGAAGGACCCTATGTTGATAGGCTTCAGAACGTATGTACAGAATTTTGATTGTGCAATTTTTCTGGCAGCCATTTTGGATTTTCCAGAAATACTTTACAATGCTAATCAATGGCCAGATTTCAATGAAACCTTGGGGGAAGGATCCTATGGTGATCGGCTTAAAGACTTCTAATGAGTGTTTTGATTGGTCCTTTCTTTTCGGCAACCACCTTGGACTTTCAAAAAAATTTCCAGAAGCCTTTAAATCACTACCACTACTATTACGGCTCCATATCAAACACATTTTGGTGGAGCGACCCTGTAATGATAGGCTTCAAGAGATGAAATGAGAATTTTGATTGGTCAATTTTGTTGGTGGCCATCTTGGATTTTCCAAAAATTATCCGTCATGTCTTAAAATGCAAATGGTTCAAATGCTAATGGTCCAGGTGAGCACCACAGGCCCTTGGGCCTCTTGTTTCAAATGACAATTTAGGCAACAAGAGGTTCGATCTGAATAAAATTTCACAGATTTGTATCCATATGTTTCAATATGTTTGACATAATGTTCCTTAATATCCATACATCGTATAGAATTTGTCATTTCAGGTCTGTTAAGCGCTAAATGGTTACTATATCTATTTCCGAAAAAGTTGGTCACGATCCCGGGATGATTCATAATACGGAAAAGTTAGTTACCTCTCTGGGATGTAGAACATCCCGGAGAGGTAACTAATTTTTCCTTATTATGAATCGTCCTGGGATCGGGACCAATTTTTTCGTACACATATAGTAACTAATTTTTCCTTATTAAGGTTAATATATTGATTAGTGATAGTTTGTGGTGTACAATACATATTTGTAAATATGTACATTCATAACATCAGAAGTCCAATTTTTATGGATCCTCTAGCATGAAGACTGGCTCATACATTTTAGTTACAGTATTGCTATCTTATAGTCAGCAATATAATACGGCAGCATTGTGAGTTAAACTATCCAGACATATTGATTTTTAACAAAGCTGATAATTATCCTCACATTTTTCGAATGGATGGGGGATTATTCTGTCCGCTCGTGTGTGTGTATGTGACGTGTGACCAACACTGGTAGTGTATAACTATAAGGCTGCTTTCACGTTGAACTCGCATCCTACATGTATGTATCATTGGGTTATTCTGGCCAGTCAATTCCGGGAGCCATTTTAATATTCCCGGCAGTGGAAGTTTTGCAACCGTATCTATAAAGCAGTAACTAAATCATTTTTATTTTTTATCATCACAGAATAACTTGAGTAAAGGAATCTTCATCCAAGCATTAAGATAATATTAACCCTTAAATTCATTCAAGAAAATTTCAATTTTCTCAAAGATAATGTCCAATTACAGACCAAGAGAAGACTATTTTTGAAAATTTACCATTGGAATGACTGGCTCAGTTATTTAGCCAGTGACTCAGGTGGTAAATTAAAAAAAAATGGTCTTGTTAGTCTGCAAATGGACATTTCTCAAGAAACCCTCAGAAGCTGTTTGTGGTTGGGTTGAGTGTTAGTGTTAATCCATAATCTGTGCGAGACTAGACTGATCAATCAAAGACAGCAGCTACATTGACAGTATTCATCAATATCTGGTATTGCAAGCCGAACAAGCTGTACTTGCTCACATTAATACAATATCGACATATTTGATCCAACATGATAGGCGTTTACCAAATAGTTGGAAACCTCCAGTTGATTATTTTGAAAAGGAGTTGACTGAAAGTCATTGCTGCGTGACATCAATCTCTTTCATCAACAAGCAATCGCTGAGAATTCTGAGTCGCCACATTTTATGATCTTGCCAATTGTGAGCTTTAACCCCCCAAATAAGAAACTTGTTCAGGACCCAAAAGCAAACTTCACACAAGCTTTGTGGAGATTCATCCAGTAGAGCATGTGTCACACCCTTTTTGATGCTCTTTTCCTTTGACCTCTTGACCTTTAGCCTTTAGAACCTAAAATCAATTAAGTTCTTCGGGCTGTCAAGGACAGGCTTCTGCTCAAGTTTGGTCACGATTCTTTAAGTAGAACTAGAATCATAGCGCTGGATGCAACGAACACCCACAGGCAGCTGGGCGGACAGACCTGTAGCCACAGTATGATGACACTTAGCAGTAAGACTTAGAATATGCTTTTAATGTACTCAGCAGATGTTAGCTTTACTATACTGGACCTTTCCAGTCCTCTAGCTAAGCTCCACCCACACCTCGCTCATGTTGGAATCGATTGATCCCTGAATTCCCAGACTATCAATTTTCAGAATAGTATACTGATAAGCTGTTAAATATTTTGAAACTAATTTGACTGGGTGCTGTTGCAGCAACAGCGCCCAGTCAAATTAGTTTCAAAATATTCAACAGAAACTTTATTAAACAGCAAAGACATACAATTCACACAACAAGGCATTGTTGTCTTTAATTATGCATTCTTGACTTACTTATCTATGTCATTCATGACGTCGCTGATTATGATGTCATTCTACACATCAAATAGTTGATTATGACGTCATATGACGGAGGGCTAGAGTGTAAAGGCCCATTATGTTCATGATAAGTCATGATACTGGTATTGGAATGGATTTGGATGTGGTGCTACACAGGACAAAACGTTTACCTTTTAGCTTGACCGTAATCATATTGTACATATATAATACATCTATAATCTTTCTATACCTCGGGTCAGATATTAGATGGTCAATTTACTGTAAGTATAATATTTATTTATCTAGGTTAATAATGAACTCATTTTATCATGTATCTTATAGGTAATATTTGCTATGCAGATTTTATTATTGAAATTAACACTACGGTACAAGCAGCTGAACATTCTAAAACAATCCTAGAGAAGCAACAGAGCTCCATCAGTCAAATTGTTTTGCTCTTTTATATTTTAATTCAGCAAATTTTCAGTTCATTTTGTTTCCATTCTTATTACTTGTTAAATTATATTAATTTACTTAGTTACATTATACCTGTATGAGACTTCAGGAGTTTGATGGTTAAAATAATTTTAAACATTAAATCTAGTCATTAACCTGTATAGTGCTAAATTTTCAGATTATTTTTCTGTCTTTTGGCCTATGCTGGATGGTGTTACTTGTGATAGCAATGTTAACAGTAATGGTCAACCTCACCAGCCTCGCCACAAGTAGCCTCTGCAGTGGTCTTGAGGAATGCCCATTTGCAGGCCAAGATAAGACTATATTTGACATTTTACCACCAGAATGACTGGTTCAATAACCAAACCAGTCATTACTAGAGAATATTCATCCTCATTTGGCCTACAAGTGGACATTGACAGCAAAATATTTAAATTTCTTTATCATTATAGTATTAAACCAAATATTGCTGTGTTTTAATGTAGATTTATGTTGATGACATTGAAATGTAAATAAATCCATGTGCCTATCACGTGTGTACCGGTATGTATGATGCAAGCGTCAGAAAGCACTCTCTCTGCTATGTATGATGAAAGCGTCAGAAAGCACTCTCTCTGCGTATGGTATTAATCCTATAACCTTTGAATTTATTCAAAAATTAAAAAATTTCTCCGATAGATTGTCCATTTGCAAACCAACAGACGATTATTTTTTGAAAATTTACCACTGGAATGATTAGCTCGGTTATCTAGCCAGTCATTCAAGTGGTAAATTTTCAAAAATAGTCTTACTAGTCTGCAAATGGACATTTCTCAAGTCCACTGTGGAGGCCACTTTTGGGTGGCTTGAATGTTAAAGCGTTAATAAGAGCTCATCCTAAATGATGAACCTGTCAACGGTATATATATATATATATAAAACTTGAATGTATTTTATTAACACTGTGGTCCTTAGAAATATTTCTTTGCAAGACAAGAGAAAACTTTTTTTTAACTTTACCGTTGGAATTACTCAAGTCTGTCATTCATTAGTAAAATTGTTAAAAAAATGGTCTTAATTGTCTTAGAAATGGATGTTCAATAATCTAAAATGAGGATGCTCCTGAACAATTTTAACTATAAAGGATTGAATGTATTTACTAGTGACCAGTGCATGTGCATGTTTTAGCGCTTTCACTGATAAATTCCCTGTATCTCATTTGCAGTGCTACCATATAGGAGCACTGTTGGATATTTTGAAATTAATTTGGCTGGGAGCTGTTGCTGCCTTAATCAGCAACAGATTCCAGTCAAATTAATTTCAAAATATCCAACAATAAGTTTATATCATAAAGAATATACTTTTTTTCAGGGATTTGTTAGTGAAAGGCTTACATACATCTCTGGTTATGTTTATGGGTGTACTGATTGGGTGCAATGCCACACGTATTGTGTTAAACTATAGTTCACTAGTACCGAGTGTCATGTAAGATGACAATTCTAAGGAGAATTTCAACAAGGATTAAACAGTTTTCCCAAGGAGTTAACCATTCCATAGTAAGTTCTAAGCAATTCAATGATTCGCTGACATAGCAGTAGAAAACTTAATTTTTGGTTTCTTCTTGTAACTTAGTATAAGTCTGTCTGTCTGTCTCAAATGTGTGATATTTCTGACCAAGCCACTTTGTTTGGCTTATGTGTGCAGATGACCGATCTAAAAGCTGCTATATAGCAAACAATTAGGTTACTGTTACCCGGGTTAAGCACTGCCTTAAATAAGTGTTTAAATATTGATCTTATAAACCAAGGGCAATGCATTATATAATTGCAAGGTAGTCAGCTTTGTCAGAAATATAAAGACGTTAACTGACAGACAGACTTACTAGTAGTGAGACGAAGTAAAAATGATATTTGATTATTTGCAAAGAAAAGGAATAAAAAGATTTAATATTATAACTGTGGTGCCGACCCATTACTTTACAGCATTACTTTACCACGGGAATCAGATACAGTGCACTATAGGCAGTGCATATAAAAACTATGTTCATAATATTTTTGAAGTCATACATCATTGGAAAGCTAAGACAATTTTCTATGCATTTCTGTATTAGTTTGTTATAGTCTTATAAAATTGAATACAGTTGATTGCAATTTTAAAATATCCACTATTGTCCACTTGATTTAATGAATCTAAGTCAGATGGTGTATTTTATATACGCAAATAACTCAGTGAAAACGTTACAAAAATAAAAAAAATAATGCATTAATGTTTCAGCAATTGAATGCTCTTTCCAATGATATATGATTGAAATAATATAATGATTTTAGTTTATCATAGGAACGGTTTAAATTGCGGTGTATTTTAGCGCAAAAGTAACTCGACACGGGTCGCGACTTGTTGGCGGCGGTACCAGCCAGCAGTTTTGCTCTGAGCGTTGATTTATGGAAATGCCGGCGTAATGACGTCAATGTGGGAAAGGTGTATTATACCGCCCCCATGTTTTTGAGAATGGTGAAAAAAAGAAGCAAATTACCAATTGTAAGAAATAATAAATCTTCCGCTGTCATCTAGTCTTCAAAGAAGAAAAACTTACAGAAAAAATAATACATGCAGCAACATTTTGGTCATTTTCGTAAATACATGCGCAAAAAGATCTTTTTTCGTCAGCTTATCCAGTCGTTCAATGACAGAGCAGTTAACGCTTTTGTTGAATTGGCATTACGATACGGCTATAAACTTTCTAATGTATCGCTGAACTCATCACAAATGCGCCTCCATTCAATTCGACCAATGCCTAAATTGTTTCTGATCAGTATATTGCCATTCAGTGATAGAGCGGCTAATGTGAATTATGCGTCGAGGTACGGCTATGGCATATTTTCCGATGTATCAGTGAACACATCACAAACGCGCCTCCGTCCAATTTAACAACGGATAAATCGTTTGTTCCTAACTTTGCTAAATCTCACCTTTGTCCTAAATAAAGCCTCTGAATAAATCTAAAGTGAAACGAGTAGTTTTTATGAATATTTGTGCAAATTTAGCATAAATTGCATGGAATACTATAATTATATACTGAGTCAAGTTGACTGAGAAAACCGTTCTAATTTTGTGGTATTTTTTTCAAACTTTCCACCCTAATTAACCCACCCCCTTTGGTGACTGCTACCCACCCAGCAGTATAATTAGAATAAATACGGTACATATGAACCTTGCCGATGATGACCGAGTGACATATGGTTGCGGAGCACTCAAAACCACCAAGTCAGACATTACCTGGAACTAAACAATCCAGGTACATTAGTACCAATGTACATATCATTATACTATATGCTAAGGCATTATAGATAATTTTATGAATATGGCGCAAACATTTGTTACTTAGTAATTACCTCATAAAATTTAGGCATGTTTTCCTCATGAACTTTACCAATTGTCATCTGACAATTGGTGTGTATGAAATGCCTAAATCCTTTTTATGTATGCAGGATAGTTTCAGATAGTACAATCACGATTTTGACTGCTGTCTGCTATTGTATATTTTGTTGTGTGTTATACCTCGGCTATTTTAAGATTGTTCAGGTTGAAATTCAACTTTGTAAAATGTCATTTTGGTAAATCTTTAAACCTATTTCATACTATTTTGACATTGCCACTCGGTAATTGTTTTGCATTAATGTTAGACAATCAAGTGCAGCATCTTATCTGATGCTAGTGGCAGAAATTTACATCACTGATGGGGACTATATTGTGTTGTACCTAGCATCACATTCTTAGTTGCGACCCACAACTAGTATACGCCTGTCTGTCGATTGAAATTTTTTTGACAATTTTAGCAAAGCTATCTATGTGGCAAATAGAGCGCATTCACGCATGTTACATTTTCGAGAGATTTGAACTATTACATGTACTCCTGTAGCACAATAGAAAACATATTGAATATTTTGAAATTAACTTAATTAATAAGTTATTTGCAGGGGTGATACAAGTTTTTGTGTATACATGTATACATGACATGAAAATTGAGTTGCTGGGATTTCAGTTTTGATGCAAGTAACTGTGCATTCTCCTTTTAGTTAAATGGTGCATGTATATGATTACTGTATTCTGCAGCTTTGTATTTCACCACTGTGTCTTGTCATCCTCAGCCAAAAACCTTAGCTTTATCAGATCGATTCGTGGACCAAGTCCTGTTTTCTTGAGGTCACCTCGCAGCACGCTTAACAGATTTATACAATGACGTTCTCCTGGTTTTATATTTGTTGGCTCCGAGTAGGGCGAATTCCAAGGCTCTTTGCTGGTGTGTCTTCCGGCATCCTTAACACATGACTAAATATGGACCAGCTTTGCTGGGCGAGTTTTACAGACAGTGGCGATGTATTACACATCTTCTATAGTGCATCGTTGGAAATTATGCTGTCTGGCCATCGGTGTCCAGTGATCGTGCGTAGATGTTTGCGGTGGCAGGCGTCAAGTTTATCTAGAGCTGCCTTGGAGTTGCCCATCTGTTTCAGTTATACAGCATCAAGGATACGCAGGTTGTATTGTATAAACGTAGTCTTTTTGTCAAGGGCATCTTTGATCCGTGAATCCATTGGTTTCAAAATGACTGGAAAGCTATGTTCCCCATGGTGCAGCGATGTCAGCAGTACTGCAGAGTGATGAGCCCATGATCCTCCTTGGTTCCCCACCACGAAGTCGATCGTCATTTACTTTAGTTTCCTTCTTTGTTGATAGGTATATGTGCCATCGGGTCCGGATGCACATCCATTTTTCATGGCTTTCAGTGCCTTCTCAAATTCTGTTATTTTAATTGGTGTTAGTAATAGCCTGGGGTCACCTGAAAACGGATGCAAAGGCTCATCATCATGGTTAGTGAACTGTTGAACCATTCTCAAATTGCATCCCCTTTTTCCTGGTCAGTCCTGGTGCTGTGTAGTCAGCAACTCTCAGGGTTCAGGCTGCCAAAAACATTTTGCGACAGTCATCCGTTGCAGTGATTTTATCTACTAGGGAATAGCTAGATCTTTTAAGCATTCGCTGATGTGGCTCAGAATGTTATTGCTTTGCCTGCATAGTTTGGTGCGGTCTTCACTTGGGCCACTTTGATAGATGGGCAGTCATAATGCTTACTACTCAGCTGATAGTTTTACTGTGTCGCGTCATCAGTATACCTAGTTCGGTTGTTGTTTTTGAGAACTACAATGATGCAGGGGGCTGATGATTCCATGCATTTGATTATTTTGGTCAGAGATTCGTTTGGATCAGAACTGACGCATATGTTAGATATCTGCTCCGTGAGGGCCTTTTTGTATGTCATTTGGGTGTCAGTGTCACAGATGAGCGTTGGTAGGTTGTAGGTACCTACCCTCTTCCCTGGTATGGCGTTTGTACATTAGGTAGAGATGGTTCATCTGAAGGCATGTAACGACTGGCTTGTGGTCAGAATTGAGGTCTGCACCTCTATATATATATATATTGTACATTATTTTTGCAACTATTGAATTAACTTATTTTTCTGCATGCAGTGCTCCGACATCTATACCATGAGTTTCAGTACTTCTAAATGCATTGCTGCATATCATGGCTTGACTTCTTAGTGACTCCAAAGACTTTCATAACTATCTTGGGCTATGACCAAGTATTCTCTCTCACATTGTCAGAAGTGTTTGCGGTATATAATCTGAAGCTGGAGGGCCTTGCTTAACTCCTGTGCCATCTGTTTAGGGCATGTAATAAATTTGCAGTGTCCTCTACATAATCTGAGAAGTGTGGTTTACGTCTTCCTACTGAGATTATTTATTGTGTGATTAGGAACTTTGCTCCCAACTTTTCATCTGCATGCATCATGATACTGGACTTTTATCAGGTTTTCATCTCTGAGAATCCAAGTTCATGGCAGTACTGTAGAAATTAAGAGGGTCTGGTTTATGGATTGAATTAGTTCTCATGCTACTATTGAGTCTATACATCGTTTTATAGAAACATGATGTACAATATTATTGCATCCACTGATGTAGTCAAGTGGTACTCAGTATCGTACTGTGTATTCCTAAAGCCTGTGTTTGAAATTGAATACATTTTCTACCTCTGATCTTGATTTACGTTACCTCGCCTTAAGTTAATTGCCAAGTCAGTCAAAGTCAGCCTTGTTGTTCCTTAGAGATGTGCTTTAGTGCATACCTATGATCTTATTGACTCCTGTGCAGATGAATACATGCTATTTTTGACAGATCTACGACTTATTGACTGGCTCGGTAGCCAAACCAGTCATTTTAGTAGTAAATTTTCAAAGTTAGTCTTCTTTTATCTTGCAAATGTACATTCATTGAGCATAAATTTGTATTTTCTTGTTCAGTAAAGGTTTAAAACTTGAACCTTTATTAACTCAAGGACATCCAGTGTTGTTGAATTCATGTTTGAATACTTTAGATATGCAGCAGCCATATAGAAATGAAAGGTTACCGAGAGTGTTATATGGCAGTGTGATTAACCCTTTAACCCTCAGATTTGCTCAAGAAAATTTCAATTTTCTCATAGAAAATGTCCATTTGTAGACCAAGAGAAGAATATTTTTGAAACTTTACCACTGGAATGACAAGCTCGGTTATCGAGCCAGTCATTCCAGTGGTAAATGTTCAAAAATAGTCTTCTTGGTCTGCAAATAGACATTTCTCATGACCAAATCAGAAGCAGTTTTTTGGCTGATATGGGTGTGAAAGGGTTAAAATCAAGAATCTGTAATTCTGCCCGCACTATTGATCTTGTCAACAGCTTGGCCAAATATTCAAGGGTGTCATGTGGTCCTCACATGCTGTGTAAAGCATAGGAGCACCAGGGGCTTTACAGTGACTTATTTTGTATTGTATGGCTTTTAAAATGGAGGGTTTAGTGTGTATATTGATGTAGAGATCCATATGTGCCAGATGATTAAGTAATTAATTACCATGATGAGGAAGTCGGTATTGCATTCGTGTGTATACGAGCACGTGCACGTGTGTGTGGGCGTGCGTGCGTGCTTGCGTGTGTGAGCATGCATGCTTGTTTGTCCGTCTATCCAAAACCACTTATACCATTTGGTTCAAATTTTAACACAGCAAAACCTGTTACTGTGGAAGAGGATCTCCAGACTACCAATCCGATTGAACTCTAATTTTAACATAGGAAGCAATGTTATGACTATAGCCGCTATGGTCTTGATCTAAAAAATCTAAATCTGAAATCTCCAATGTATGCACAATTTATTAGGCCTGTGTCATATACGTAATCAAGATCCAGTGTGAGATATATTTCCATAGGCAAGTAATTGTCTGCCCAACACACCTATGATCTTACATTCAGTGACATGCTTACATGTTGTACATGTACCTATTGATTGAATAGTTCTGAACATATTTTATGGTGGATTATGTAACTCGATAATGTATGTGTGGATCATTATTATGTGACAGGCCTAACTAATTGTGCACTCACTTGTTAGCTAACTATATTGAAAGCCCGGCACTGAATATCCTGAGGAGAATTTTAGAAAGTTGTTACTGCCTTAGTCACCAATCCCTGCCTGTCGAATTGCTTGAAATATTTTCGGAAAATGTTACTCCATCGATAGTCCTGCTGATTACTTCATTTTCGTGAACAATTTGCTTGAAAATTATAGCAGCAACGATTTTCAGTCAAATTGTGATCAGAATGTTTGCTATGGGGTTACTTGTATTTTCTGCTTGTTAATTCGAGAACAATTTGAGGGAAAGTTGTTACTATAGTCAGCAACAATTTTCAGTCAAATTGTTTGATATAAAAATATCTATCCTCACACATTTAATCTCTACCATAGGAAGCACTTGCAGACACCAAGCTGAGAGTATGAGTCAAGTCAGTGAAGTCTGTAGAGTTTGAGACATCAATCGGCTCCTCACAGGGAGACGCTCTTCACTTGCTACCTTGCTGCCACATTGAAATCTGTGTGGGAAAGTTCCACAAGACCAACCCCCACCCCCCAGTGTCAATACTGGGCATGCCACTAGAGATGGAATATGCCGACGATGTGGACTTCATAGACGAGGAAACGAAACTCCTTGACGAACTTCTCCCAATAGCTGCAAGCAAATTAAAAATTAAGAATCTCTATGAATGAATCCAAACCAGAGTTCACCCACATATACCTATCTACAAAGCATGAAACTAAAGAAAATGACGATCCACTTCGTGGCGGCGAACTATGGAGGAAAAGTAAAGTCCTGGGCTCACTGCTTTGCAGTACTGCTGACATTTCTGCATGCTGCGTCATGGTGACCATAGCCTTCCAGTCCTTCGGGAAGCTATGGATTCGGAGATCAAAGATGCCCTTGATAAAGAGGTTACGTTTATATAATGCAACCTGCATATCCTTGATGCTGTATAACTGTAACAGCTGGGCAGCTCCAAAGGTAGCTATAGACAAATTCGATGCCTGCCACCGCAAACACCTATGCACCATCACTGGACACTGATGGCCAGACAGCATAATTTCCAACGATGCACTATACAAGATGTGTAATACGTCACCGCTGTCTGTAAAAGTGGCCCAGCAAAGACGTTCCCTGTTTGGCCATGTCCTAAGGATGCCAGAAGAGACACCAGCACAGAGAGCCTTGGAATTCGCCCTACTCAGAGCCAGCAAATACAAAGCCAGGAGAGGACGTCATTGCATAAATCTGCTAAGTGTGCTATGAGATGACCTCAAGAAAGCAGGACTCGGTACACTCAAGTCAAGAATGGACCTGAGGAAGCTAAGGATTTCGGCTGAGGACAAGACACAGTGGGCAAAAGCGAAGAAGGACTGATTGCAGCTGTAAGATGTTTCTACTATTACAGCCGCAGAATACAGTAATCATCATCATCATCATAGGAAACACTGAATTGGAATCGATACTACTATACTCTGATTCTACGCGCTATCGAGATAGCTCCGCTCACCTTGGAGGCCAACAATACATTGCCTATCCTTAGCTTTATGAAAACGATTTTATACTGTGCACTGCTTAACATCAAAATCTCAAATAATAGTGGCTACAAACATCAAAATAAAATGGTGGGTCTGATGAAGACAGTCGTCAATGAATTATCCCTAATATTTCCTAGTATTATTACTTCAGGATAACTTTAAGAAGAATATGTTTGAAACAAAGACAAATTTATCCAATACCCGCGTCATTGATATATTCTTCAGTCGGGTCGCATTACGGTCAAAAGTGTCTATTTTGGAAACAATGTTGCTGAAATGCTGTTTGCATTTTAGTTTTTTACTGTAAAATTGGCATGCGTCTTCGGGACCCCGCTGACACACATCAACCCAAGTTTGGAAAAGATCGCTGCATTAGTGATATTGAAAATGGCTTCAAAAATGTCTATTTGGAAGGAATATTGCTGAAAGCACTTGCTGTTGCTTTTCATCCTTTGGCACACCATTGACATACATGTTCGGGACCACATGAGCAAGTTCCCACCCGAGTTTGGAGAAGATTGCACCAATAGAACCAGAGTTATTGAAGAATACATAAAATGTCTATTTTGTAAACTGTTGCTAAAGACTGTTGCTGTTCCACAGTGGCACATGTGCTATGGATCACATGGTCATAATCCCACCCAAGTTTGGAGAAGATTGTACCAATAGAACCAGAGTTATTGAAGAATGCGTACAAATCTATATTTTGAAAACATTTGCTAAAAGCTGTTGCATTTTAGACCTCAAAATTGGCATACCTGCTAAGGATCCCACGAGCATACGGGCCTCCAAATTTGGAGAAGATCCCTCCAGTAGAACCAGAGTTATTCAAATGTGTCTTTAAGAACAACAACAAGACGCACTCCATCATTTCTCCATGCTCACATATACTCGTGCGTCGAGCGTTCTGGTAAAAAAGGGCACCTGCAATTTAACAACAAAATGAGTCCAACGTCCCAAATAACCATGTTCAATGATGATTAGGAGTGCGTGTGTGTGTGTGCGTGCATGTGTGTGTGTGCATGTGATTAATAGAGCTGCCATCTGCAATGACGGCTCTCCATATAACTACTGTGGAAAATATCTATATATTTGATGCTAATTCAAAAATAAATATAAACACGTAACGTGAGAATTGGAAAGAATTTGTGTTCTTGCTTTATGTATATTATTGATGAGCATTACACAGAGCAAGTGAGCCAATTGGGTTATGCTGTGTGGTGTGGGGGTAAAAAGAGTGCTCATCAGGCAGGTGCATTATGATCATGTCGATAGTCACTTACAGGACTGGCGGTATGATCAGTATGATCAGCGAATGAAAAGAAGAAGGCAGGTGCATCCTTTCTAGTATGTACTATGTACACATCTAGGTGTAATGAAAATTAAAGTAAACAAGTGTTTGCTGTACATCTTAGGGCTATATAGGCCTATCACTGTGACAAAGCAGTCCAGAATCAATGATGCATGGAAATCACACTTGATACCATTAGCATACTAATTGTGGCCTTAATAATTGACCTCCACTTTCATCAGCATTCAGCCAACCAGGGTAATTTTAGTATATATTCCTTTATGGGATACCTTGACTCAGAAACACAGTTTTATTAGCTCACCTGCCCTGAAAGGCCAAGTCATCTTATGCTGTGTCAACCATCCATCCATCTGTCAATGGGCCGATTTCAAGTATATTTGGCAGAAAACATCCATAGGGCATAGAGATCCAAGTTTGTTGACTTTTGTGTGATTTAAAAAAAATGTCTTTAAAGTTCTCTGAAACTGCTCAAGTGGAGGATTATTCAAAACTCATAAAACATCATCAATGCCACAAGCCCAACCAAATTTGTTCAAGGGAACTTGATTGTCCAAATGCTTCGGCGACCATCTTGGCTTACCTAGTTTTGGGGAAAATAACTTCTCCAGACCCACTGAAGTGATTGGGCCAAAATTTGGAGAAATGATTAGGGAATAGTGGCCATTGATGTTTGTTAAGGGAAGTTAATACATAAAAGAAACATGGCCAACGTGGGCCAATCAAAATGTAGCTTGATGACGGCCATATTCTACTTTTAATTTGATGGATTGTGATGCCGAAATTGGTTTTATATATGTTTTTAGGTATTATGATTAGAAATCTGCCATTTTCCAAACTGTCAGATAAGCGGTTTGGCGCTCATCTTGGATCTTTTTCCCACCAAAGGAGCCCATGCTAAAAAGGCAATAGGAATTTTTTAATGTCTTCTCAAGAACCACTAGGCCTATTCCAAGTATATTTGGCTTAAAGCATCCTAAGTAGGATAGAGAGATACCGGTCTGTTCAAATGGAGCCGGTCGGCCAATTTCATCGACGGCCATCTTGGATTTTGACCAATTTTTAGAAATCGGGCTTTAAAAATCTCTGAAACAGCTTTTGGGATCATACAACATCATCAGGGCAACAGCTGAGCCAAGTTTGTTCAAGGGAACTTGATTGGCCAAATGCATTGGCAGCCATCTTGAATTAGTTTTCGTGAAAATGACCACCCGAACTGCTGAATGGGTCGGGCCAAAATCTCAAAGATATGATTAACCATTAAGGTTTATTAAAGGGAAGTTGATACATAAAAAAACGTGACCGCTGTGGACCAATCAAAATGTAGCATGTTTGGCGACCTTATCGGATGTTTAGCTCACCCAGGCAAACTGGCCAAGTGAGCTTATGCCATGCCGACTCTGTCTGTCCATCCATCATCCGTCATCCGTGAACTTTTTATTTAAATGACTTCTCAACAAGGACCTTTTGTCAAGAGCACTGCAGACACTGTTTTTGACTGTCTTTAGTGTTGGTGTTAAAAGATATGCTCCATTCTACATGTTTTAATCCTTTCAACAATATGATAATGGTGTAGGTGGTGGTGAATTGTGGAGTGGGAGGTGGTGGATGGTTGACGTGGTGGTGGATGTGGTAATGCTTTAAAATAGTGAACGAAAATGATGAATATAAATGTTTTCTATACAGGAATACTAAGAGTATATCCAATGTTCTAAAAAATTGTACAATTTAAACCTTTATGATCACATGCCATATACGCATGCAAACATTTCATGGCAGAATTTCCATAATTTGCCACTCATTATTCCGTGATGAGGTGACATGGTGAGTCTCCAAGCATGAAATAATAACTCTTTAACCTTCAAATATGTAGCAAGTTTCACACATATAGACTACTGATAATTTGGAAAATAATTTGACTGAAATGTGTTGCTGCCGCAGAGAGCAATGACTTCCAGTATAATTATTGTCAAAATATTCAGTAGCTTGAATTTCGTTTTTTGGGTTTCTTGAAATCATACTTGGACTGTACATTTAAGTGTGCTCTGACCTGTCGAGCTTTTAAAGTCCTACGTGTTTACACCTTAAGAGGTATTACAAACAACTGATCACTTGCATGAATTGTGTACCCTTGTTGTTTGTTGTATAAACAATAGACTCGCGTAATATGGTGTTTGAGATTTGAAATGAATATGACATCTGAGCCTTGTATGCTGGGTAAAGTACACTATAGTTAACGGGATATGACAGCTTTAAACTCTAAGGTCACACAAATTTTAATAGTTAGAGATGATGATTGATTGGTGTTATTTCTCAAACGTTCATGAACTGTTTGAAGTATGTAATGTTTCTTCTTTATGGATGGCCCTAGGCAGCTGAGTATCAAAATCCTTGGATGATCTCTACTAATAAATAGCACTTTTGTTGCTTCTCTGTTAATCAATGTTTCACCCATCTAGCTAAATATATAAATTATTCTGTTCTTTTTGCAGTCACAAGATGCTTCATTTGGCTTTCTCTTTGACATTGATGGCGTCATTGTGCGAGGACACCGTGTTCTGCCGTCTGCCAGAGAGGCATTTCAGATGATAACAGATAGCAATGGACGGTTACAAGTACCTGGACTATTCGTTACAAATGCTGGTAATATGCTTCGACAAAAGAAAGCAGAGCAGCTTTCAGATTGGCTTGACATTCAGGTTTGTAGCAGAAAATGCCTATGTTTTAATTAGACATAAGTTTAAAGTTATGAACGAAAATACTGCTATGTCATTTCTGATCAGCTTAATCAAACAATATGTTGGAAGTCAGAAAATGACAATTAAACCTTTAATGGTCAAGACAATGGACCTTTCCATTTTTAGCGCCCAGTCAAATTAGTTTCAAAATATTCAACAGAATATTTATTAAATAGTAAAAGCAAACAATTTGTACAACAGCCCATAGACCGTCATCAAATATGCGTTCATGACGTATTTATCGACGTCATTCATTATGATGTCATTGTACACGCCACGCAGTTCATTATGACGTCATATGATGGCTGGGTACTCTGGAAAGGTGAATTGCAATTTCTGCAGAGCGAATGTCGATTTACAGACCAAGAGAAGGCTTTCTTTAATACTAAACCATGAGCCAATCATTCCAGTGAACAATTTTCGAAAATAGTCTTCTGTTGGCTAGTAAATGGACATTCCTCAGGACCCTTGTAAAAGCAGGTTTGGCTGGCTTGACCATTACAAGTTAACCTATGAAAATAACTACCACAGCATGACAACTATTAACCTCTAACATGGTCACGTTGATTATTTGGCTGTCCACTGTAACTAATGTTGGGATGGTTTTTTAAAATTGCATAGCAGTAACTGCTAAACAAATTGAATAATGCATAGCAGTTTATAGCACTTGCATAGCAAACAAACTGTGTTGAAACTGGTTGGTGTTCCAATGGGGACGAAGGACTACCAGACTTGGCAAATCAGTAGTCCGTCTAAAAAATTAGTGATCCATAAGGCGTGTAATATGCGACACGTAGTTTACACAAATTGCACAAATCTGACATGAACAGATGGTTGAATAATTAATATTGGACTTCTGAGAATGTTATTGAGGATAGTGTATCAGTCTTCAGGTCTACAGTAGCCAGTATTGTTATTTGTCAGTATAACATATGTCAGATTCAGAATATGCATGTACTGGCTCTGGCCAAGGTTAGGGAGTATAGGAAACCTAAAATAATACGTATTGGCAGATCTGGCAATTACATTGATTGGAAGCTGTTGGTGCTTAAGGCAGCAACATATCCCAGTGAAATTATTTTCAAAAACATCCATAATGTACCTCCCATGAATACTGGGATTTCATTGACTAGGGTTAACATATATTTTGTAACTTACCAACCTACATCACATATCCCTTTCAACTGGTAGGCTAAACAAAGTACACATCATTCAATACAATGTAAGAAGGCTGAATAGTGTTAGTGCTTAACTGGAAGCTGTTGGTGGCTACGGCAGCTGTGAGCAACAGTTCCCCCCCCCCCCCCCCCTTAAAATCTTGCAACATATTCAAAAGCTTATTAAGATGAAATTGAGTTTCTGCGATACTATGATTTCAGTTGAAAGAGTTAACAATTTTTATTTGAAAATTACTAATGGTTGTTTTCTCTGGCTTAAATAGTGAATGATAAAAAGTTTTACTGTGATCAGCATGTATCAATCGGTCCACCGTGTTACTAGTTTTACTACGAATACTACGAATGCTATATATAGAGATACTACTACGTCATTCATAAAATTACCATGTAAAACATTGTTTATTTTCTTTACTGTCAGTAGTTTCCTTGCAATTCATTGGTTGCTTTCTATATAGTTATATTTGTTAACCAATAACCTTGTGAGAAAGTATGTTCCCGACTTTGGAGAAGAGTACTCGAGAACACTCTCGTGCATGCGTCGATCTTGGTGACATGCCATTCTAAATATGTTGCTTGCGCAAATCAAGCACGATACGCCGCCGTAGCATGGCTAACTATACTGTGTCGGCTTTGATTTGGGGATGCACTAACAGGAGTTTAGCATTCCCGATGATATAACTCAGTTTCCGAGACAAACATTGTCTAAATCGACCAGAATCACCCTAGATAAGTATTTTTAAAGTTTATCTTAACGCTAACTAATGACGAGGCAATGATCATTAGCCATAATCCCCTATAGGAGAATTTAGATTTACAAGAGAGTCTGTTACGAACAATATGTCGATTACCGTGAATACCCCGTGATACATATTGCGAGTTTCCGACTGGTGTACAAACTCAAAACTGAAGTCTGTAACAGTTTATTATTATACCAGAAGAAGGAAGCCGCTAACGCATGCGTGTGCATCACTAGCTTTTGGAATTTTGATCTATAGAGCGCTTACTGAACTTGCGTCACCAGCGGTCATTTGTCCAATAGTGAAGGAAGGTATGAAGATATGCGCTCTATAGCTATATGTGTTTATGGACTTTATCGGAAATCAGTCTCCAACGCATGCGCATCTCGCTTCCTTACTAAATTTGACAAGCGTTTTGCAACTTTTAGCGACTTTTTATCAAAAATATTTCAAAATTAAGTGAATTGACTGAATTTTACATCAAGATTATGTATCGCAGCAAATAGCTATGCGAAGTTGTGAATGTGTAACACTCAAAATATTCCCTGTAAGAGACTTAATTTGGGCATTGCGATCATAATGTCGATTCAATCTCATAATATGACACTTGGAAAATTTGTGTGTGCATTGGAGCCAATGAGGAAAGATAATATTTTGGAATTGATAATAACTGGGCTTCACAGACGAGAAATGATATCTTTATAATGTGAGAATATTCTGTTGACTATTATGAAATTATTTTGGTTGCAACAATAGATTCCAGCCAAATTAGTTTCAAAATATTCAATACCTTTCCTGTATAATTGTCTTGAAATTGAGAAACTAGAATTTCAAGGTTTGAGTTGTTAAGCCTGGTTGGTGGATGCCCATCAATAGTATTGAGCAATCTTAAGTTATAACCAACTGAACTTCCAGATCCTTGGACATCTTATTAGACATTTGCAGGGGTCTTGAGGATGTCAATTTAAAGGGCAAGAAAGACTATTCTAAAATATTTACCACTGGCATGACTGGACTCGGACTTCCTTGATAATAGAGCCAGTCAATCCTTTTACAAATTTACAAAAATAGTCTCTTAATATGCACATGGACATTCATTTACCAAAATTTTTAATGTTCTTGAAAAATTCAGACTATTATAAGGCTAAAGGTTATATTGGTGATATTTTGTATTGTGTATTGTGTGCACATTGCGTTGTATTCTGTACAGGTGGATACTGATCAGGTAATTATGTCTCACAGCCCTATGAAGATGTTTCATCAGTTCCATGACATGCACGTCCTCGTCTCTGGACAGGGACCCATTAAGGAGATTGCATCTTATTTAGGATTTACACATGTCACGACTGTGGACACACTCCGAAGTTGCTTTACACATTTAGACAAAGTGGATCATAATAGAAGAAAAGCAGCGGTAAGATCTAGTCTTAGCAATCTCATTCTTACATTTCAAATTTCTCAATTTCAAATCAATCGCATATACATGTAGGTAAATAACTTATGAACTGATAGACTTTGAAGCTAATTTGACAATCAAAACTATAAGGCAGTTCATACAAAAATCAACAGGTAAAGTAACACATTTTGGGTTCCCTAAAACTGAATTCAGGCAATCTCGTAGCGACCGATTTCAACAGATCTCTTTAGCCTGGTTCTCTAACTGAATGGACCTTTTCAAGTTTATCTATCCATCATATGACATCGTAATCAACTACGTGACATGTGATTCGAAATAGTATGTCTTTAGTGATTAATATTCTGCCACGTATGAATGGTATGTCTTTACGATATAATAAACATTATGTTGAATATTTTGAAACTAATTTAACTGGTCAATGTTGCTGACATAGGCAGCAACAGCGCCCAGTCAAATTAGTTTCAAAATATTTAACAGCTTAACTGTATAGTTTTCTGGAAATTGATAGTCAGGGAGTTCAAGGATCAATCGATCCCAATACGAGCGAGATGAGGGTGGAGCTTAGCTAGTAATGGGCGGGGCATAGCTAAAACTGGAAAGGTACATTCTCATAATAAACATCAATCAGATGCTTGCTGAACTGGCAGACACTGTTAGAGTTATAAACGCAGAAAATCAAGCTGCTATCATCCCGCTATATGGCTAAGAAGATTAGATAAAAACTGTGTTCATGTGTAGTCAATCAGTATTGTAATATACATGTAATATGTCATGATAACGGTAGTCATATAAATTTTGAAGTGTGTAATACCCTGTATAAGCCCTTATTTATTACACTTATTATATATGATATTCTTATTGTGTTGCAGCCATGTGCTTTTGAGAAATATTTCCCCAGAATTGACGGTAAGTTTCAGTGTTTATATTGAACAAATTAACTCATTACTGCTTGAAATTGGAGCTTTCTAAGTGTCAAGACAACTATGCTGAATATTTTGATGACATCTCTATGTCTAATTAGTTTCTAAATATTCAACAAAATATTCCATACATCATAAAGAATTGGTCGTTTCTGGTCTGTAAGGGTTAACCATTTAACCCTCATATCAACCAAAAATGGCTTCTGCAGTGGTCTTGAGAAATGTCCATTTGCAGACTAAGAGAAGACTATTTTTGAAGATTTACCACTAGAATAACTGGCTCGATAACGGAGCTAGTCATTCCAGTGGTAAATCTTCAAAAATAGTCTTCTTAGTCCGCAAATGTACATTTTCTGTTTTATTTTGTATAAAATTTTCTTGAACAAATTTGAGCGATTATTGTTTTACTAATAGCAAATTGTTGTTTTTGTCCCATCAATAAATATTTGATACGGTTATCTGTATGAGAATGATGAGATTATGGGCTGTCCACCACAAGTCTGATTAGATGATTTCTGGATATGAGTGAAGATGTTACTGAAGTCACAATATTATAACTTTGCGCTTATTTCCGATTCAATACAATTCTGCCGAATGTTTTGAAACTAATTTGACTACAAGTTGTTGCTAAAGCAACAACAATATCCAGGCAAATTTGTTTCAAAATATTCAGCGGTTTTGCTGTACTAAAGCCTTGAAATGGAAATGTTTGATGATTAATTACGTTATATTCCAAATTGTCTGAGGGAGTCAAACCATCGTCCCACCACCCAACCTCCAAAGGGATATGTACTTTTTGTGTTGCACACTAGCTTATGGATTGGATGGCTAAAACTGGAGATTTGAAGAGCATATGTGCAGAAATATATCCCTGAAGATTAGTTATCAATGAACTGACCAGGAATGGAGGAATCCAGTTTTACCTATACAACCTCCCAAACCCCCCCCCCCCCCCCCCCCCCCCACATCTCTAGCTAAGATCCACGCATTGCCCAGTTTGGGATCGACTGATTTCTGCACTCTCTGAATCTCAATTTCCAGAAAACTATACAGGTAAGCTATTGAATATTTTGAAATTAATTTGACTGGGAGCTACAACAGTGCCCAGTCAAGTTTGTTTCAAAATATTCAGCAGCATGTTTATTGAATAGTAGCGATACAATTTGTACAACAAGGCTTAGTCCGTCATCAATTAGGTATTCATGACGAACTTAGCTACATTAGTCACGACATAATAGATTATGACATCCTATATGTCACATAGTTGATTATGACATCATATGATTGACTGAGAAACTGGAATCCTCCATTTGAATAGCATAGTTATTACACAAAAATAGGTCCTTGAAGATTAAATTAGTCCTGAACAATCCAGGAATTTTATGGCAGTAAAATCGTTTTTGCAGAAATCTGTTCCTCTCAGGCATAGACTTGATAAGCCATGTAACACGCCTATAACACACCTGCCTTGTTACAGTTTTGTAATCTATATATAATATCTATATAGGATATTGAGCTATTAACCCTTTAACACTCATCAGCTAAAAACGGTTAATGCAGTGGTCTTGAGAAATGCCCATTTGCAGACCAAGAGAATATTTTTGAAAATTTACCACTGGAATGACAGGCTCGATAACCGAGCCAGTCATTCCAGTGGTAAATCTTCAAAAATAGTCTTCTTGGTATGCAAACGGACATTTTTTATGAGAAAAATTAAAATTAAAATTTTCTTGAACAAATTTGAGGGTTAATAGGCTAGTACTACTCAAAGTGACTTCAAAGAATTGGATCCAGAAATTCAGCCAAATAATCTGTTGACAACCTGATTCTCATTCAAACCCAGTCAACTGTAACCAGGATTTGTTAAGCACATGAACATATATATATATATATATATATATATACTATATGATATTTTAATTGCGCATGTAGAAAGTATGCATGGTCAATGGACCTTTCCATTTTTAGCTATGCCCCGCCCATCACTAGCTAAGCTCCACCCACACCTCACCGTGTTTGGATTGATCGATCCCCGAATGCCCTAGCTATCAATTTCCTGAAAACTATACAGGGAAGTTGTTGAATATTTTGTAACTAATTAGACTGGGCGCTGTTGCTGCCATAGGCAGCAACAGCGCCCAGTCAAATTAGGTTCAAAATATTCAACAGAATATTTATTAAATAGTAAAAGCAAACAATTTGTACGACAGCCCATAGACCGCCATCAAATATGCGTTCGTGACGTACTTATCGACGTCATTCATTATGATGTCATTGTACACACCACGCAGTTCATTATGACGTAATATGATGGGTGGGTACTCTGGAAAGGTGAATTATGATAGTCAGTAACAAATATGTCAGCAGATTTTGTTGTAAACTAATATTGCATTTTAATATGCACATTAAAGGTGCATATTCACACCAAAATGCTTGAAAATACAATTGTTAAATTTCTATACTTTTAGAGGTTTAGCTTGTTTACCTAATTATATTGAAGCGAAATAAATCTGAACATATGATGGTTTCATTCTGTATAAGTTAATATAATTTTTTTCGTTGTGAAGTTGAATTAGAGACTTGTGTCTCTAATTCAATTTTGCAACTTAAAAGATTATATTAATTTGTACATAAGGAAATCAATATATGTAGTTTTTATTTCGCTTCTTTACATCTAGGCACACAAATTAAGCCTCAATTTTATTTTAAAGCATTTTGGTGTGAATACGCACCTTATTCCTTATGTTGCAAGGAATATCCAACAAAATTATTTTGAAACTAATTTGTCTGGTAGTTACGTTGGTGCCTATTGCAGCAACAGATTCCTGCCAAAGTCGATTCGAAATATTTAACAGCTTTCCTGTATAGCTGTTTTTAAATTAAGCCTCTGGAATTTCACGGGTCATACCAAACTTTGTAGACAAACTCTGTCGTAGACAGCAACGTATTCCACCAAAATTATTGAAAAATGTACACCAGTTTCTTTGCTATTGGCAAAGTAAAAGATAGAATATTGACATCAAAGTGATACCTGTTAATAACCATGATTGACTGATGTGATGAATCCTGTCAACCAATCACAGCCATCCGCACAGCACACAATTGTATTCCTTGTCACGACAATATGATGTCATGCATTAATATTATGATGTGATGTCCTAATATTATTATAAATGACCTCGGAATTCAGATTCCAATATTTCTATAAATAGTCAACTATTTACATTCTCACTAAGGAGACAGACTGGTTCCAGTTCATGTTAGAGGCTACCAGTTAATACTTAGACAGTACGGAAAAGTGAATAAAACTAACTAACAATTCTTGGATCCACTTCTTATTAAAGTCTTGCCCACTTAGACACTGTTAAATTAAGTTTGAGTTGCTTTTAATTAGTTGTCATTGACTTAGAAATGTATCCCCCTTGTAGAGTCCTTCGATAATATAGCTGTACTCAAAGATAATCAAGTTATTTATTACCCACATCCTGTAAGTGGAAGATGTCGGTCAGTCAGTCGGTCCGTCTGTGAGAGGTGTGTCTAAAAACAACTGATCCAATTTGGCTCAACTCTTAACACAACAAATGACCTAGGAACAACTGACCATGAACAGAATTTCCAGACATTGGCCAAGATCTGGATAAAAGAACCCCAGTTCTGATCTGGATCAGATAAAATCCTGGATTGATAGATATCTTGGAAACTACTGAAGGGGATTAAGAAATAGTCTGCTCTTGTCCAGCGCATGGTCATTTCTCAAGACCATTACACAGGTTAGTTTGGCCATTAACCCTTTAACCTTCAAATTTTTTTAAATTTTCTCAAAGTGTTCATTTGCTGACCAAGAGAAGACAATTTTTGAAAATTTTACCACTGGAATGACTGGCTCGGTCATCGAACCAGTCATTCCAGTGGTAAATTTTCAAAAATAGTCTTCTCTTGTTACTATACAAGGATAACAAGATTTTGTCTATCTTGATAAAGTATGACCATAGATGACATAATCGTGCTGATCGGCTGTTTAACGCAATACTAAGAGAGAATCAGATATAGTCTAGCAATATCACGGAGCGCTTAAAAGCTGTGCATAGTGGTTTAACTATGTGACATATTCCACTTTTCTACACTATAGAACTGCGACGACAAATTTTTAAATTTTATAATAAATATGTGTTTGTGTAGTTTGGTAAAAAAAATTTTGGAAGAACAACTTTAATGCTTGGTCAAGCTGACCCTAAAATGGAGATATTCGGGTGTCAAGGTTGATGAGATTAAATATATAAATGGACATTTATCTTATCTTATTTTTCTAGAATTCAGTCATACATCTGCTAGAAGTTACAAAATGTCAGGTTTTAAAGGTCAATTCTTGTAAACACCCACTCATGTCAGTTGACCAGCTTGATAATGCGAATGTATCTTCTCCGAGAGTTTTTCGGCTACCGACGTGAAACTTGGTACACTTCTAGCAGACATTAGCCCCTATGGATGTGGCACAATGGTACTGAAGTCAAAGTTCAAGGTCACTGTGACCTTGTTATAAAACTATTTTTATGCTTAATATATTGGTTTAGCTCAACATATTGTTTTATATTTCAAGATTGGTTTACCCTATTGGGATTACCGGTAAGCTTGGATAGATGCTTCCCTATATCAAGAGGATAGAGCAAACGGTATTGTGATCAAAGGTCAAGGCTAAACTTTATATAGGATTTTATTATTGCATCTAGATCGATACTAGAATAGTTTTTTAATTCTATTTTTAGTGTATGGACTTACATTGTAATGAGGTCTGGATAAGTTTTGTGCTTTACTGGACTTAGTTCAGGCTTACAGGTCCAGATGCACGTCCATTTTTCATGGCTTTCAACTGCTGGTTTAATTGGTGTTAGTAATGGCCTGGGGTCTCATGAGAATGGGTGCATGGGCTCATCATCTTGGTCAGTGAACTGTTCCTTGAACCATTCTCGAGTCGCCTCGGCCCTGGTCAGTCCCGATAAAGTGTCCTTCAGAGTTGTGTACAGTGACTGGTAGTCAGTAACTCTCAGGGCTCGGGCTGCCCGAAACATTTTGTGACAGTCATCCGTGGCAGTGATTTCATCTGCTAGGGAGTCTGCTTGTTGAATAGTAAGATCTTTTAAGCGTTTGCTAAAGTGGCGCAGAATGTTAATGCGCTCCCGGTGTAGTTTAGTGCGGTCTTCACTTTGACCACTTTGATAGATGCACAGCCGTAATCTTGACCGTTTTACTACTTAGAGGGTTATCAGTATATACCTAGTTCAGTTGTTTTTAAGAACATCATGTTATCATTATGTTACTAGCCTAGATATTCATATGGTTTGTGATATTGATGAATATGTTTCTATGAACAGCCGTGGTGTTATTTGGTGAGCCTGTGAGATGGGAGACAAATCTACAGCTAATTATTGATATCCTGATGACAAATGGACAGCCAGGATTCCCGCCCAAGGAGTTACCATACCCACACCTGCCTGTACTCGCTTGTAACATGGATCTACTATGGATGGCTGAAGCTCCAACACCAAGGTATGTAAGACTCATTCATAACATTCGTCTTGAGATTCCTGCATAAAGATCTCCTTATCATTATCATTAACAGTATCATGTCAAGATATATGCACCTACAAAACCATCATGTGACCTTTTCCACTCATATGTGAATGTGAAGTTAATTTGCCTTGGTATTTTTCAACAATGCTCTAGTTTTCTATGAGTGTCATTTTCAATGAAGCGGCCTAGGCATTAATGTTATGCATATCTAAGCTGATACAAAGTCCTACTATTAGTATAACTTTAGGCATAAAATGACCATAACTGTAATTTGACAAATACTGTTGTCACTTTCACCTGACGTCATCATCTATTGTCATTCAATTTACACCATTCTTAATTGAATTTAATGTCTAAATAATTGTCTCATTTGTGTTTCAGATTTGGTCATGGTTGCTTTCTTCTATGCTTAGAGAGCCTGTATCAGGTATGTACAATGGCAATTCATTTAGGCGACTCAATGAATGGGAGTATCACTCACCAAAGCAATCCAATTTGTGTGCGTGAATGTATGCGTAGATGTGCAAGAACATGCGCACGTTCGTATGTGTAAACTCATCAAGAGCGTATACGATCTCAAGAAACCTTTACATATTTCTTCTGTGCTATCATTGTATCCAGTCTAGGTCATACTGAAAAGATTGTCAATTTTTTTTTCCATATTTATTATTTATTTGTTGGGAACCGAGAATTAGAAGAATGCTAAAGTCTTTCAAAGGACATATTGTTCATCAATGACTTAGCCAATCTTAATAAAACTTTACAGATTTATCTATAACACCTGGCACCATTGCATCCACTCGGATGTTTCCTTTATTTTTATATGAAGAAGAGTTCAAAATAACCATTTGCCTTGTTGCTGGGGCAACATGAAATTCAAATGACATGTAAGCTGTGGCTGTTGATGGGTACCGTGGACAAGTATGATAAATACTGAGAGTCTAATGTCATGCTGGCACTGTTAGTTCGAGAGCTCCTGAGTTGTAGATTTGTCAGGTGGCCATCTTGGATTCTAGATCTTCAAATAATGACCTTCAGAAACGCTGAATGGATGGGGCCAAAATTTATAAAATATGAATAGGGATTGAAGGCCATTAAAACTTGTTTGAGGGATAATGATACCTGAAAAAAACCATGACTACCATGGACCAATCAAATGCAGCACTTGGTGGCCATATTGGATTTTTTATTTAATGAATTTTGGTGGCAAAAATTGATTTATGTGTGTTTATGGGTATGACGATGCCAAATTTTGCACTTTCAAAGTTCTCCAATAAACCAGTTGATAGCCATCTTGGATTTTTTCCTACCAAATGTTGTATAGGAAAACAATGGGAAATTTTAAATGACTTATCAAGCACCACCTGATGGATTTCAACAGAATTGTGCAGAAAGCATTATTGGGGCAAAGAGATGCAAAATTGTAAGAAAGGAAACTGATTGGTCCATTTGGTGGGCATCTATCGTGGATTATTTTCCTGCCAAACTCCCATAGAAAAAACCTGGAATGCTTCAGATGACTTCTCATGAAGGACTGGACTGATTTCAACCAAATTATTCAGGAAGCATCCTTCAGTCATAGATATCCAAGATTGTTCAAAGGAAACTGATTGGTCGATTTGGGTAGGGCGTTCTTGGATTTTGCACTATTTTTAGAAACACATTTAAACAACTTCTCTGGAACCACTTGGACGATTGAATTGAAACTCAAAAACCTCCATCTCGGCAAAGTCCTGAACAAAGTTTGTTTCAGAGAACTTGATTGGTTGATCTATCCGGCGGACATCATGGATGACCTAATTGTCACAAAAACGTTTGTTCAAAGCAAGTTGATACGTACAAAAGGCATGACCGCCGTGGACCAATCAAAATATAGCATTTGGTGGTCATGTTGGATTTTTTATTTGATGGATTTTGGTGTATATTTAAAAATATTTCTCGGATTTTTACTCCTAAAATGCCTGTCTACAATATGTACTTTTAAAGCATAAATGTCTGTCTTTCTGGTCAGAACTGTTGAATTTCTTGAAAAACACTACATGTAGAACATGCCTTTCCTGTTGTAATGCCAATTTTCCAGTGCCACGATACGTGGCCCATGGGCCTCTTGTTTAATTTATTTTGAACCCTGTCCAGGGTTTATCCAATGTCAATAAAAAGATTCGTTCTACTCCTTCTTTGCATCATTTCATTCCATCTGTGTCATGATAAAAAACATATTTCAATTTTCTTCATACTGTTACGTGGTTTTTATTACTGAATAATATGTCTCCTTTTAACCCAAGAATTATAAAGAATATTAAAGTTTTTTCTATATACATTTGACTCATCAAGGTCTTCTACTATCTTAATGAAACTTTAACAAAATGAGATTATTTTGGGACAATTTACATACAGGTTAAGATTTTAGTTCAGTGTGATGTTAATTAAGAGTTTTCTTATATAAAGTGATTACTACCAAGTGAAAAGAAACATATAAACTTGTACAACATGTACTATTGTGATATCTTAAAGACTTGCTCAGGCCAGTAGTGCTTGTACTGGTGGTATGCTAATTGATTAGACTTTAGTGTATATATCAGAGTATATCTATATCCTTATAACTTCCCCATTGTGCAGTACTATGTGAATCTTTCTCTGGCAACTAGTTTGCTTTTTCCAGATTAGTCTGTATCCTGTGATCAATCATATTCAATGTGAGATTGCAGGATGCTCAAAGCTTCTATAGGGTCTCGACATCATACCCCACCCCTGTCATGCCCGGACATATGTGTGACATCATGCCACAGTATACCATGACCATGCAGGGACTGATCTACCAATTAGCCAAATGCTAGTAAAACTGAAATATTGCTAATGAAAAGCAGAATTGGCTAAATTATTGCCACTGGCTAATGATTAAAATTAATTTAATTTTCTTGATTGGCTGACTCTTGAATAATTCCAGTGTTACAATTGCAAAGCAAAAGTTCCTGTTCACATTGTTAAATATTTTGAAACTAATATGACTGAAAGCTGTTGCTGTCTGAGGCAGCAATGGCTTTCAATCATATTTGTTTCAAATTATTCAACACATTTCTTATATATTATGACCCTATTGTATCTGGACTGTAAAATTGAGTGTTAACTGATGATAACTGACTGGGAACATGTTCAAACAATGTAAGTGACATTGAAGTAAAGATGTGGCTATCATGTTTACTATTTGGCTAACAAAACTGATATTTGGGTAGAACATTGCAAAAGTCAGATCTGTCCCCGCCATGGTACATGTACCATACCATACCATACCATACCATACCATACCATACCATACCATACCATACCATACCATACCATACCATACCATACCATACCATACCATACCATACCATACCATACCAATCCTTATTTTGCCACACTGCCGCATATGATGTGTGATATGCGGAAATGGAACAGGACGCAGCCTTAGTTTTAATGGAGCTTTCTAGTTTATCCATCCATCATATGATGCCATAATCAACTACGTGACTTGTAGAATAATGTCATAATCTATGATGTCATGAATGACATAGATAAGTACGTCACGAACGCATAATTAATGATGAACTATGCATTGTATGAATTGTATGTCTACTATTTAATAAACATGCTGTTGAATATTTTGAAACTAATTTGACTGGGTGCGCTGTTGCTGCCATAGGAAGCAACAGCACCCAGTCAAATTAGTTTCAAAATATACAACAGCTTACCTGTATAGTTTTCTGGAAATTGATAGTCAGCGATCGATCGATCCCAACATGAGCGAGGTATGGGTGGAGCTTAGCTAGAGATGGGAGGGGCATAGCTAAAACTGGAAGGGTAAAATATGATGAGACTATTTTTTATCTTTATGGAGTTAATTGTATCACGTTAATCCCTTTGCGAAAGATGGTCTGCTTAAAAGTAATTACTCATGACCGGGTATGAACATTTTTGTGTCCAAATTTTTATTTTGATAGGAAAAAAATTGGAAACAAGGTGCTTCTGTAGCAAGATGTTGTTTACTAAATAATACTCGGATTAATTACTAGATATTGTTATCCATCTCTCTGTTCAATAATATCTGTTCTATCTGTTATGTTGATTTCAGAAAATAACTGGCCACGAATTGAAATATACAGCTTTAATCGGTAAGCCAAGTGAGTTGACCTATCATCATGCTGCTTACTTATTCAAGCAACAGGCGTTAAACATGGGCATGGCTGGTGTCAAGAGAATTTACTGTATTGGGTAAGTTAGTGGTACTCTCTGCGGCTAGCACCCACCTTACACATTATCCTGATTATCCCTAAGTGTTCCTATTTCATCATGAATGCCCTCAAATGTTACTTACACTCACACTGTGGTTTACATTCCGCTCACTACTCATTGTTATAATCAAGTTGACTCAAACAGCAAATTTCTTAGAATTCAAGATTAGAATTATTAACTTATTCATTAACTCTTTACTGGCTTAATTTGGTCAAGAAAATGTGTACATTTGCTTATTGAATATCTATTTGCAGGTCAAGAGAACACTTATTTTTGACAATTTACCACTGGAATGACTGGCTCGGTTATCAAGCCAGTCATTCTAGTGGTAAATTTTCAAATATAACCTTCCCTTGGTTTACAAATGGACATTTTTCAAGATCACTGCAGAAGCCATTTTTGGCTGATATGGTGTTAAAAGGTTAAAGACACTATTCTTATCTAACATATTTTATTTGCAGTGACAATCCAGAAACAGATATATATGGATCAAATTTGTATAATCGTTATTTACAAAAGCTCGCACAATCACACCAGAAACGATCCACAACTAAAGTGTTGCCGAGTCGCGTTGCTCAGCTACATGGATCACAAAAAGTAACAACAGTCAACGACAGTGCTATAGAGTCGGACTCCGATTCCGATATTGATCGTGATTTATCCGTAATAGAGGGCGAAGTTACTGATGATAGTAAATATACTATAACAGAAAGCTGTGAATCTATTCTCGTGTGTACCGGTGTGTACTGTAAAGAATCTGACTTGTTGCAATACCAGGGATCAAATCCCTCCAATCATAACCACAGAGATTTTGTGTTGGACAAGGATCTAAAACAGCCCCGGTATGTCGTGGAAAACGTTCATGAGGCTGTTAAAATGGTCTATAAGAAAGAAGGAATTGATGTGTGAATAATTATTATCCACCAGGAATGGATCATGAATAATACACATTGGTGAGCACTAAAAGTGGCCTCTCATGGTGGCGTGTCTCATAACTTACCAGTCATTTAATTGGCGTAAAAATTACTTTCGAGACCGCAAAATATTGGTTTATGTTTAAGTTTCTTTTTACCATTTTATATCCTAACCCATTGACGTTTCATATTCCTAAATCCTGTCCCTTTTAAATTAAATTGCCGTTGTTTATTTTGGATATAATGTTCCTTTAATCCATACCTGTGACATCAATGTTATAAATCACCATCGTATATCAATGACGAAAGCAGCAGTGGTGTTTAGAAATTTCCATTTGCAGGACACGAGAAGAGAATTTTTGCAAATGTATCACTGGAATGCCTGGCTCGAATCGAGCCAGTCATTCCAGTGATACATTTTCAAAAATACTGTTCTGCAAATGGACATACATTCACTGAGCAAAACGTAAATTTTCATGACTGATCTCATTAAAAAGTAATTAAAAGGTTGGAATCGAAATATTATTGTTTAATTTTTAATCATTTAAATTCACTATTTAAAAAATAATCGCGATTTTCGATTTAATCACATAATCGTGCAAGCCTACTCATGATCCAAGACAACATAGTTATAAACAAGGTTATCTATATACAAATCCAGTACTCCACTGATGGCTGTTGCGTTTGTATTGTAAAGATAAAGGTATCGTCTCATTATATGAAACAAACACTATAGATTCATATACTCATACGGTGTCTGCGTATAACCATGCCTCTGTTTAAGGTGTTTGTTGTGAAAGGTTCAGATAATTTATACCAATTATTATCGGACCAGGGTAATAACTGATATCAGTCTCGATGCTAAAGCCAGTTTATCCAAAAATAAGCATTTCATCAACATTTTTTTTTAGCATTTCAATCTATATATTAATCTAGATGACTTTTTGAATGTGTTCTTTTGGGGTCAAAATATTAACCCTTTAATGGTCAAATTTGGTCAAGAAAATAATTTAAATATTTTCATATTGTATGTCCATTTACAGGCCAAGAGAAAACAATTTTTGAAAATTTATCAATGGTCATTCCAGGGGTAAATTTTCAAAATTGTATATTCTTGACCTGTAAATGGACATTACACAAGACCATAGCAGAGGCCAGTTTTGGCCGGTATGAGCATTAATGTGTTAAAGCTATCATAATTCGTTATAATCAGTGTGTATGATTACTGTATTCTGCGGCTGTAGTAGTAGAAACATTCTATAGCTACAATCAGTCCTTCATCGCTTTTGCCCAGTGTGTCTTGTCCTCAGCCAAAATCCTTAGCTTCCTCAGGTCCATTCTTGACTTGAGTGTACCTAGTCCTGCTTTCTTGAGGTCACCTCGTAGCACGCTTAGCAGATTTATGCAATGACATCTTTTCCTGGCTTTGTATTTGCTGGCTCCAAGTAGGGCAAATTTCAAGGCTCTGTGCTGGTGTCTCTTCTGGCATTCTTAGCACATGGCCAAACATAGACCATCTTTGCTGGATGACTTTTACAGACAGCGGCGACGTATTACACATGTTGTATAGTGCATCGTTGGAAATTATGCTGTCTGGCCATCGGTGTCCAGTGATGGTGCATAGGTGTTTGCGGTGGCAGGCATCGTGTTTGTCTAGAGCTGCCTTTGGAGCTGGTCAGCTGTTACGGTTATACAGCATCAAGGATACGCAGGTTTCATTGTGGTTTGCCGCCACGAAGTGGGTCATCATTTTCTATAGTTTCATGCTTTGTCGATAAGGATATGTGGGTGAACTCTTTTTTGGATTCATTCATAAAGAGATTCTTAATTTTTAGTTTGCTTGGAGCTATTGGGAGAAGTTCATCAGGGGGTTTCTTTTCCTCGTCTATGAAGTCCACATTGTCGGCATATTCCATCTCTAGCGGCATGCCAAGTATTGACACTGGGTGGTTTGGTCTTGTGGAACTTTCCTGCACAGATTTAAATGCGGTAGCAAGGTAGCAGGTGAAAAGCACCAGAGATAGACCATCTCCCTGTGGGGAACCGATTGATGTCTCAAACTCTACATACTTCACTGACTTGACTCATACTCTCAGCTTGGTGTCTGCAAGCAGTAGTTTCACTAGTCGTAGCTCATCGTCATTGCAACTGGCCTGACGTAGTACATCTAGGATCTTTGAGCGTTTAATTGTGTCGAAGGTTCGTGACATGTCAATGCCCATTTTGTGGAAGTCGCAGTGTTTGGACATGACTACCGACACGAGCATACGTTGAGCCCATACAATGTCTGCGCAGCTGCGTCCACATTTGAAGCCACTTTGACATGATCCGGTGAAGTAATCGATCTTGTCTCGGATGCGGTATAGAGTAACATTGGATAGGATTTTCTGTATGCTGTTGAGGAGCACAATGGGCTGCAGATTGGCTGGGGGCCCAGGTGGCTTCTTGAGCTTGGTAGTGCAATAAGGGTGCCTTGGCCTACATCGTCGATGGGAAGGTGGTGCATAAAAGCTGAATTGATTAGATGCATGATCGGTTTTGAGATAATGTCACTTGCATATTTGAATAGTTCATTGCTCATGCCATCAGGTCCAGATGCACATCCATTTTTCAGAGCTTTAACTGCGTTCTCAACTTCTGCTGTTCTAATTGGTGTTAGTAATGGCCTGGGGTCTCCTGAGAACGGGTGCAAGAGCTCATCATCGTTGTCAGTGAACTGTTCCTTGAACCATTCTCAGATCGCCTCGGCCTCGGCCTTTCCCTGGTCAGTCCTGATATAATCAGTGCTGCAATTCATTTATTCGTTCTCAATTTATGATGTAAGAGGTCTATTTAAACTAACAGACCCTCGCTGGACAATCAGGTCAACTCTAATTGACATAATGAGGGGCTGACAAGATAACATCTTTCAACTGAGCATGGACTTCTAGTTTTGACAATACGTCTGTGACCATATTAATGATATGCATTGATGAAGTTTGTATGGAGGCCATACATTAGCCGATATGCATACCTCTCATTTAGGTATGGAATATATTGGGTATCCAACTCGTGTTCTCACACAAACACTTGTAATTCTCACACCACTTAGTTACCAAATTCACAGGAAGGGACCCCCCCCCCCCCCCCGAACAGATGCACGCATGCACACACGCACGCACGCATGTATGTGGGTGTGAGGGAGGTGTGGGATATCCCCATGTGTGCGTGTTTACATTGGGGGGGGGGGGGGGGGCAGGGGTGAAAAGGTAAATTTGATTTTAAAGCAATCCTCCAAAACCATTAGACAGAATTTAACCAAATTTGATATGTGTGTTACCCATATGATTGCGGAGTGCAAGAGGCCATTTAAATTTGACTCCATCCCTATGGGGCGAGGAAGGGATCAAAAGGTCAAATTTTAAAGTTTGGAAACTGATTGTAATGCAACTCCTCCGAAACCGTTGGTCAGAATTCAACAAATTTAGTATGTAAGTTACCCATATCAATTTGTAGTGCATGAGCGCATTTAGATTTGGCCCCGACCCCCAGTGATGGGTGGATTTTTGGATCAAGGGTCAAGAAATTGACTGTAATGCTACTCCTCCGAAACCATTGGACGGAATTCAACCAAATTTGGTATGTGAGTTACCCATGTCAATGTGGAGTGTATGAGCACATTTAAATTTAACCAGCCTCCTTTGTGGTTGTTGATGGTGGTCAAAAGGTCAAGAAATTAATTGTAATGCAATTCCTCCGAACCCACGATAGAATTCAGCCAAATTTGTACGTAAGTTACTCATATCAATGTGGAGTGGATGAGCACATTTATATTTAGCCCACCCCCAGGGGTGCGTTGTGAGTGGGTCGAAAGTTCATCGACCAAGCAATCTAGTTTTCTTTGTAATCTCAACAAATACATTGTTGTATATACTTGTAAAACCTCATGATGAGTCAAAATTTGTGTTTCATTTAACTTTTATACATTTTCACGAACATGGCTTTGACATTGATGTGAGTTATATATATATCTGATATTCAGAATTTTTAACCTCCAGTCTAATTATTTGAAGTGTCACGAAACTAATGTGTAGTCAAACATCTAAGTGATCTGTGAGTGCTGGTAACAGATAACGTTTGGAACACCAGGTGTTTGATTTCACCCCTTTTATCATTAAGATTTTTCAAGAAAATTTAAATTTCTACTTATTGAATTCCCATTTACATGCAAACAAAAACTATTTTTGAAAATTTTACTCCAGTGGGAAAATCTAAAAATTAGTCTTGGCTTGCAAATGTACATTACTCAAGACAACTGCGGCACAAAATACAATTATTAGTGCATTTGACCATTAACTGTGAGACTGCTGCCAGCCACGAGACAAGAACTTCAATGGGCTTTAACTCGGGTTATGCTGAATATTTTGATATCAATTTATTGAATGTTGTTGCTGGCTAAATTAAGCGGACAGATCTTTAAATGGATAAGAGAGGTGGTCTTTTGACATTCTATTTAAAAGCCATCAATCATCCTGTGGTACAATAAGGTAGGAGTTTTTTCAGACAGGTTTGCCTACATGAGCGATAAAATGATATAATTCTTATTCTTATGATTAATATTTAAACCTGTCGTTGTTTGATGTGTATGTGATGTTTCACTAGCAGACACATCCCTAATAGCTGTTTAATTATGATCATCCATCATCCATGTATAGAAAAAGAAATAGTTGTGAAACAGGTATGATATCAGTGGAATATATCTCAAGATCTGGCTATTTCATAGTTTAATGATTTAAGTCTTATACTAACTGTGCGTATTTATTATACATTGTATTGAATTTGTGACTATTCCATATATTAAGATACTCAGTATTTCTACTCGTAGTACTGGTAATAACAGATGTACCGTAGGAGAACATATGCACCCATTAGATGTTGCGCGCGACTTATTAACTATTTAATGTGCAAGCTGGCTAAAACCTACTTCTGCAGCTGTATAGAATTATGTCCATTTGCAGGCCAAGAGACGACATTTTTTAAAGTTTATCACTGGAATACCTGGCTCAATAAGCGCGCCAGTCATTCCAGTCATAAAGCTTTAAAAAATGTCTTCTCTTGGCCTGCAAATGGTCATTGACTACGCAGAATTTTGTATTTTCTTAACCCTTTAACCCTCAAATTTGTTCAAGAAAATTTCAATGTTCTCATAGAAAATTTCCATTTGCAGACCATGAAGACTATTTTTGAAAATTTACCACTGGAATGACTTGGATTTTCAAAAATAGTCTTCTTGGTCTGCAAATGGACATTTCCTAAGACCACTGCAGAAGCGGTTTTTGGGTGTTAAAGGGTTAACCAATCTTTACCATTAAAGCCATGTTACTTATTGAATCCATTTTTGTGATCCAAGTCTTAGCGTGTTCCTATGGGTTCTTATTGAGTGTAAACAGTGGTCATTGACATTGCTGAATAATAGTCTCTCACAGAATCATATGTAACAATAATATTAAAATTTGTAATTAATTATTAGCTCAACCGGCCTTTCATAAGTGAGCTTATGCTCTTGCGACCATCCGTTGTCCGTCCGTCAACTTTCTTTAAACAACTTCTCTAGAACCACTAGGTTGATTTCTTGAGCAGGAAACAACCTTAGAGAATAGAGATCGGCCAATTTGGCAGGGGGCCAACTTGGATTTTGGCCGATTTTTTTAGAAACATTTTTAAAACTCTTCTTCGAAACCGCATGTTGGATCGATTCAAAACTCAGGAAATATCATCTAGGGCAACAGCTGATCCAAGTTTGTTCGAGGGAACTTGATTGGCCAAATGCTTTGGTGGTCATCTTAGGTGACCTAGTGTTGACGAAAACAACTTCTCGTGACCCCTTGAATGGATCAAGCCGAAATTTGGGAGATATGATTAGGCACCAAGGGCCATTAAAGATTTTTCAAGGGAAGTTTATATGTCCATCTTGGGTTTTAACCAAATTTGGTAGGATGCATCCTTGTTTTTGTTGCAATTGTACAACCTTTATCGTAACCTTAAGTTTCTACTTATAAGTGATGATCTTTCTAGTTGAAATGCCTATGCTCCAGTTGAGCGATACAGGCCCCCTTTGGGCCTCTTGTTAAACAAAAAGATTCAGTTTCCATGCGAAGATACTAAAATTGCTTCGTCTGTATTTTTTTTCAGAAAACATTTATGATCGAAAAATTTATCATGGTAATTTTCCCTGATTGAGTTCAATAAATTTTCATGTCCAAATTTCAGGCATAAATTATGTCCTCATGCTCAACGTACAGTATCATGCACAAAGTACAGCTTCATGCACAGTCATCTAATTCGAGTCAAACCTTGTATAGACCCTTCTTTGTTAAAGGGCATTGACAGGAATTAAAGCCAGGCAGTCTCTTAATATAACTGACTTGCCATGGCAATTGACTTTTGTGGCTACGAGATGACTTTTTACCATCTTTTGGCAGCAAGAGCAGAGCTTGTTATAGGCAGTTGTGGCTGTATCTAGCAGTCAATGACTCTTAACCCTTTAAGCCTCATATCAGCCAAAAACGACTTCTACAGTGGTTTTGAGACATGTCAATTTGCTGACCAAGAGAAGACTATTTTTGAAAATTACGACTGGAATGACTGGCTCCATAACAGAGCCAGTTATTCCAGTGATAAACTTTAAAAAATTGTCTTCAAATTGACATTTTCTTTGAAAAAATTTAAATTTTCTTCAACAAATTCAAGGCTTAAAGGGTTAATGCTGATAGAGGGATCCCATCTGTCACTCAAGTATATGATGTCTTACTCTATTACATCACACATAGGCTGATGTCACAATCATAGTGACGTATCTAGCTCCATTATAGACATTGAAAAGGCTATCAAGTGTATGAATTGTATGTCTGATGATGGATTTAGTATTTAACCCTTTGACATTTTCTCAAGACCTCTGTAGGAGCCGTTCTTGGCTGATATGAGGGCTAAAGGGTTAATAAAACATTCTGTTGAATATTTTTAAACTAGTTTGATTGGACGTTGTTGCCATCATAGTCAAATTAGTTTCAAAATATTCAACAGTTTACCTGTATAGTTACCTTGAAATTGGGCTTCAGGATTCAAAGTATATAAATTGATTCTAACACTCGTAAAAAAAGTTGGCGGAGCTTAGCAAGAAATAGGCTGAGGAAAGATAGAAATGGATCGTTGAATTGTAGTACATTGTGTTAATGTTAAACATAAAGCACATCTGTGATATACAGACCTTATATATCTATAACTATAATGCTGATTTCTGAGGCATAATCATTAGTAATGTAGTCAGTATATTGTGTTTCTACTTGGATTCTATCATATAAGTAGGATAACTAGGTTTATAAATTATACTGATACAAAATTGTATTGCAACAAATTTAATTACAGATAGCAAAATTTGTTTATTAAAATGTGCTTATCTCTTTTTAGAAACGCCTTTAAACATTTTTTCCGAAACCGTTTGGCCGATTGATTTGAAACTCAAGAAACTTCATCTAGGCCAAGGGCAGAAACAACTTTATATGAGAGAACATGATTGGTCTCGTAGTTGGGTGGCCATCTCGGATGACCTAGTTTTTGAAAAAAAGATTTCTCGAACCAGAACAGATCGGGCATAATTTGGAAAATATCAGGGTCATGTCTGTTCAAGAGAAGTTGATACGCCATGGACCAATCAAAATCGCTATTGTTAGTTGATGGACTACGACAGGCAAATTGACAATATATAGATTTTATGGCTTGCTGATTAGTAATTTGATATGTTTCAGACAAAAATGTTTGTATTTCTGACCAAATAGAGGAATCCAATCTGTCACTTAAATATATGACGTCATAATGAATTACATCACATGTAGGTTGACATCACAATCAATTACGTCATAACTGACGTATCTAAGTCTGTTATAAAGGCTTAATAGTCTGTCAAGTTGTATGAATTGTAGGTCTTTACTATTTAATAAACATTCTGTTGAATATTTTGAAACTAATTTGACTGTGGCATAGGCAGCAGCAGCACCAAGTCAAATTAGTTTTTAAAATGTTCAATAGCTAACCTGTAGAGTTTTCTGGAAAGTGACGTTCAAGGAGTTTGGGGTTCGATCGATCCCATCACTGGCGGAGCCTAGCTACAGATGGGTGGGACATAGGTAAAACTGGATTCATCCATTCCTTTATTCCCAATCTAAATTGTTATTGTTTCCGGACAAACCTTTCACATTTGTAACTTAGATTTCTGTTTTATACAGAAATGTTTGTATTTCCACCCACAATACTTATGTTTCATGTTTCTTCCAATGCTGATTTTGCAGGTGAGCGATAAATGGCCAGATAAATAAGACTTCTACCATGCAGAGCATGTTGTTTGTCCCTGCTTTGCAAAAGTGGGAATGTTATGTTTTTGCTTCCCTCTGTGTATGTGTGTGCGTGTGGAGGGGCATCTCTGTGTGCTTGCAGATGTTTGGCTTTCGTTCGATAACTTCCCTTCTATTTGGAATACATTGATGAAACTACATTGTCATGAGGCTAGAGCGCAGCCTATTATTTTTTGGCTGTGTCCATCCATCCTGTCAACCATGTATGCTTGTACATGCAGTTTTTTGTTTTTGTTCCATGACATCGCTTCTACTTTGGGCATATTGACGGAATTTCATAGGTAGGTTGGTCTTGGGTTTAGGAAGAAAGGAAATTTTTTTGCGTTCAGTCCGTCCATCCGTACATACATTTTGCTAACCATATGTCCATCTTTATGTCTTGCCATCCACCACAGTAGCTGCAGTTGCGAGTTGATCATGTAATTTTCTCTAATGTCATACGTGTTCAGTAATTAAAATAACTTACGATACCTGTCAATTCCTTCATTGAATGTTATATACAAGGATATTGTCTGCCTTTATAGTTCTCTTAGTAATACTGCCTTCATTCTATGAGAGAGTGGCTTGTTTTAAATTAAATGTGATATAATATACTGTGGTATTTGTATGCATTTTATACTATATAGAATGATATAGCTTGTTATTAGTCAGACCTCTACATAGGCTGCCTTAGGAGAACAAAAGCATGGTCACTAATACTTCAGGTCAATCACAATAGCAAATTTTGAGTCCACAAGACAAGATTGATTGACTTATCTGTTTTGAATACTTGCTCTTTATGTACAGCATCAGGAACTGTAAATGGGAATGCACATTTTATGCAAGTGTCTATGGTTTGTATGAGTGTCTATGGTTTGTTATTGGCAAAAATTAAAATTCTCGCCAATATATCTATGGGTTCCATTACTCTGTCTCTGTCTGTCAGTTTCTGTCTGTCGGCCTGCCTGCCTGCCTGCCTGCCTGCCTGCCTGCCTGCCTGCCTGCCTGCCTGTCTGTCTGTCAGCCTGTCTGTCTGTCAGCGTCCAATCTCGCTTAACTTTTTGGTTTAGCTCAACATAATGTCTTATATTTCAGGATTGGTTCAGCCTATTGGGACTAAACTTGGACATATGCTTCTTTTTATCAATGGGAATGAGCATAATTATCTTGGGGTCATGAGGTCAAACTTCAAGGTCACTGTAAACTTGCTATAAAACTATTTTTTTATGGTTATGTTTTTGGTCTAGATCAACATATCGTCTGATATCTCGGCAGGGCTTCACCCTATTGGAATTAAACTTAGACACATATTTCGTTATATAAAGGGAATGAAGCACAATGATAATGAAGTCAAAGGTCAGGGTCATTATACCATTTGACTTGTATAAAATGCAGAATTTAAGTTACCGGTAGATTCCTCTGCTTAGCACATTTTGCCTTTATTTCAGAATTGGCCAATTTATTTGAACTAAGCATGGTCATATAGTTACCTCAACCAGTATGAGCAGCACAAATACATTCAGGCTTTGAGGTCACGGTCATTGTGATCTTGATACAAATTAGGTTTGCATTTGGAAATGAATAATTCCAAGATTTTCGCCAATATCCCGTTGGTGTAACACTGATGCCATGTTTAAATGTCTGTTTGTTTGAATATCTTGTTTTGTTTGAGTATCTGATTTGTTTGAGTATTTGTGGTTTGTTTTACAGTCTGTTCTTTGATTATCTACGGTCTGTCTGCGTGTTGGTTTTTTTATGAATGTTTACTGTTTGTACGCGTAGTTTAGTATTCATGGTATGTTACAGGCACAGTATATGTCAAGGGTTTTAACACCAAAAGGCTTATATTTGCAGAAGATAGTATTTCCTGTCTGTGGTCTTGATCAACTATACATACTAGAAATGTGTATCGTGCTTCCATGTCTTCCTATTTTCATTATAACAGGTTAATTTTAAAACCAGTGCTGTTGTTTAAGGCAACAGGAGCTTACACGAGCACTTTTCTTTAATGACAGTTTGACACCAGTATTCCTGACCTTCCACATGTTTAAACAGATTCATAATTTATGAGCAGCACCATAAAGCTCAAATATATAATTTATATGCATATATTAGGGTTGCACGATTATTCACTTTTCATAACCGCGATCATTTAAGAAAAATAATCACGATCATACGATTAATCATGAACTATATTAACTACGTCAATGCTGCTTAGAGGACGCTATTATGCTACTGCAGATTGTAAGATTATGGGTTAGGCACATGGGTATACATACATGGACAGAATACGCCAGTTGCTGATTGCAAACAAAGGAATGTATCAAGATTTTTCTAGACAGAAAACGGAAGGTAACGTATTTCGTTTAATTGTAGCCTATGCTCTAATAGAAGTCCACCCCCTAACTTTGACATATGAGCTCCAATGATTTCTTAGCAGTTTCAAAACGGCAGAACTCTGTATTAGAAGCCCACCCTCAGCAGATAATTTGTAAGAATAGCGTGTATAATAATAACAATCGTGTCACAGGGTGTGTCTACTTAAGACAGATCTCTGCCCTGATACATTTCCAGCCCCTCTAGAAGTCAATACAGGCCTTGGATTTGTAAATCTCGACCACCAGATTAATACTAATAGTAGGCCACGTATGTTCAAGATATAATAAAGTTTATTCCACAGTTTTGTAGTTAAAATGCGCTTAAAACAGTCTTGGCGTGATTAAATAGCTTCCTTATAAATATATTGTAAGACCAAATTTATGTACCAAACAAGTACGGGAGAAAATGTGCATCAATTTTGTAACGCCGATCAACATTAAATGATCCAAATTGAATTATTACGAACGACAATATAGCCGGCTTCTTAAGTTGGCGAGCCAGTGGATCTTTCGCGATGGGAGGCGGCGTGTTCTCGCGAGATATTATACGCTAACGGGAGTTTATCAAACGGGTATCCGTTATTCAGATCAGTATAGTACGCAGTTCCTATCGCGCAATGATAATATATAGAAATTCCCGAGTTCCGAGTCCCCGATTCCAGAATATTTATATCCGTGTACTCGCTCTAAAATAAACTTCAATTGGAGGCGAATCACGTGATTTGTATTTTATTCGTGATGTCATTTTATATCAAATTGTGGATTAATTTTGATGTAATAAACGACCTTTATTAAAGGATACGCAATATTTAGGCACTCAAATCAAATAATTTCACTTCCCCGGGGATGTTTTGAGGTATACATTAAACATAGGCGTAGGCGGTGAGAATTTTTACGTGAGAAAATGCATTGAATTTCCGTGGTATCAGTTCTAGAACTTTTTTGGGAAAACCATTAGCGCATAACTATTCAGAGAATGAGGAACGCGGGATAAGCGTGTGTGATTACAGCAACAATGACAAATAGCGACCAAGTGAACAATCTTTATTCATCTAAAACTAATCCTGAGTCAATACAAACAAATCAGTTATTTATTTATTTACTTTATTTAATCATTCACACATTCGGCTGATAGCCGGATGTTTGTTTACCGTGCTTGGTAACGCGAGCAGAGTTTCACAAGCGTAAAAGTGTCTTAACAAAAATTTCAACATGGCGATTATACGATTATTTCATTTTATAATCGGCCACGATCATTTTGAATTATATAATCGCGATTAATCAAATAATCGAAAAATCGTGCAACCCTACATAGATAGTAGATTTTCAATGCAAATTTACATTCATAGTTATCCACCTGTGATAGATGACAGTGTCTAGTATTCTTTACAGTCTGGAAGTTTTCCCTTCTGATTTATAAAATAAACTTGTTCAGTGTATAAAGAAATTAAAATGCTTTAGTTATATGTGAGTTTAGTTATTAACCCCTTCACCTATAAATTCCCAGTTTCCTATTTTCAATACTCGCCTAAAGGAAAACTGTTGAATTAATTTCAAAATAACAGATTAAGTGTTATATCATAAAGAATATACTTTCTCAGGGATTTTTCAGTGAAAGCATTAAGAAGCGGTCTTCCTGACAGATCATGCCTGTAGTTTAATGGTCAGGAACATCTAAATTTCTTTTTAGTGCATGTCCATTTACAGACCAACAAAATACTATTTTTGTCGAGCCCTACGTGAAGCCTTGACTGATCCAAATGGCAACCGAAATAAGGCTTCCAGCATGCACCAAGTAGTGGAAATGTTGAGTTTTTCAGTGGGGAGTTAATTCACCAAGGGCTTTTCCTATCTCAGTAAAACTTTGCAGATGTGTTTTATACCATCATTGCATCCAGTCTCCATCATAATGCAAATCATCCTCAAATGTGTCCATACTTTTACATGGTGTGGACTTTGCACCAAGAATTAGAAGAATGTTAAACGATGTCTCGACAAGCATACACACTCTAGTTTATGGTTTATCACTGAAATGACAGGCTCACTTATTTAGCCAGCCATTCCCATGGTAAATTGTAAAGAATATTCTCTAGGCCTGCAAATGGACATTTGTCCGGACTACTGTAGAAGCCATATTTGTCTGGCTTGACCTTTTACACTGAACAGAAGTTAGTGTACAAGAGGCCTATTGTAGACACCATTTTCACCCAGGTTTACTGTGAATGTGACAATGATATAGTATATTAACTCATAGCACTCTGATGTCAAAATTTAAAATTTTCAAATTAAATTAAAAAGGTAGACAGTAACATCGTCCAGCAAAATTGTTTAAAAACGTACACCAGTTTCTTTGCGACTGACACCGTAAAAGATAGAATGTTGACATCAGTGCTACGGGTTAAAGTTCATTAGTATGTATGGTATTTTGATAAATTAAATAATTTTTATATTTTCGTCTGATCGTGAGACACTGCAGGCAGTAATGATTATTTATGACTGCACGATTCATTCTGTTTGTAATTTTGCTAAATTTGAATCTGATTACAGAAGCCATGGCTCTGTATCCCTGTTTGTCCATCAATTTAGTCATCTATCAATTCATCTTTCCAGAGTATCCACCCATCATATTCAATTATGTGATGTGTAGAATGACATCATAATGAATGACGTCAATAATTACGTCACGAATGCATATTTGAAGACGGTCTATGCGTTGTTGTACAAATTGTATGTCTGTTTAATAAATATTCTGTTGAATATTTTGAAAATAATTTGGCTCTTTTACTGCCATAGGCAGCATCAGCACCCAGTCAAATTAGTTGCAAAATATTCAACAGCTTCCCTGTATAGGTTTCAAGAAATTGATAGTTAGGGCATTCGGGGATCGATCAATCCCAACACAGCGAGGTGTGGGTGGAGCTTAGCTAGTGATGGGTGGGGCCTGGCTAAAAATGGAAAGGTCCATTAACTTTAGTTTGCACCTGATGACTTCTCTTTGTCTTCCTGTATCTGAACCATTTGTGTTAATTTGTATCGACTACAGTTTATTGATATTTGAGTCAAAAGAGAAATATCAAATTATAATTTGAAAAAATATTTCTTTCAATTTAATAATTTTTTTTAAATTATTACTTTCACAAAAAGATATCCATGCTCTAATTCCAAAAATGTTGGTCCTGATTTCAGGATACTTTATTAATAGGCTTGCGCGATTTTTGCTTTGAAACATCGCGATCGATTTTATAAAAAAATTCGCGATTTTCGATTAAATCGTGGGTCCAAATTCCCAAAAGTATAAACCGGGGTAACGTGACTTGTTTCTAGAAAACGTTGAAATAAATGATACAAAAATATCACGAAATTAGAACACATTTTCATACGACGAATTCTTACCATCCTACGTCTATGTTTAATGTATACACTATATCCATCATCGCGGGAGTGAAATTATTAATTAAATATTGCGTATAGTTTAATAAACATTATTTATTTCATCAAAATTTGAGATAAAATGTCGCCGAGAAAAAAATAAAAATTACACGATGTATCAGCTTCCGCTTATAGCCTCCCTTTGTATGACGAGTTTAGGTCATTACCTGAGTAACGGGAAGACGCTAATACACTATTACCCAGGAAGATACTGTGCAATCCACATACATAGGACTTTAGCTTTGAGTAGGTATGAGTGTAACGGCGTAAACTCGTCCTTTCTTGCAGTTTATAGTTGCTTTCAGAATGTACGATTTACATTTAAGAGTAATCAACAGAACGCACAGTTCAAAATCAAACAATCTGGAATGCTGTTTCTTTATTTTCTTTAATTTGACACGACAACCGAATCAAAAAGAAGAAATTATTACACCGCCTGAAATTGCTAACTCTAGAATTAAAAAGAATTATGCTCACTGATTGCCTAACACAAGTATATACTTGGTATTTCACGACAGACTCAGGGTCTGCAGCGAAAGAAAGAAAATTATATTGCGATTCGACGGAGTAACTAGCCGGTTTTCTCAATGACAAAGGTGTTACCTCGCTATTGTTAACTTGTTTATTGTAGCGCTTTGTGTTGTGATTAGTACGGCGGGATATAAACACAAGGATCACAGGCGTGAATCGATTTTAATTGCATTCATGTACTGATAAAATGTGACGGAAATGTACACACTTCAGATTTTAAAATAACATGAAATTTTTTTCGATTTTCCGATTTTTCCCCAATTACATCGTAAAAATCGCGATTTTAAAAATAAATCAAACTTCATGATTAAATCGAAAAATTGAGCAAGCCTACTTTATAATAACCCTTTAATGGTCAAATTAGGTTAAATTTGTAAACGTACTTCCTTATTGAATGTCCCTTTACAGGCCAAGAGAATACAATTTTTGAAGATTTTCAGTGGAATGACTGGCTTGGTTAAATTTTCAAAAATTGTATTCTCTTTACCTGTAAATGGACATTTCACAAGACCATAGCAGAGGCCGGATTTGGCTATTATGACCATTAAAGGGATATGGAAAGTTAGTTACATCTCCAGGATCTGTAATTAGTTTGAGTGTAGCTTTCATGGTCATCTTGGTCACTTCCTCAGCTCTAACTGACGGTCGCTGGTTATGTCAATCTGGTCAGTTCTGCTGGAGTCACATTAACAGCATTGATTGATACACTGCTTGTACACAGTATCTATGCTTCTTTTGATTCTCATTTGAAGGTCATATGGCCAAATGTGAGTCATTGTTACAACAGAATACAGCTTTTTATGTCTAAGACAGCAATCACTTTTAGCTAAGGGGCATTAATCGCTTTTAGCTAAGCGTCTTTCAAACTGTTCCAATTATTTTGTCGCGATCAAACAAAATGAGACTTGGATTTGTAGCAATAAAAGTATACATTATGATTTGTACACCGTGTTGTTACTAAATTAGTTTAATTGGTGTGTTTCTCATAAAATTATTTAGATGAACAGACACTTGTCACATGATTCAGGGATATAAGGATAAACCTGGTAATGTCTCTCAAAAGTATGACGCGTTTGTGAACTCCCTATTTCGAAAACCCGCAAAAAATAGTTCATTATCCTGAGTTCTTGTTTTTCAAGTGGACCTTAATGAATGTGCTGAATGGTTAGAAAACACCATTCTTCAGTCAGATTCTTTTCTAAATAAGCAGCAATATTCTGTCAGATTTTTGATATCATTTTATATCAAGAGAAGAATTAACCATTTAACCCTCAAATTTGTACAAGAAAATTTAAACTTTCTCATAGAAAATATCAATTTGCAGACCAAGTTTATTTTTGAAAATTTTCTAAAATAAACTTCTTGCTCTGCAATTGGAGATTAATCTAGACCACTACAGAAGCCATTTTTGGTCAAGGAGTGCTAAAGGGTTAAGTGTCTTGCTATCCGAGTTGGTAAAAATTAACTTAGCCATCTAATGGTAAAAAATGGCTTCATCAGTTGCCCTTAGAAATGTTCATTTGTAGGCCGAGACAAGAGTATTTTCGAAAATTTACTACTGAAATGACTGGCTCAATAACCAAGCCAGTCTTGCAGTGTTAAATTAAAAATAGTCCTCTTCACTTGGTGTGCAATTGGATTGTTAATAAGCATTGTCTTAACCAAGCTTGACCATTAACCCTTTCCTGGTCATGATTTCTCAAGAAAATTACAATTTTTGCTTTGTAGATACCATTTGCAGGTGAAGACAAGACAATTGTTTTCTATTGTACCACAGGAATGACTGGCTCCGTTATCGAACTAATTGTGCCAGTGGTAACTTTTCACAAATAGTCTCTTCGCCTGGAAATGGACATTTTTCAGGACAACTGCAAAAGCTTGTTTTGGCCGGCTTACCCATTGAATCATTAACATTTCTGAATTCAGAGTCTTAAATTTCATCCTATTTCATCTACGATAGCTGGTGTTCATTTTATAAGCAATTTTGCTGCCTGTTGCTTGTGTATGACAGCAACAGGTTTCAGCAACAATGTTTCCAAAATAAACACCAGCTATCCTTCCGCTGACTCTTAACACTTAAATTGCTTGACACCATTGTGAAAAGGATTTAATTGTACCAGGATGAGTATGAACCTATACCCATTGAATTAATAAATCCAGGATCATGGATGTGCATTCTCAGTATTCATAACACACGGAAAATTCTGGTCGGTAGCACAGCCATAGATAGACAAATAAACAGGCAAACTCAAATAACAAACCTTATTTCTCCTAGTGGTAATGGACCTTTCCATTTGTAGCTATGCCCCGCCCATCACTAGCTAAGCTCCACCCACACCTCACCATGTTTGGATTGATCGATCCCTGAATGCACTAGCTATCAATTTCCTGAAAACTATACAGGGAAGCTGTTGAATATTTTGTAACTAATTTGACTGGGTGCTGTTGCTGCCTATGGCAGCAACAGCGCCAAGTCAAAATAGTTTCAAAATATTCAACAGAATATTTATTAAATAGTAAAAGCAAACAATTTGTACAACCGTGCATAGACCGACCGTCTTCAAATATGCATTCGTGACATGCTTATTGACGTCATTCATGATGTCATTGATTATGATGTCATTCTACACACCGTGTAGATGATTATGACATCATATGATGGGTACATACTCTGGAAAGGTGAATTATGAAACGGGCCACGGGGCAGAGCTAAATAGAAGGGCACTTAGTTACATCGCTGCTCTTTTCACAAAATACTCATAGGTATATGCGTTGCTGATTGCTTTGTAACTGATACAATGTATTCCACTATGATGACCTGAAGAGACTGGAAGCAGACTCAGCATTTTCCATTTTCTCTGTTTTACTGCATTAACAAGATGACATCATACTCAATTCATGAATCCATTTCCTCACTCAATCATATGATGTCATAATCAGCTACGTGATGTGTAGGCTGACGTCATGATCATGACATCATGAATGATTCTAAATACTCCGTCTTTAGGGCTTAATAGTCCAACACGTATGAATTGTATGTCTTTGCCATTTAATAAACATTCTGTTGAACATTTTGAAATTAATTTGAGTGGACGCTGTTGCTGTCTACAGCGCCCAGTCAAATTAGTTAAAAAATATCTAGCAGCTTACCTGTATAGTTTTCTGGAAATTGATTGTCAGGGATTGATCAATCGCAACACGGACGAGGTGGGAGTGGAGCTTAAGATAGAGATGGGCTGGGCATAGCTAAAACTGGAAAGGTCCATTACATCACATGTAGAATGGCGTATCTAGCTCCGTCATAAACACTGAATAGTCTGTCATGTATATGAAATGCCTTTACTATTTAATTCAATATTCTAAGCTTCTATTTATATTCTGTTTTATTTGTTGTTGTTGATTTAAATTTTATGTTCATCAGTTCCAGTATTATTTATTAATGCCATGTTTAGCTCGGATGCCTCGGAGACAGCTGATCTCGGGTGTATTCTAATGTCATATCAAATTTATCACTTAGTTTACAGTAGCTTTGATTTTGAAAACGCGCTTTATTGACTTTCAAATCAAGTCTACTAACTAACGTGTAGTTGTTTACCGATACATTATGTCCTAGCACATGCAACTGTTATGTGATCAAACTACAGTCAAACCTGTATTGGATCCACCCGCTCCACACACATTTGGCATTAACCAGGTCAGATGAATGGCTTTCTAACACCCCCCCCCCCCATCCACCCCTCCTCCTCACGTTTTAACTGCAAACCTGTAATCTTTTAACCCGTGCCCCTCTGATGTCAATATTCTATTCTTTACTATGTCAATAGCAAAGAAAATGGTGTACATTTTTCAACGATTTTGGTTGACTATGACAGCAGCATCTTCCACCAAATTTGTTGAAAAATGAACACCAGCTCATCTTTTAATTTAATTTGAAAATTTAAAATTTTGACACCCGAGTCGTAGGGTTAATGGTCAAGATTTGTCAAGAAATTTAAAATCTGTGTTCTAGTTAAAATTTCAAGTGTTCTCTTGGCCTACAAATGGACATCACAAGCCCACTACAAAGACTTGCGGTCTCTTAATGCAGGTGGTCTCCTAATACAGGTGGTCTTCATAGCAGGTTTGACTGCATAATTAGATATGAAAATGATATGAAGTTGCATGTGATATCATATTAAAGATCAGGTTATGTGATAAATATCAATGAATCTACAGCTCATCAATCTCTGAGTCACTGACCTTTGCAGCATGTATTCTGCTGCTTAGGAGAGGATGAACTCAATCTGAGTAATCTGAGCACTCCATGGGCAGTCAGATGAGGAACTGCTTTTATGTATTTACTATGCTTGCCAAAGTTCATTTTTTCCCACAGATTTGCCAGCCTAGCTTTTATCATATATTGATGATTTGTATTATTTTGCTAAAGTCTGTATATAGTAGTAAGTTTATTTTGGCCTATCGGTGAGCAGTATTATGCTCGATGTACAGTTGAATACAGGCTATAAGTTCAGCTCGCTGTGCACGTGATTTCATACAACACAAAGATCTGGGGGTCTTTATGCTTATCTTGTGTAATTCTTAAAAGCTGTTTGCACATTGTTATATGTACACTCAAGATTTTATATATAAATAGATATTTAAGCCTTGTTTGTTTTGTTTTTGTTCCATAAAGCTTAATGGTGCTGTTAAAGGATTCAATACATACAGATACTGGTAATATCAACATATGTGAATTTTCCGCAACTGGCCACTTGTATTGAGGGATCTGATCAGTCACTCCAGTATCTGATGCCATAATTAATGTTGTCAGTGGTTTGCTGACATCACAATCATAATGACATATGGCTGGGAGACATTGCTGCCAAATATCCAACAGCTTACATGTATAATTACATGGAAATTGGGATTCTGAGAATTCAGGATTAAAAGTATATAAATCGATTCCAACACACGTAAAGAGTGGGCAGAACTTAGCTAGAAATGGGCGGAGCATAGCTAGAAATGGGCGGGGCATAGCCAGAAATAGTTCCACCTCATATTGATACTTAGTCAACTGGCTAACATACCTCGTGATGCTTTGCTACCTGGATAACATTCCTCATGATACTTTACTACCTGGCTAACATTCCTCATGATACTTTGCCAACTGGCTAACATTCCTCATGATACTTTGCCAACTGGCTAACATTCCTCATGATACTTTACCAACTGGCTAATATTCCTCATGATACTTTGCTACCTGGCTAACATTCCTCATGATACTTTGCTACCTGGCTAACATTCCTCATGATACTTTGCTACCTGGCTAACATACCTCATGATACTTTGCTACCTGGCTAACATTCCTCATGATACTTTACCAACTGGCTAACATTCCTCATGATGCTTTGCTACCTGGTTAACATTCCTCATGATACTTTGCTACCTGGCTAACATTCCTCATGATACTTTACCAACTGGCTAACATTCCTCATGATACTTTGCTACCTGGCTAACATTCCTCATGATACTTTGCTACCTGGCTAACATTCCTCATGATACTTTACCAACTGGCTAACATTCCTCATGATACTTTGCTACCTGGCTAACATTCCTCATGATACTTTGCTACCTGGCTAACATTCCTCATGATACTTTGCTACCTGGCTAACATACCTCATGATACTTTGCTACCTGGCTAACATTCCTCATGATACTTTGCTACCTGGCTAACATTCCTCATGATACTTTGATACCTGGCTAACATTCCTCATGATACTTTGCTACCTGGCTAACATTCCTCATGATACTTTGCTACCTGGCTAACATTCCTCATGATACTTTGCTACCTGGTTAACATTCCTCATGATACTTTGCTACCTGGCTAACATTCCTCATGATACTTTGCTACCTGGCTAACATACCTCATGATACTTTGATACCTGGCTAACATTCCTCATGATACTTTGCTACCTGGCTAACATTCCTCATGATACTTTGCTACCTGGCTAACATTCCTCATGATACTTTGCTACCTGGCTAACATTCCTCATGATACTTTACTACCTGGCTAACATTCCTCATGATACATTGCTACCTGGCTAACATTCCTCATGATACTTTGCTACCTGGCTAACATTCCTCATGATGCTTTGCTACCTGGCTAACATGATACATTGCTACCTGGCTAACATTCCTCATGATACTTTGCTACCTGGCTAACATTCCTCATGATACTTTGCTACCTGGCTAACATTCCTCATGATACTTTGCCAACTGGCTAATATTCCTCATGATACTTTGCTACCTGGTTAACATTCCTCATGATACTTTGCTACCTGGCTAACATTCCTCATGATACTTTGCTACCTGGCTAACATACCTCATGATACTTTGCTACCTGGCTAACATACTTCATGATACTTTGCCAACTGGCTAATATTCCTCATGATACTTTGCTACCTGGCTAACATTCCTCATGATACTTTGCTACCTGGCTAATATTCCTCATGATACTTTGCTACCTGGCTAACATTCCTCATGATGCTTTGCTACCTGGCTAACATTCCTCATGATACTTTGCTACCTGGCTAACATTCCTCATGATACTTTGCTACCTGGCTAACATTCCTCATGATACTTTGCTACCTGGCTAACATACCTCATGATACTTTGCTACCTGGCTAACATTCCTCATGATACTTTGCTACCTGGCTAACATTCCTCATGATACTTTACCAACTGGCTAACATTCCTCATGATACTTTGCCAACTGGCTAACATTCCTCATGATACTTTGCCAACTGGCTAACATTCCTCATGATACTTTACCAACTGGCTAACATTCCTCATGATACTTTGCTACCTGGCTAACATTCCTCATGATACTTTGCTACCTGGCTAACATTCCTCATGATACTTTGCTACCTGGCTAACATTCCTCATGATACTTTGCTACCTGGTTAACATTCCTCATGATACTTTGCTACCTGGCTAACATTCCTCATGATACTTTGCTACCTGGCTAACATACCTCATGATACTTTGATACCTGGCTAACATTCCTCATGATACTTTGCTACCTGGCTAACATTCCTCATGATACTTTGCTACCTGGCTAACATTCCTCATGATACTTTGCTACCTGGCTAACATTCCTCATGATACTTTACTACCTGGCTAACATTCCTCATGATACATTGCTACCTGGCTAACATTCCTCATGATACTTTGCTACCTGGCTAACATTCCTCATGATGCTTTGCTACCTGGCTAACATGATACATTGCTACCTGGCTAACATTCCTCATGATACTTTGCTACCTGGCTAACATTCCTCATGATACTTTGCTACCTGGCTAACATTCCTCATGATACTTTGCCAACTGGCTAATATTCCTCATGATACTTTGCTACCTGGTTAACATTCCTCATGATACTTTGCTACCTGGCTAACATTCCTCATGATACTTTGCTACCTGGCTAACATACCTCATGATACTTTGCTACCTGGCTAACATACTTCATGATACTTTGCCAACTGGCTAATATTCCTCATGATACTTTGCTACCTGGCTAACATTCCTCATAATACTTTGCTACCTGGCTAATATTCCTCATGATACTTTGCTACCTGGCTAACATTCCTCATGATGCTTTGCTACCTGGCTAATATTCCTCATGATACTTTGCTACCTGGCTAACATTCCTCATGATACTTTGCTACCTGGCTCACATTCCTCATGATACTTTGCTACCTGGCTAACATACCTCATGATAATTTGCCAACTGGCTAATATTCCTCATGATACTTTGCTACCTGGCTAACATACCTCATGATACTTTGCTACCTGGCTAACATACCTCATGATACTTTGCTACCTGGCTAACATTCCTCATGATGCTTTGCTACCTGGCTAACATTCCTCATGATGCTTTGCTACCTGGCTAACATTCCTCATGATGCTTTGCTACCTGGCTAACATACATCATGATGCTTTGCTACCTGGCTAATATTCCTCATGATGCTTTGCTACCTGGCTAACATCTCATGATACTTTGCCAACTGGCTAACATTCCTTATGATACTTTGCTACCTGGCTAATATTCCTCATGATGCTTTGCTACCTGGCTAACATTCCTCATGATGCTTTGCTACCTGGCTAACATTCCTCATGATACTTTACCAACTGGCTAACATTCCTCATGATACTTTGCTACATGGCTAACATTCCTCATGATACTTTGCCAACTGGCTAATATTCCTCATGATACTTTGCTACCTGGCTAACATTCCTCATGATGCTTTGCTACCTATCTAACATTCCTCATGATACTTTGCTACCTGGCTAACATTCCTCATGATACTTTGCTACCTGGCTAACATTCGTCATTATAATTTGCTACCTGGCTCACATTCCTCATTATAATTTGCTACCTGGCTCACATTCCTCATTATAATTTGCTACCTGGTTAACATTCTCATGATACTTTACTACCTGGCTAACATTCCTCATGATACTTTGCCAACTGGCTAACATTCCTCATGATACTTTGCTACCTTGCTAACATTCCTCATGATACTTTGCTACCTTGCTAACATTCCTCATGATACTTTGCTACCTGGCTAACATTCCTCACTAGCTATGAAATGATATACCATGTACTGTTTATGTCTAATCATCTTGTAAATTACCTCCAACTAACATGCACACATACAACTATTATTAAGCCATCTACACCATGGCAGTGTGATCGTATGTCATCCATTCACTTTTGCTTTAAAATGTATGTCCATATTAACTGCTGGGTACATTTTAGCCAAATTTGGCATGGTAGAATTCCAAACCTAGGTAGAAATTCGATTGAAGTTATATACTTAATAGCGTACCGTCTATTCCTAGAGATGGGGGTATTATCATCGGACAGATGTAGAAAAGTCTCTACGGCTTCAGTGGATGAAACTACTGATTGGGCTGATGATAGAATTATTGACTGACGGATGAATATAATTGTCTAATACCAGTGATAAGTGTCAGATTGACTGCTGGACTTGAATATTCCAGGATGGGTCGGTTCACTAATTAACAAACTGACCGAGGTATTGACGGACTGACTGACAGCCGACTGACTGACTAAATGATTGATTTCCAGACTAACTGACTGACTGCGCAATTGTCTTCATTGACTACCAGACAGCTTTTCAGACTAGACTTTACTTTTAACTTTTAACATAATAACAAGTTGACAACACTAAGTCTTTCTATCATATATCTTTCCTCTTCATGTAAATTTAACAACAGCATACAGACAGTATTCTCTTGGGCATCACCCACCAACGATGTCCTCAGGCAATATAAAACCTTAAGTTTCCACAATGACCATGAGAATAATTAAATATAGATTATGCAAGTGACAGGTGGCATTTGACAACAGGTTTTCCAAATTTTCATACAATCTCAATGTCTACATACACACCTACTATCAATTTAAACCAGAACATTTAAAATAAGATGTCTTTTGTTATACTATTTCGGCATGCATCAACTGGCTCAGACCATTCAAGACTTGTCTACTGCCACTAATCACAAGACAACTGTTGTGGTCATTCATGTGTAGCTTGATTGTGGCACGTAGTGTTTCCTGGTAGGTTTCAACTCTTCTAACTGGAATTTTGATTGATCAATGTTTGCGGCGGGCATCATGGAAAATCAGTTAAAAGCCTACCCATTAACCACTTGGAGAGAAAGATGACATCTCCACGCCGGTCTCCTCCATAAGTACCAACTTTGTTGGGAAACCAAGTCATCAAGGATTTCGGGCTCACATCCGCATACAGAGGCAACTGATTATGTGCAACATCTAAAAGGCAAACCTTAGGTGCAAACTGTGAACACTATAACATCGATATTACATGCATTCAAGAGACTAAAGTAGCCAAACACTCAGAGCAGCAACTACAGACAGGCCATAAGCTAGTGTGACAGAGCAAAATTATGCATCACCCCAAGGGAGATAATTCTGGGAATTAATTACTATATATTTAATTTACTCACTGTGATCATGAAGCCATCGGATCCATTGTATATATCCATTGTTTGGTTAGAATGCAACATTTATTTTTATTTATTTACTTTTTTTATGTTATTTAAAACTTCAACTTATGTCTAGGCTTATACCTAGAAGTAATAGCCACCATAATATAAAAAAGAGGTCCAATGGACCTGTATCGCTCACCTGGAACATTGGCATTTCAACTAATCTTACTAAAGTTTTACATCCATCGGTGTCACTTCCAATGACTTTCAGTCAAATGGTTTAGTTTTCGAGATATTGACAACAATCACTGGACTGGTTTTTTTGCATTAGTGATTTTGAACAATGTTTAAGTAAAAATAGATGATATCAGTGCTAACTACAGATGGTTTCTTAACTGTCTTACTGCTGCAAGCCAGTGCAGCCAATAATTTCAATTTTCAAAAGCTCTTCACTTGTTGAATATTTTGAAAACAATTCGACTGAAAGTTGTTGGTGGCTTAGCCACCAACAATTTCAGTCCAATTGTTTACAATATATTTATCAGGTTCAGAGATATAACCTTTGGAATATGTCGTCTGCAAAAACTCAGTCAGACGGTTATTAGAGGTTTAAATACAATTGAAGAAAATGGTCTCTAAAGGCAGGTAGGTGGTCTTTATAGCAGGTTACTCCCCACCACCACACAATCCATTTAACACATGCGCATCTGGCTGAATCACCAATTCTACTTCGAATAATACTTACCAGATGTACTATTATGATAATGTCTATTATCTAGTCTAGCTCAAAATAAACAATTAAAACTCCGCACTCTCCTGGTCCTGCCCATGCTGTGTCCGGGAATTACCATAGCCCCAGGTACCGAGTCAATTCCCAATCACAGTCAGATTCGTCTATTTTGCTGACTTTGATAGTCACGTTTTTTCTAACTAGCCAAATTTACAAATTTGAACAGAATTTCTGACTTGTGAGACTTCTCTTACGGCATCATGGAGGAAAAAGGAAAATCATCTCAGGGGCAGGTTGTATCAATCTAGAATTTATACATTCATGCCGTAATGAATGATTGAAATTTCCTTAAATTGGCACATTGCTTTAAAATTGTAGCCATTGTTGGAGTCGGCCCGGTACCCTTTACTGTTTAAGCCTTATGCGGGTACTCGGGTAATTTCTCTTACGACTCGGTTCCTTTCAAGATGGATGCGCTCTAAGCCAAGATGGCGGTGCCCATGAATTATGTTTGCCTTCGGCTTGGCGTATCTATGCTCTCTGTTGGTGCCGATCTTTAGTCTTCACTTCATTGATGAAGGTGTTTGTAGCGATCGGTACATCTTTCTTGGTTATTTTAACGGTTAGTTAATTTTCCAAGCCGTGTTTATTAATTTTCACTCTAAAAAATTTCAAATATTTCCTGCCTTGAAACTTGATTATCATTAATTTAAGAGAAAGTTAATGTTTTTAAGTAATTCTATGATTACAATCAAGTCGTTGTGCGTGTTTGCTCATCATTCATGTCATGTGCAACATTTTAATTCTTGCTTTGTGTTCGCAGAGGGCTAAAGGCCTTGACACCTTATGTATCAAATGCAATCGGTTCATGAAACAGAGATTTGCTGGTCACCACTGCGTAGCTTGCGCGAAGTGCAAGGTGGGAAGTCCATGCGATGTTTGCGTGAAGTGGTCATCGGAGTTGGTGGCGGAGTTCGACCGTGATCGGCGTGCGTGTCTGGACAGAATCGCGAGGGACAAGGCAGACCAGGCGGCCAACAGTGGTTTGGAGGAGCGCCTGAATGAGAGGATGGACTCGGCTTTGGGTGTCTTGGCGGCCCAGTTTAAAGCCATGTTTGAGTCCCTGCAATACACGATCCCGTTGATGCAGACTGATGCAGGACTACCTTTCGGTGGTCCGGTCACTGCTGCGGAGGGTGTTGCACCTGTACCTCCTGTTGCATTGGCTCAACAGCCGACGGCAGAGTAGGAGGAGCTTTTGCTCATGGAGGATTCTGGCATGCCGGATCTTTCTGTTATGGCTGTAGCCAGTACGTCCCAAGGCTCTCCTTTGGGTTACGTACAGGTTTGCCAGCCGGGTGGTGATGTCGACGTTCCGTCGGGCATTTTCCATCCAGATTTTGTTCAGACCGTGCTGCCGTTGGAGTTGTGTTTGACGGCTTCGGACGGTATCCCGGCGCCGGTGGCTACGGGCTCTGTCGGGTTTCCGTTGCCCACCGTTAGTAATGCGGCTGTGATCACGGCTCCCGTGCTGGAGCCGATGGATCTCAGTGAGTCCGTATCCGGTGAGTTGCTGGATACTGGAGCCGCAAGTGCATGGTCGGCGGGCATTGTTTACACTAGTAAACAAGTTCGCAGTCCTCAGCATGGATCGTTGGTGTCTGACTCGTCCAAGGGCGAGAAAGAAGATAAAACGGCATTCCCTTGTTGGATGAGTCGTCATTTTCCACCGAGGCTGAATGGGTGCAGGTCCTTGAATGGATGTCCGGCCATTTAGGGTTGGTGTCAGATCAGGGATCTCAGCGCGATCCGGCGATGGAGCGGATGTCAGAGCGAGTGGCTAGCGCTCTGTCCAGTGGCTCTTCGGCCATGCCTGCTCTGCCTTTGGATACGTTGACCTCTGACATGTAGGTGGCGGCGTACCGTATGGTCCAGCCGGACTTTACTTTACCAAAGGCCCCGAAAGGGATTAGGAGTAGGGTCCGTTTTCCGGAGCTTGCCTATCACCAGTATGCCCGGGTCCCACGGCTTTGCGTCGGGGAGAGGGAGGCGCTGAATAGGCCGTTGGCTGGCAAAGCTAATTTTCCCAGACTAACAAAGATCCTTTCAATGAGCTGACCCTCATTGAGGATGCAGCGAGGGCTGCCATGGCGGCGCTCTCACGCGGTTGTACCGTCCTGCAGGGTATGCTGACCTGCATGGCGGAAGGTGGGGGTAGTGCCAGAGGCTGCCCCCGGAATTATCCGTGATACCATGCGCCTATCTCAAGATTGCCTGGCCAGGGTGATCACGAGATCATTGGCTGAGCGACGGAGAATGGTTCTCGATTTTGTAGAACCAGGACCTGAGATGAGGGCTGCGTTATCTTCCGCGCCATTCATTGGTCCAGGCTTGTTCGGCGGCTGAGCATGGCAAGCCTTATCCAAGGTCGCATCAATGGTCGCGGAGCAGGAAGTAGTCGGCAAGTCGGGGAAGTCGACGAAAAGGACTCAGCCGCAACAGTCCTACAGACAGCACCGCCAGGAGCAGCAGTCGCATCAATGGTCGCGGAGCAGGAAGTAGCCGGCAAGTCGGGGAAGTCGACGAAAAGGACTCAGCCGCAACAGTCCTACAGACAGCACCGCCAGGAGCAGCAGAGGCAGCGCCAAAGATCGCTCTTCCGTCCTTCTGGCCATGATGCCCATCAGCCATCCGGCTCTCAAGGTCCTGGTCGTTCTTCATACAAGTCCTCTAGTAAGAGGCCGTATAAGGAGGACAGGAAGGGTGGCGGTTCCGTTCGGGCCGCGGTGGCTACCGTAAGGATAGCCGTGGTGGCGGTTTCAGACCGTCATTTGCCAAGAAACCACGGGGTGGCCGTGGGGGATGGTCCTGATGGGTTTCCGGCGGGATCCGCTCCGGTTACAACAGGAATGAGGGGTGTCGAAGATCTTCACATAGGCGAATTAGCGTTGTCTCGTACAACATCGATCGCGAATTGTGTGCAGATTCCTTCCGTCGGAGGCAGACTACAACTGTTTTCAAACAAATGGGAACAGGTTGTGCAAGATTATTTGGTCTGTCAATGGTTAAGATACGGATATGGTCCGGACTGGCTCATCCGTCAATCGTTAGTTCCGTTAACTTCGACTCCAGTATGGACTCCCGTTCCAAGGGAATCCGATCGTCTGAGGCCTTTTTCTTTCAGCAGAAGAATGCGATTCACTTAGTCCGCAATCAGTCATCCCCAGGCTTCTATTCAATGATGTTCCTCGTTCCGAAATGCACCGGAGGGTGGAGACCGGTTCTCAATCTCAAACCGTTAAACACGTTTATTGTGTCACCAAAGTTTCAGATGGAGACTGTAGCAGCAGTGATGTCGGGTTTGAGGAAAGGCATGTGGGCAGTGTCGATAGATCTGAAGGATGCTTATTTTCATATTCCAATGTCAATTCCTTTTCAGAAATACCTTCGCTTTGCATTCCAAGACAATGTTTGGGAATTCAATGCGCTTCCATTCGGCTTGACCACAGCACCGAGGGTCTTCACAAAAGTGGTCCTCGCCATGACTTTCTCAGGATACTGGGTTTACTAGTGTCTCTGGAGAAAGTGGTGCCTTATGCAGCACTCATCTTCAGTGGTGGTTATCAGAACAGAATCTCCTGCGAGGTGTTCCTCTACAACCTCCTCAACCACAGATGTCCATCTTCACAGATGCATCGATGATGGGTTGGGGAGCGGTATTGGACAATCGATCAGTGTCAGGGGATCGGGCCAATGCGCAGAAACATATCAATGTTCTCGAACTATTAGCGGTGGTATTAGTACTTCGAAGGCTTGAGAATTTAATTCGGGACAAGTGTCCTAATAAGGACAGACAACTCAACAGTGGTGTCCTATTTGAACCGCCAAGGCGGAACGAGGTCACCATAGTTGTGCATGATGATTTGGAACCTTCTGCTGTGGTGCCAAGAGAGGAATATTATTCTTCGGGCAGCACATATTCCAGGAGGACTGAACATCCTAGCAGATGCACTCAGTCGAAGGATGGTTTGTCGTCCGACGGAATGGCAGCTCAACCAATCGGTAGCGGAGGTTCTATTCAAACATTGGGGCAAACCAAATGTGGATCTATTTGCGATGAAACAAAACGCAAAGATGGTCACATACGTGTCACCGATCCCGGACCCACTAGCCTTGGCAGTAGATGCACTGGTGATGAGTTGGAAAGGAATGTACGCGTATGCGTATCCTCCAACGAGTCTCATCCCGAAAGTTCTGGCAAAGATAAGAGAAGGGGTATGCTAAGTACTACTGATCGCCCCTCATTGGCCAGGCCGATCTTGGTTTATGGATCTGCTGGACCTTCTGGTCTGCAATCCAATCCCTCTTCCAGAACAAAGGGATCTAATCACTCAGAACAAGGGTGTGTGTCTTCACGACAGACCGGAAATGTTCAAATTGACTGCATGGATGTTGTCAAGCAGCGTGCAATTGAGGGTGGCTTTTCTGAGCAAGCAGCGAAGTTTGTCGCTTCAGCCAGAAGAGGGCCAACCACCAAAACATATAATTATAGAATCAACAAATTTGCAGAATGGTGCCAGGGAAGAGATATTAATCCCTTGTCTGCATCTGTTCAACACGTAGCAGATTTTATCTGTCATTTATACGAAGTTGACAAACTTGTACCTTCAACCCTAGCAGCATATAAGTCTGCATTAGTCGTTCCCAGTCTGGCCATTGAAGGAGTGGAGAATGATACTTTGAATGAGGTTATTAAAGGAATGAGCAATCTGCGACCTAGACAGCCAATTCCTGTCCCAGCATGGAATCTATCTCTTGTTCTACAGGTTTTAGGGCATGCTCCCTTTGAACCGATTAGATCTATAGATATTAAACTGTTAACTATTAAATCAGTTTTCTTGGTTGCAGCAGCATTGGCGAGAAGGAGAAGCGAAATTCATGCGCTATCTGCCGAACAAGACCATTTTGTCGTCACGGGTGAAGGTTTAAGACTACTTCCACGTCTTTGTTTCCTGGCAAAGAATCAGTCACTTAAATATCCAGGTCAACCGATCCAATTTGCCAAGTTTAGTCGGACATGACCCAAACTCTTCTGCTTGGTGTCCTGTCAGATGTCTGAAAATGTATAAGAAACGTGCTGAGGAGTGGAGAAATGACCCGAAATCTCTGTGGTTATGTCTCAAAGCTCCTCATTTGCGCGCCTCGAAAGATACTATTTCTCGTTGGATAGTTGACGCTATTCAAATGTCTCACAAAATTGCAACAGGAAAGCAGGTTGATCGTGCGAACGTCCATCAGGTCCGAGCATTAGCAGCATCATCGCCCCTTTTTAAGGGTGTCTCATTAGAGGAGGTGATGTCTGTAGCACAATGGCATGCCAAGTCGTCATTTACTGATTTCTACCTTCGCGACATCTCCAGCGCACTTAATCCAGTAGCCGTCGCCAATTTGTCGAACGTTAGTTAAGCCACATCCGACCACCACTTCACAAACATCGCACGTTACTTCCTCCTGCACTGAGCAAGAGCCATGCACATGACCAGTGAATGACCGTGGATTGGGCCGAGCTCCTGGGATGATCAAGAAAGATCAAGCACTCAAAATGGTGAGTGTTTACATTAATTAAGTGACTAACAATATATTAATATTTACTTAGTCGAAATATCAGACTGGTTAGGTAAATAGTCTGGTATAAGAGTATACTTATCCTCTCAAACAGACATTAGACTCATTCCAATTTGAAAACTTAATCGATATACTGATATTTTTTCAAAATTAGAAGTTGTAGTAGCTTCTTTGCACTCTACTGGACTGCCCTAGCTGAGACTTAGGGCTGACAGGGGTCTGGTGGGTGTTGCATCTTCATTGACAGCCCTCTGGATTTTGTGCGGACAAAAGAGAGGGGGGAGCGCGGTCTAGACCATGGAAGTTTAGCACTCTATGAGTCAGATGGCAGAACCCAAGCGTATGCCAGGGTTCTAGTCTCTTCACAACCTTCTCTGTTGGATGGTAGATGAGTGCTGGTTCGAGCCTCACCTCCTCCCACCGGTATTTCTTGGCTGTTGAAATCCGGAGTTTATCATAATAGTACATCTGGTAAGTATTATTCGAAGTAGAATCAAAAAAGCATCTGATTTTGTTTCTATGAGAATTCTTAATACTTACCAGATGTACTATGGCCCTCCCTCAGCCGCCCCGCTGAGGTGAGGCTGAGCTGCTTTCGCTGTTTGTCAAGGCAAATATAAAACGAATCTGACTGTGATTGGGAATTGACTCGGTACCTGGGGCTATGGTAATTCCCGGACATAGTATGGGCAGGACCAGGAGAGTGCGGAGTTTTAATTGTTTATTTTGAGCTAGACTAGATAATAGACATCATAATAGTACATCTGGTAAGTATTAAGAATTCTCGTAGAAACAAAAGCGGATGCTTCTTTGAGTTAGCAGCAGAGGTAGGGTGAGCTGGAGTCGATTAAAAAAATAATTTGACTGAAGTCATTGCTGCTTTAAGCAGCAACAACTTTCACTTCTGCCTAATGCAGCAACAACTTTCAATCAAATACATTTCAAAATATTTTTAAGAGCATAGATGTCAGAGCACATAATACATATCTTAAATATTTCGGCAGTACTGGAAAGGTTAATCCGTTAATTGGAATTTAATATCTAGTTTGGCAATAAAATCTGACATAGTGATAAATCAATGGACGGTGGAAACAAACCTATATTTTCCCTATGAAAGTGAGACTGCAAATATTTAAGGAATGGTAACTCTAGCATTTGATGTCCTATCAGTTTCATTTTCACATCACAGATATTAGATGCCGACATTAACATTGTGACCAAGATTGGTGTCAATCCGTCAAGAAATAACAAAATGAGCCGCCATTGCTGGTGAGGCAGACAGACAGATGGATGGATGGACATACAGAAGACAGATGGGGTCATCGCTATACGACAGCTGACTGACAAGTAAGCGGAGTTAAGAAAACCAATTTGGGCTTCAAAATTCATCAAATAAAAAAATAGAATATGGCAGCCAAACACACTAAAATTTTATTGGTCCACGGCGGTCATGTTTTTTCCCGATCAACTTCCCATGAACAAACTTTAATGGCCCTTAGTCCATAATCATATTCCCAAAATTTCAGCCCGATCCGTTCAGCGGTTCTGCAGAAGTCGTTTTCACAAAAACTATGTCATCCAAGATGGCTGCCGAACCATTTGGCCAATCAAGTTCCTTCGAACAAACTTGGTTCAGCTCTTGCCCTATATGATATTTCGTGAGTTTTGAATCGATCCACCAAGCGGTTTCGGAGATTTTAAAATTCATTTCATAAAATCGGCCAAAATCCAAGATGGCCATCGGCCAAATTAGCCGATCAGCTTTGTTTGAACAAACTTGGATCCCTATGCCCTAAGGATACTTCCTGCCAAATATAATTGAAATCGGCCCTGTGGTTCTTGAGAAGTCAAGTTGACGGATGGACGCCGGACAAACGATGGACGGTCGCCATGGCATAAGCTCACTTGGCCATTCTGGCCAGGTGAGCTAATAAATTGATAAGAAGCGAATCTTATACCGCATTTAACTGGAAATAAGGGTTGTGTAAGCTGTTGCTGTCAATTATATAACAGCAACAGCACTGTCTATGACAGCAATGGCCTTCAGCAATGGTCTTTACAAACTGTACAGCAGGCTTTCTAATAATGGCTTTGTAACAATTAATCTCTAGACATTGGTGTGACAAGGGTTGAATAGGCAGGCTGAAAACTGTTGCTGCACCTGACAGTAACAGATATCGTCAGCAAAACTATTTTCAAAATGGTCGCCACCATGCTACAGGCTATCAAACAAAACTTGTGAATAACGCAATACTGAACTAAATTTATTGCTAGAATTAATTGGCTTTAACCCTTTAACCCTCAAATTTATTCAAGACAATTTAAATCTTCTCAAAGAAAATGTCCACTTGCAGAACAAGAGAAGACTATTTTTGAAAATTTATAACTGGAATGACTGGCTCGGTCATCGAGCCAGTCATTCCAGTGGTAAATGTTCAAAACCGTCTTCTTTTAGTCGGCAAATGAACATTTCTCAAGATCACTACAGAAGCCCTTTTTTGCTGATATGAGTGTTAAAGGGTTAATGATGAATTAATTAAATAAATCTTTTAGAATCAGTATGTGAATATGGTACACTTCATCAGCTCACTACCTCACAGGGTATTAATTTCATTTCAATCTTGGGAATTAGAGTTGTGGTTTTAAATTACAAGATTAAATGTTTTCCTATGCTGGCTAAATATCTAAGATATGTATTGTGTGTGCTGACATCTATAACTTTGAATATTTTGATATTTATTTGACATAAAGTTGTTGCATTCTAAGGCAGCAATGACTTTCAGTCAAATTATTATTTTGAACTAGTGAACAACTGCTGCTAAGTGAGTTTGGTCACTCTGTCAAATGATTACAAGGGTTTTAAAATGCAGTTAAACATGCTACGTGTACTAAATGCCAATTTTACTACATGCCGCCAAGCTGTTTATCTGATAGATTCAGAAATGGCATGGTTGAAATCAGCATACTCATAACCCTGTACTAAACAAATTTTGGCTTCAAAATCCATCAAATAAAAAAATCCAATATGGCCGCCAAACATGCTGTATTTTGATTGGCCCACTGCGGCCATGTTTTTTGACAGATCAACTTCCCTTGAACAAAGTTTAATGGCCCTTAGTCCCTAATCATATCTGCCAAATTTCGACCTGATTCCTTCAGTTGTTCTAGAGAAGTAATTTTTGCTAAAATTAGGTCAACCAAAATGGACGCTGAACCATTTGGCCAAGCAAGTTCTCTTGAACAAACTTAGTTCAGCTCCTGCCATAGATCATATTTCATGGGATTTGCTTCAATCCACCAAGTGGTTTCGGAGGTTTTAAAGACGTTTCTAAAAATCGGCCAAAATTCAAGATGGCCGATCGGCTTCGTTTGAACAAATTTGAATCTACACCCTAAGGATGCTTCCTGCCATATATAATTGAAATCGGCCCAGCAGTTCTCGAGACGTAGACATTTTAAATTTCCCATTGCCTTAGTATGGGAGCTTTTGGTCGGAAAATGATCGAAGATGGCCGCCAAACCGTTTATCCGACAGCTTTGAAAATTGCAAATTTGTGATCAGAATACCCTTAAAACATATATAAAACCAATCTCAGCCTCAAAATCCATCAAATAAAAAAATCCAATATAGCCGCCAAACATGCTGTATTTTGATTGGCCGGCTGCACCGTTTTTTGACTGATTAACTTCCCTTGAACAAACTTTAATGGCCTTTTAGTCCCTAATCATATCTGCCAAATTTCAGCCTGATCCCTTCAGCGGTTCTGGAGAAGTCGTTTTCGCTAAAACTAGGTCAACCAAAATGGCCACTGAACCATTTGGCCAATCAAGTTCCCTTGAACAAACTTGGTTCAGCTCTTGCCCTAGATCATATTCCATGGGATTTGCTTCAATCCACCAAGCGGTTTCGGAGAAGATTTTTAAAAACATTTCCTAAAATCGGCTGAAATCCAAATTGGCCACCTGCCAAATTGCCCGATCGGCTTCGTTTGAACAAACTTGGATCCCTATGCACGGGGATACTTCCTGCCAAAGATAACTTATATCGGCCTAGTGGTTCTTGAGAAGTCGTTTAAAGGAAAAAGTTGACGGATGGACAGACGGACTGACGACGGACGGTCGCCATGGCATAAGCTCACTTGGCCATTTTGGCCAGGTGAGCTAACAAGGCAGAATTCTTGTTGGAGTATTTCAGGAGTCTAATAAGCACTATTCAATAGCAATTAATTAGGCGTCTGAATAGAGTATTAACCCTTGTCTTCCTCCAGACAGCCACACTCTAATAGGAAAGAGTGTAGTGGTCAAGGGGACAAAAGGGTTAATTCAATCACAACTCCATGGCCCGTGGTAAGCAGATTAAGATATCATTAGACCTATAATTTTGACATATATATATTTTTTAATAGTGCACAATCTTACAGATACAAGCAGGTCTGTTAAGCCACAGCCTGTATTGAAATAGCATAATGCTAGGGCAATATCTACCCTATAGCACAACGTATCAATTAACAGGTTCTAGTAAGGCCACCCAGTAGGCCTGATTGGCATAAATCTCTAAAATAAACACCCTTTAGAAATGGAAACTGACTAAATAGAAATTACAGAACAAGCTTACAGCGGTCTATTCAGAAATCTTGTATAAGCATATTAACTTTAGTTTGTCTTCAGCTAAGGATATTCCAAACATGAATTTACCTGTCCGTAACTCGGTAGTAACCTTGTTTAAATGGAAACTGTCAAAGTAACCAGGTTTCCACCAATGAAGTATGTTGGAGAGTTATCAAGAACTTCTCCGACCAATCAAATGTCAAATTTGGGAAATGGTAATGACCACCGCTTCAGGATTAAGTTAATCTTGGTGACGAAAATGCTATATAAGCGGGCTTGATTCAGAGACCAGTATCAATAGTCATCTGAATCAAGAAGAGAAAACTAAAACTTGTATTGAAATAGTCACCGAGATTGGTTCTACTTCATATAGAGAACCAACCAAGCAACCTAAAATCCCCCACCTCACTAGCACTCATGGAGCAAAAACAGGCCACATACCGGGGTTTAGACTTTGTAATCGGACCAAGGATCTTAGGCCATGTCATTATTTTTGGATACATCCGTGATCGCGTTGCATTCATCGACCTGGCTATACCCACATGAAAACACACCACTACCAAGTGTCATATAGTCAACGCATACGGCCCAACTACGGAAAAAGCCAAAGAGAATCCAGCAATATTAGATTCCTTCTATGCAGAACTTAGATCCGCCATTACAATCCCAGCTACATGGCAACTGTTCATGTGTGGAGAATTCAACTCCAAGCTGGGTAAACTCGGAAATGTGGACAAAGGTTCATGACTTGGCTTATGTATGGGGGAGATGCACTGGTGGCATTCCTTATTTCCAATGGTCTATTTGCCACAAATACCTCTTTCAAACACCCATGCCATCACCTGACAACATGGACTGGACACATTGCTGATCGCAAAGCCCCAAAAGGTTCTAAGGCTACAACAGCTGTCTTCAACCAAATAGACTTCATACTATGTAAGACGGAAGCAAAACCCCTACTTTGGAATGCTTATTCCTATGGAGGCAGAGATCTCAATTCTGACCACAAGCCAGTCATTACACGCCTTCAGATGAACGATCTCTCCCTAATGTATGAACGCCATACCAGGCAAGAGGGTAGAGTCGCCTACAATCTACCCAAGCTCATCAGCGACACTGACACTCAAATGTCATATGAAAAGGCCCTCAGGGAGCAGATAGCTAACATCGATGTCAGCTCCAATCCAAATGAAGCCCTAACCAAAATACTGAAATCTGGAATCATCAGCTACCAGCACCATCACAAGGTGTTTTTAACCCTTATGACTCTGATGTCAATATCCTGCCTTTTACTGCGTCGATAGCTAAGTAACTGGTGTACATTTTTCAACAACTTTGGTGGACGATGTTGCTGTCAAATACAGTAACATCTTCCACCAAATTTGTTGAAAAATGAACACCCGTTCATCTTTTATTTTAATTTGAAAATTGTTAAATTAAACAGCAGAGTGGTAGGGGTTAAAAACAACTGAACTAGGTATACTGACGACCCTCTAGTAGTAAAACTGTCATCAGAGCAGAAAGCGTTAGAGCTGTGCATCTATCAAAGTGGTCAAAGTGAAGCCCGCACCAAACTGCGCAATAACATTCTGCGCCACATTAGCGAACACTTAATGGTGCATATTCACAAATTCGCAAAATTGTTAAAATTGTATACCTTTATAAGCTTAAATTATGTGAATATGTGTAATGAAAGCAAGCAAACTAAAAATTGGGAATCTCTATGAATGAACAGAGTTCACCCACATATACCTATCTACAAAGCATGAAACTAAAGAAAATCTCGAACAACTTCGTGGCGTCGAACCATGGAGGAAAAGTAAAATCCTGGGCTCACTGCTTTGTAATACTGCTGACAGTGCTGCACGCTGCGTCATGGGGAACATAGCTTTACAATCTTTCTGGAAGCTATGGATTCGTAGATCAAAGATATAAACTATATAATTCTACCCTTCTGTACTTGTCAACTTGTGTACATAGAATGTATATAATTAAGTTACTAATTGTGTATCGTCATCATAGATTTGTGATTGTGCTCAAATTTGACAAATATTCGCATTTAGAATAATCATGGATTAACTAATTGACATATATCCTTAACAGGGCAACCTGGGTGTCCTTGATGCTGTAAAACAGCTGGGCAGCTCTAGATAAACTCGATGTCTGCCACCGCAAACACCTACACGCCATCACTGGACACTGATGGCCAGACAGCATAATTTCCAATGATGCACTATACAAAATGTGTAATACGTCGCCACTCTGTAAAAGCCGCCCAGCAAAGATGGTCCATGTTTGGCCATGTGCTAAGGATGCCAGAAGACACACCAGCACAGAGCCTTGGAATTCATCCTACTCAGAGCCAGAAAATACAAAGCCAGGAGAGGAGTCATTGCATAAATCTGCTAAGCGTGCTATGAGGGGACTTCAAGAAAGCAGGACTCAGTACACTCAAGTCAAGAATGGACCTGAGGAAGCTAAGGATTTTGGCCGAGGACAAGACACATTGGGCAAGAGTGAAGGACTGATTGCAGCTGTAGGATGTTTCTACTATTACAGCCACAGAATACAGTAATCATACATTAACCACTTGGCCGATTTCAAACAAACTCGGTTGGGAGGACCCTAGAGTGGCAGAAGCTGTATACAGAATTTTGATTGGTCAATTTTTGGGTAGCCATCTTGAATTTGGTGAAAAATGGCGGGTAATCGTTTAAAACGCCACCTCATTAACCGCTGGGGCAATTTCAACCACACTTGGCTGGAAGGTTACTGGACTGTTAGGTTTCATAACAGATCTACAGAATTTTGATTGATCAATCCTATAGGATGCCCACTGATAAATTCAATGGAAATTCTGAATGGTAGTTACGGAAACTATCACTATAGGGTCCTTTTTAGCCAAATTCAGTTGAAACGCATCGAGCGACTAAGATGAAATTTGACATTTTTAGTACATTTTTCATAAAATCTCAGATTTTCACCCAAAAAATTGACCAACCAAAATTATGAATAGAAATTCTGGAGCAGGGTCATTTCTAGACTAATTTGGTTGAAATCCAGCAAGCGGCTAAGAAGGAGATGCATTTTGACAATTTCCAGTAAACAGGCAGTTAATGAGTAGCATATTTTCGGGAAAATCCAAGATGGCCGCAGAACAAATTGACCAATCAAAATTCTGTACACAAGCTCTGAAGAACATGAATCTAGTGTCCTTCCAGCTGAGTTTGCTTAAAATTGTTCATTTCTTTATGAAGAGTACCGTAGTCTTTTAACTGATTTCCTGAAATTAAAAAAAAATCCGATGACCACCAGAAAAATTTACCAATCAAAATTCTGTATATAAGCTCTGAAACCTACGAGCCTAGTATCCTTCCAGCCAAGTCTGGTTGCAATTGTCCAAGCAGTTAATAAAGAGTATCATTTTAAATGATTTAATGCCATTCAAGATTCTGTATACAAGTTCTGAAGCAGGGTTCTTCTAATTAGAGTTGTTAATGAGTAGGCTTTTAACTGATTTCCCAAAATTTTCAGAAAATCCAAGATGGCCACCAGAAAAATTAACCAATCAAAATTCTGTATACAATCAGAACCTACCAGCCTAGTATCCTTCCAGCCAAGTCGTCCTTAAATTTCCAAGCAGTTACTGAAGAGTAGTGTTTTAAATGATTTCCCGCCATTTCTAAAAAAATTCAAGATGGCCACTGTAAAAATTGACCAATTAAAATTCTGTATATAAGCTCCGAAGCATACCACTCCAACGTCAATCGGCCAAGTGGTTAATGAGTAGGCGTTTACCTCTTTTCCAGAAACTCAGACAATCCAAGATGGTCGCTTGAAATTTCCATAAATTCTGACAAATCAATTTTGTGAAAGAGCAATGGGGGGGGGGGGGGGAGAGTATAGTACATGAACATAGACAAAATGAGGCAGTCATTTGGTGAAATATTTAATATTATATAGTGTTTGCAAAACCAAAATAGATCAACAATTCAAAATATCCATTATATATTCTTATGTTCATTTTAGTCTGTTATTGATATATTGCCATATTAGTCCTATTTAGAGCCATACGCGAGTTTATCTCTAGAGAAAGGTTGCATTGTTGCGCAGGTCTATGACAAGTAAATCAAAAATCCAATATTACTCCTATAATTATGAACAACATATGATTTTGTTAGGTTTGTTCTAGAGATCATAAAAGACTAATACATGATTCATCCTGAATTCCTCAAAACATGGCTTCAAGGTGACCAGCTCAATCCTTTAATGGTCAGAGAGTAAAAAAGGTCTTTTGAAATGTCCTTTTGTATAGCAAGACTATTTTTGAAAATGCACAGCTGGCTCTATAACAGAGCTAGTCACTCAAAATGTAACTTTTAAAAAATAATCATCTTTTGGCCTACAAATGGACATTCATTAAGCAAAATTTTGTTTAAAAAAAAAAAATTCTCGGCGGTTAAAAGAGTAGCCGATTTGAACGAAACTGAAACTCATTTACCACTTTCAATCCTCTCTATGCACAAGATATACCCACATGTAAAAAGATATTCAGAATGCTCAGTAGTTTGCCTTCAGAATGTTCAGTAGTTTGCCCTAATGGTTAATTTGAAATTGACAAACGCCATAAGCTTCATGGGATGTAGAGTCAATCAGACTAAATGCATAATTACAAAGTAATTAGAAATATTTGACTAAGCAATGCACAAACTCTTTCTTTATATTTTCATGCTAATGGTAGAATATAATGTATTTTGTAATTTATCCCTGCCTTTCCTGCTACTTGCAGCTGTGTTACATGGCAACTTTCAAAATAATTATTTTCATTTGGCATATAAATTTAGTTTAACCCTTTAATCCTAGAAATTCCAGTCTCCCAATTTCAAGACGCCTATAAAGGGAAGTGGTTGAATATTTTGAACTAATTTGACCGGAAACTATTGCTGCAAGAAACAGCTCCCAGTCAAAATGATTTTTAAAATTTTCAACATAATATTGCCTACATTATAAATAACGTCATTTCTGGTATGTGGTGTTAAAGGTCTGTATGAGTACAGCTCGCGGATGGATCATCAGGCTCCGTTTCCAGAATGTATACCATCCTTTCTGCTACCGACTATGATGATGAACATCGCGTCGTCAGTGGATAATGGTTAAAGGGAACAAAAATTAGTATATTAGTTTGTTTACTGAACATGCATATTTGCTATGACCAGATGGACGCTGGATAGTTAACTATAGTTAGTGGGTAACTTGATTCACCATTGAATAACTATTGCAGAAAATTTGGAGGCGGGTACTTGCGCGATTACGTGATTAAATCAAAAATGACAATTATGTTTTAAATCATGAATTTATGAGTAAAAATTAAATAATCGAATAATCGTGAATATTTTCTATTGCATAAATTATTCAAAACCTAACTTTCAATTACTTTTTAATGCGATCGGTCATGAAAAATTACATTTTGCTTAGCGAATGTATGCCCATTTGCAGGGCATACATTTTCAAAAATACTCTTCTCTTGCCCTGCAAATGGACTTTTCTAAACACCATTGCAATTTTCGTCATTGATTTTCTTTTGTTGCTATGTCTTGGTAATTTGTATTCAAGCTGATTAATCAAGTAATCACAGTTATTTTTAGTAATCAATCGCAATCACTCTACGCAATAATTGCACAGGTCTAGCGGGTACCAGTCTCGATTAACCCTTTCTGGCGTGTGCTTGGATGGCCTACGAAGATGGGTTATTTTTGTCCACAAAGATGCAAAGAAAGTGTCCACATGAGATGCAGTGTGAAGGAAATGGGTGTGGGAAACATTGACATACAATAGGAAAGCATATTTACACAGCTATATGCATTTATTAGTGGCAAGCGAAGCCTATCCACATTTTGGATTTTGCGGCAATTTTGTACTAACCATTTGCCTGAGCTCGGTCGGCTGGTTGACAATAGTTAACTAGCTAGTTAACTATTTCAACTCCAACTGGGATTTATCCAACTATCGTTAACTAGGGGTTGCCAGTCGAACTTGACGTAGACTACTACCCTGTATTATCACATATTCTAATCATTGAACAATAATCATCTTAGAAATACTGCACCATCTTACAGCTTTATTAACATTTCTCAAGTAACAAGGTGAATATCAAACTAATCTCTCTCATTATCAAGCCGCGGTGTGCGTGTTCACCAGTTACATCAGAATGACATGGAACAAGAAACTGTTCTGCAAACAACTTGGTGCAATAGATATTTTAAAGAAATCCATATGCATGGATTCATATGCACGTGGTCCCTGTGAGCGCCTCATAGAAATAGCTAGCATAATATACTACACAAATGATCCTTTAGCGGCTTTCTGTAGTGTAAAACGAGAATGGAAGACTAAACTATCCCTAGTATTTTTTATTTGTTCCATTCAATACTTGAATAAGAATTCACCTTTCCAGAGTATCCATCCATCATCAGACCTCGTATGATGTCATAATCAGCTCAGCGCGTGTATGATGATATCATAATCACTACGTCGCAAAGGGTTCCATATAGACCGTCATCAAATCTCAAATGGTCCGACACGTATGAATTATATGTCTTTGTAATTCTTTGCTATTTAATAAACATGCTGTTGAATATTTTGTAACAAATTTGACCGGGCGCTGTTGCTGCCTTAGGCAGCAACAGGGCGCTGTTGCTGCCTTAGGAAGCAACAGCACCCAGTCAAATTAGTTTCAAAATATTCAACAGCTTACCTGTGTATTTTTTTGGAAATTGATAGTCAGGGTGTTCAGAGCTCGATCGATCCCAACACCAGCGAGGTGTGGGTGGAGCTTAGCTAGAGATGGGCGGGGCATAGCTAAAACCGGAAATATCCATTTAAGTAGATTTATTGGACACCTTATTTTACTCTCTAATAGTCATGGGCGGTGGTGATAATATTCCGACCACACTTCCACCTATGTCAGGTTCAAATTCTGGTGTTAGCACTAATCATAAACATGTTTATATGACTACCGCGTCAAGACCTACAAGCCCCAAGGTGCCGACAGTTCACTGAGTGACTCCATTCAAAATTTTAATTCAGGACAAATTTGTGCAATTGAAATGTAGAAACGTTATGCGTCTTCTCACATGTAACAAAAAGTGAATAATATTGTAATTTTATTATACACTATATATTAGCCAATGAAATGGCAGCATTTCTACCATGTGACTGTCCCATAAAATACCATATTGGACTCTAAAAAGGTACACCTATATACATCTAAATCCATGTTTGTACTTAAAATCTATAAAATCAAAAGCTTCAATGATAAATTGACTGGTTTCTGGTAACCTTGATCTTTATGAATTGGCTTGTAAACAAACCTGAATGACATTAACCTTTCAATAAATTCTGCCAAGTTTCAATTTTGCCATATAGTTATACACCTATATACATCTAAATCCATGTTTGTACTTAAAATCTATAAAATCAAAAGCTTCAATGATAAATTGACTGGTTTCTGGTAACCTTGATCTTTATGAATTGGCTTGTAAACAAACCTGAATGACATTAACCTTTCAATAAATTCTGCCAAGTTTCAATTTTGTGACAGATGATGTCATCAATTCACCTTACATAATAACACTGCTATTCAAATGAACAGTAGCTGATATGAAAAGGTGAAATTGAATAAGACTGACAATTCAGTAGTACAAATGGTAAACAAAAAAATATCATAATAGTAAAATTATTATTATTTATAATTAATATTTAGATAACAATCCATATAAAACATAATATACAAAATGTCAATCAATGCAGATTGAAGCACCCGTGGACAGTAACAAACCTATACCATGGTGTTAGCAAAATAACAATGGCAGTTTTGCACTGATAGACCTTAAACGCTACTAAGACTGCTTGGAAAGTCTGCCTAAGCACATCATCATTAGGCCCTTTAATATAAAGATCTGTCAATCAAGGTTTGTGTTTAGTGACTGTCCATTTGCAGACTAATAGACGACTATTTCAGAAAATTTATTTGTTAAAATGTTCTTTTTCTACAAATGGCCATTGCTCAATACCACTGCAAAGGCTGATTTTAGGCCTCTCACCCTACCAGACCAGAAATGCTAAATTCTTTATGATGTAATGAATATTTGGTACAGTTGTCTTGAAATTTCAGGGGTTAAAGAAGACTATTTAAAAGGAATCTTCATTGGAATGACTGACTTGCTTACCAAGCCAGACATTCTAGCGATAAATTTTCAAAAGGTTTTTATCTTGGCACGCAAATGTACATTCCTCAAGACAACTGCAGAAGCCATTGTGATCATTAAAGTAGAACGTCTTGAGAATGGCTCTCCAAGTGTGATACCAGCGATCGAAAAGAAGAAAAGAAGAAGATTAAAGTACTAACAGATAAGGTTTCCTTGGCAGGACAAGCAGACTCCTATAGTAAAGGCATACATTACAAGCATACTCCTACAGTAAAGGCATACATTACACGCAGACTCTTACAGCCAAGGGCATACATTACACGCAGACTCCTACAGTAAAGGCATACATTACAAGCATACTCCTACAGTAAAGGCATACATTACACGCAGACTCCTACAGTAAAGGCATACATTACAAGCAGACTCCTACAGTAAAGGCATACATTACACGCAGACTCCTACAGTAAAGGCATACATTACAAGCATACTCCTACAGTAAAGGCATACATTACACGCAGACTCCTACAGTAAAGGCATACATTACACGCAGACTCCTACAGTAAAGGCATACATTACAAGCATACTCCTACAGTAAAGGCATACATTACACGCAGACTCCTACAGCAAAGGCATACATTACACACAGACTCCTACAGTAAAGGCATACATTACAAGCATACTCCTACAGTAAAGGCATACATTACACGCAGACTCCTACAGCAAAGGCATACATTACAGACTCCTACAGCAAAGGCATACATTACACGCAGACTCCTACAGCAAAGGCATACATTACAAGCAGACTCCTACAGTAAAGGCATACATTACAAGCAGACTCCTACAGTAAAGGCATACATTACAGACTCCTACAGCAAAGGCATACATTACAAGCAGACTCCTACAGTAAAGGCATACATTACAAGCAGACTCCTACAGTAAAGGCATACATTACAGACTCCTACAGCAAAGGCATACATTACACGCAGACTCCTACAGCAAAGGCATACATTACAAGCAGACTCCTACAGTAAAGGCATACATTACAAGCAGACTCCTACAGTAAAGGCATACATTACACGCAGCCTCCTACAGTAAAGGCATACATTACAAGCAGACTCCTACAGTAAAGGCATACATTACAAGCAGACTCCTACAGTAAAGGCATACATTACAAGCAGACTCCTACAGTAAAGGCATACATTACAAGCATACTCCTACAGTAAAGGCATACATTACAAGCAGACTCCTACAGTAAAGGCATACATTACAAGCAGACTCCTACAGTAAAGGCATACATTACACGCAGACTCCTACAGTAAAGGCATACATTACAAGCATACTCCTACAGTAAAGGCATACATTACACGCAGACTCCTACAGTAAAGGCATACATTACAAGCATACTCCTACAGTAAAGGCATACATTACAAGCAGACTCCTACAGTAAAGGCATACATTACAAGCATACTCCTACAGTAAAGGCATACATTACACGCACTCCTACAGTAAGTCTTCAGAAAATTGTATTCTGTTGGCCTGTAAATGGACATTCCAGAAGACCATTAAATGGTTAACTGTCTGACTGCTGCAAGCCACCAGACAATAATTTCAAAAGTTGTTGGTGGCTTAGTCACCAACAACTTTCAGTCAAATTGCTTTCAAAATATTTAGCATATCGAGAGTTAAATCCCATGCAAAATGTAGTCTGCAGAAATTCAGCAGGCAGACAGTTAATAAAATAGTGATATTATTCATGTTTCAATCAAGAGAACCTACCACAACAGCAGTCTCCAAATATGATGAATCTAAGTATTCTTTTGCGCAATTTGAAGGTTGTTTGTATCAAGATACTGTCCACTTATTAGCAAGAACAGCCAATGTGCCAATTCAAATAATGCTTCAATAGTTACTTAACGCTCTAATGGTCACGACGACAAAAAACAGCTTCTGAAATGACTATATAAGACTATTTTTGTAATTTTACCGCTGAAATAAATGGTTCGGTAACCAAGTCAGTTGGTCTGTCGATTGAAATTCATTAACTGTCTCGCCGCTGCAAGCCACCAACCAGACAATAATTTCACTGGTAAATAACTCTGGACCTCAAATATTTTGAAAACAATTTGACTGAAAGTTGTTGGTGGTTGAAGTCATACGGCTAAACAAAACAATTTCTTGCTAAATCCTGACCATTAAATAGTTAATGATTCAGTGATAGGATAAGGTGCAATTTTTAATTAAGGACCACACCGAAATGATTTTTTGATGAAAAGTGTGTGCGCATGTAAAAATGATGGCAAAGATTTAAATTTGTTAAAATAAAATAAAATATTCAATTTATCTTGGATTTAGTCATGCAATCTTGAATGTTTGGCTGTAAATACTTTTATTAGTGACTACCAGCAATAACAGCTGTTAAATTGTATGTATAAAATTCCTATATTGCTTGAAACTAAGATCAGTAGCAATAATTTTACTGAAAAGCTGCAAGGGTGTACTTAAGACCATCAAAACGCTATCACAGCCATAATCCCATCACCGAACATAGCTGAATGCTGACTGGGCAATAAAATTGCTAATGATAGGATTTATATCAAGTTTACTCATTAGTAGTTACTGATAACAATAACAACATTATGTAACATGTTAATATATAAAATCGAAACAAAACCCCCTTAATTAACCCTCCAAATCTATGAATCAAATACAATATATTGTCTATAAATATTTTGTAACTCATTTTGACGCTTTTATTCAAGAAAGTTACTTAACTACTGTAGACACTACCCTGAAAAGTTTTGGCACCATCCCATGGGGCCCCTGAAAATGGAGCTTTCCATTTTTAGCTATGCCCCGCCCATCACTAGCTAAGCTCCACCCACACCTCGCCGTGTTGGGATTGGTCGATCCCCGAATGACATAGCTATCAATTTCCTGAAAACTATACAGGGAAGCTGTTGAATATTTTGTAACTAATTTGACTGGGTGCTGTTGCTGCCTATGGCAGCAACAGCGCCCAGTCAAATTAGTTTCAAAATATTCAACAGAATATTTATTAAATAGTAAAAGCAAAGAATTTGTACAACAACCATAGACCGTCTTCAAATATGCGCTCGTGACATACTTATTGACGTCATTCATTATGATGTCATTGTACACATCACGCAGTTCATTATGATGTCATATGATGGGTGGGTACTCTGGAAAGGTGAATTGTGTATGATTGTATGATTCTAAGTAGTTTACAGGTTTTTTACACAAAAATACCTCCAAAATCTAGCACAGGCCCACCATAATTGACAGTTGTGTCAATGGCCCCTTCTCATTTCAGCATGGATGAGAAATACTGGTCGGGAACACCAGATTTTAGTATGTGACCGACCTCCACACACACACACCCCTCATTTCAGCTGGGAACCCCCAGACTAGGGCTGTTCGATTATGGCAATAAATAATCAATTATGCTGTCTGGAAAATAATCGATTTAATCGAATAATCGATTATTTAATCGTGAAACATTGGAGGTAACTACATACTAGTGAGGGAGGGAGGGTGGGAGGGACAGAGTATAGCTTTCTTAAAATCAATAGTAATAATAATAATAATAAATAAATAGCTAAAAATTCCGGATTTTCGATTAAAATAACAGAATACGCAATTTCGTAAATTGGTTCCTAGTTAGATTACCTCAACTAAATAGGCCTATGAAAAGACCGCAAGAGGACAGGCTATATGAACCAGTCCTTTGGTTGGCTGAATATGAGGAACAGCCCCGCCCAGTATAATGAAGTCAATTTGGAATCCATTGTTCACTCGTTTCCATTGGATAATGGTTTTAAGAAACTGGCGCGTACGCCCAGATTTTCAACGCAGTAAAGAGGTGCCAATATAATTTTAACATTACAGATATTAACTTTTAATTATATATAGCTCGCCCGTAGCACCTATCTACAACGTTTCCCTATTTTCCAGCATTGGAAAAGCTGAATATTTTTAAAATCATTTGATCACGGGTGGAGCAACAGCTTTAAGTCAAATTAAGTTACAGAACAACTGGCAGAATTCATGAAAATTTGTCAGTTTTGTGCATTTTTTCACAAAATGTCCATATTATTTTTATTTTTATTATGATATAGATTTCGGCCGTAGTGCCTATTTACGTTTCCCTATTTTGCAGCATTAGAAAAGTTGAATATTTTGAAAATCATTTGACTACAAGTTGTTGCTGCCTTAGGCAGCAACAGTTTTAAGTCAAATTAGTTCCAAGACAATTGTTAGAATTTGTGAAAACTTGCATCAAGATTTTGTGAAATTACTATAAAAACACTAATTATTTTCATTTTTTCGCAAAATGATCACCAACACTTCAGCCTATAGCCTATAGCAAATACATTCTTCCTATCACTGGCGTATCAAGCAATTACTTATATAAACATTCGCATGCATGGATTATGACTCCGGAGGTGCGGGATTGAATGTCAGGAATAGATGTTTATACAACTACCTTGCTAGAACAATCAAACCATCGATACATTAGCTGTCTTACAAGACTAAACACTAAATTATGCCTGATTAAAATAAACAATTGATTTTTGTACGATTAAATCGATTTTTTCAATTTTTCGATTATTTTATTTTACACTAGATTATATAATCGCCAGGCAAAATAATCGACTATCGATCAAATATCGATTAACCGAACAGGCCCACCCCAGACTTCAGGGTGTGTGGTCCCTGGGACCTCCAAAATTTAGATGCCATAACAAACACTGCACTGATCATAGTCAGAACTAAGTACCCAGTATGACTACTACATTTGTACTCTATTTACTTTATCATGAAGAGTTACGTCCCTTCACAATAATGGTACGTTCAGATTAGTGATTGGGCAACTAAGTGTACATGTCAATTTTCAATGGGGATTTAAAAAAAAAAGTAAATTCCATATATTTTTTCTTCATCACGTTTAAGATTGCGAATCAAAGGAGAATAATAAGTTTGTTTACTTTGTCACAGCCACCATTTTTGTAATCGGATTATATTAATCTTTTCCCATTCAGTTAGAGTTAATAACATCATATACATGTGTGTATATACAGTCACATATGTGTGAAAGCCCAGCTTACAAAGCACCAAGGTCTCCTAACACAAGACAGTTGCTCTAGGAAATATCTTTTTGGGTCTTTTATTTGAATATAAATATACATGTATCATATATCACATTGATGCCGTATTATACACTAAATAGAGATGGCTAAAGGTATGAATAACACAGCTATCACTCACTTAATTATCACTCAAGTGACTTTTATTAAATCTAAATTCTGGAAAAAAATGGTTTCAATGAGGATAAAAATAAAACTTGTTACTCTATTTGGCAGCAATGACTTATAATGTGCCAGTAGAAAGTAACCCTTTAACGTGCATATCAGCCAAGAATGGCTTATGCAGTGGTGTTGAGAAATGTTCATTTGCAGACCAAGAAGACTATTTTTGAAAATTTACCACTCAAATGACTGGCTCGATAGCCGAGCCAGTCATTCTAGTGGTAAATCTTCTAAAACAGTCTTCCCTTGATCTGCAAATGGATATTTTTCTTCAAAGTAAATTAAATTATTTTTTTATCAAATTTAAGTGTTAACGGGTTAATAGTGTTGTCATGTACTGTATAATTATATCGCATAAATCTACTTATTGTCTTTAAATTGTTTTCTGCTCTTGGCCTGCGTTGTTAATGTCTCAATCTTCTTAATGATTCAATGGTCAAGCCTGCCAAAACCAGCCTCTGCAATAGTCTTGAGGAATGTCCATTTGCAGGCCAAGACAATATTTTTAACAATTTATCACTGGAATGCCTGGTTCTTGATAGCAGTCAGTCATTCCATCAGTAAATTTAAAAAAGGTGTTCTTTAGACGGCAAATGGATACTCACTGAACAAATATTGAAATCTTTGTAAGCAATATTGACCACTAAAGGGTTGAAATCTTTTTTGCTCGTTAAGCCTTTTGGACTGTCTGACTTAATACCAAGCCAGCTATCAATAATAAGCCAATATAAACTTGAATGTCAATGTCAGTGATATAGATCAAAATACCGAGAAGATCCAGTTCATTGACAGAAAAAATAGACATAAAGTAACTTAAAGAAAAGCCTGATTAACATAGATAATATTATGGTATAGTATGTGCAATACGGTTAATATGTGGTGGAGACAATGATATCTGTATAATAAATATGCTTTATAAAAAAGTATACACGAAATAAAATTAAATGTTTAAACTCTATTAATGAGATATGGCAAATTGTCAATGATGTAAAATTACTTTAAGTAAATACATTACTGACCTAGGCAGCAATGGATTCCATTCAAATTATTTTTTTAAATAGTCAACAGCCAGGATATTATTTCAGTGCTGAAATGGTCAATATTTAAATTATATACACCAAAATATTGAAGAGGTTGACAATCCCAAGATGCTATTGTTGATTGTACTTGCTAACAATATACATTAAGTAACTTTATTAACGTTTTAACAAGTTACTATTTTTCATGTGACCACTTCAAACTTGAAATAAATAACCTATTTTTAATTACAATTACAAATCAAAATTTGAAGAATTTAGTTTTGCAATTACCTAATCGTATCATCATTAGTCACACATGTATTTATCCAGACAAGCAAGATGTGAGCAGATTGTGAATTTTAACAGCTCTACAACTAGCTATTCATGTCACATATACACCACAGAAAACAAAATGCTACAATTAAGTCAGTTACTGCTTAATTTCAATATCAATCACACCAAGCCCCTCCCCTATATTACTGCCAATCCTAGCTATCACCAAAATCAAGATAAAATAAAGCAGGTTGATTAATTCTTACAGCTCTTGAGTGATGGTGGCGCACCATTATCCACTTTCCTGCACCGTCTAAAGATGACAACAGGTTCGAGAACGGTTTTCAAAACGAGCACCGTTATCATTCTTACAGGAACTAGATGACTATTCACCAGTAAAAGAGTTAATATAAGTCGATGTAAGTAGAAGACTCATCAGTGAGCGGAACACGTGTAGGCAACACACAGTATTTCAGGCAGCATTGCATATAATAACAGCTCATTAGTCATCTCTAGACAACTGAATTTTCTACTTTTTAAATTCTATCACATTTCATATAAATGGTGTTCAATTTGGAAATAACGTTGCTGTCTAAGCCAAAATCTTTCAGCAAAATTGTTTCCAAAATGAAGACCAGAAACTGGCCTTTCTTCTAGTGTATCAATTGACCTTTTGACATCAGTTTGATCATGGTTAAATAATCTAGAATGGACACGCTATGACAGCTGGCATATTGCACTGCAAACAATTCATTAACCCTTTCAGCGACAAATCCCTGAAGAAGTAAATTCTTTACGACATAAAACTTATTCTGTTGAATATTTTGAAATTAATGTAACTGGAAGTCGCTGCTGCCTATGGCAGCAACGGCTTCCAGTAAAATTAATTTCAAAATATTCAACAGTTTTTCTGCATGGTTGTTTTGAAAATGAGATATGAGGACTTCATCGGTGAAAGGGTTAACTTAACGTTAAGCTTAAATGCCTTCAGTTAGCAATACATTGCATTTTACTGGAACCGCGTTCTCAATACTACACATATCAAGCAAGATATGGAAGGGGTAAGAATAGCTGATGCCTTTATGTAAATTTAGTCTATTGATGATATCGTTTCAACATTTTGGTTATCGTTGCGTGTGAGAAATAATGGCACACAATAGATTGTGTGTATATACGTCCGCAGCTTTTTAATGTCGTCTGCTGCAAGCCACCAGACAATAATTTCAAATAATAGCTCTGCATATGCTGAATATTTTGAAAATAATCTGACTGAAAGGTGTCTTTCAGTCAAATTGTTTTCAAAATACTCAGCAGGTCCACAGTTAGACCCCATGGAAAATGTAGTCTGCAGGAATTCAGACAGTTAAGAGCAACATTAGTGATTAACCATTTGATGGACAAGTCTGTCAAAGTCAGCCTCTGCAGTGGTTTTGAGGAATATTCACTCAACAGTCCAAGAAATAGTTTAACAAAGAAATTACCAATCCAATCATCAGTAGGGCTTCTCTTGGTCATTAAATGGACATTCACTAAGAAAAAGTTCCAAGTTTCTTGACCAGTAAATGGTTCAGGACCAGAAGAAGCACATTAACCAGGCTACAACTTTGATGTCAAAATTGTTTATTTTCAAATTAAATTAAAAGATGAACTAGTGTTCCAACAAATTTGGTGAAGGATGTAGCTGCTGTAGACGTCCACCTAAATTGCTGAAAATGTAGACTAGTTTCTTTGCTATTTCCACAGCAACAGAAAGAATATTGATATCAATGGTAAGGGTTGACGTATGAAGAATTAACAATAAACACCAAAGTTAGTCTTACGAGTAACCACTTATAAACAATGTTATCATTATTGCTGGACTAACATCCCTAACACAACTTCGAATATGACTTTTTTACGCTTAACTTAATGCAATATACATAAATTACCCATTTAATAAAGAGTTGATATTTAAATATCAGAGAATCACACAACCATATCATGCCAGCAGAGGATATCCACCATCTGTGACTGTGACATGAATGTTCACTTGTTTCTAACTCATGCTGTTCATCGTCTAGCTGTCTTTCTTATCATCTCCAGACTCATGTTCATGTGCTGCAAGCTTCTTCTGCAGTGACAAATAAAATCAACAACAAAAATTGAAAAAAATCACCAGTTTTGCATTAAAAAACGGTCCTTCAAAAGGCACATCTGCTTATCATAACTGAAGCATATACCAAGTTTCATTACATTATTTTAAGTGATTCTGTATGATATGTGTGTACGAGAAAATTGACAAAAATCATGAATTTTTTTATTAAAATGCCCATTTTCAACCAAAATTTTAGTCCTATAAAGGTGAATCCTTCAAAGGGTATATCTACCCATCATAAAGAAGCCACCTGCCAGGTTTCATAAAATTATCTTACGCAATTCTGTATGATATGGATGGTGTTTATGAGAAAATTTACGATGATCATGTCGATAGTCACTTACAGGACTGGCGGTATGATCAGCGAACGAAAAGAAGAAAATTTACAAAATCGTGGGTTTTTGCATGAAAATATTGGACCAATAATGGTGAATTCTTCAAAATTCACATCCGCGTATCATAACTGAGGCATACAGCAAGTTTCATTACAATATCTGAAGCGGTTCTGTACGAAATGCTGTTTACGAGATATTGTGGATGGACAGATGGACGGACAGACATGGTGTTTACTATAGGGCTTCCGCATCGGAAATATGCTTTGAAATAATATCCTGGAATTCAGGTATTGGACATTGTGGCAAACATGTCATTAACACATAGAATTTAAAATGTTAGATGAGTTTTAAGGTTTTCACAGGGGATAAATCTGGCAAATATGGGCAGATCTTGAAGAAACAAAATCATGCCACTTTGTCTCCACAAAAAATTCAAATGTAGATTTAAAGACCGAGCAGACAGATGGACAGACAGACAGCATATGCGACCATATATCACACTCCATCTGAAGATGGCTGTATGAAACGAATTGTCTATAACCCAAAAATTGCACACAATTTCCCGGTATAAATTCTTTATCAACTGTTCGAGAACACTACACGGCCTAACCCTCCAATCTCAATGATATGCCTTTAGAGATGGAACATGCAGATAATGTTGACTTTATCAATGAGGAAAAAGGTCCTGTTGATACACTACTTCCAATAGCTGCAGAACAAATCAGGACTGCAAAGATCTTCGTGAGTGAAGCTAAAACATAATTCACTCAGTTATACTTATCCGACACCACAGAAATGAATGATGGCGGTAACCTAAAGGAGTTCAGGATGCTCACAGTGGGCAAGGCACAGTGAAGAAGGTTGAAGAAAAACTGATTGTAGCTGAAAGAAGTTTTTACTTGTTCAGATGCAGGACACAGTCACTCATCATCATCATCATCATCATCATCATCTCATCATCATCATCAATTCTTGCCACTTTATGCTTATGCTTAATTATGTCCATTCCCATCATCGTGGGTGTGAAATTATTACCCAAGACTACCTCAACACTTAGAGTGAGTACTCACCTGTGGCTAGAACTCGGAAATTGCTATTTATCATTATTGAAAACAAAGAAAATCAAGCGACCTCAAAGCTTTGATCCTATTGGCTACTGCACTGATGTCATTCTTTTAAGTCATGCCAGGTGACCATTAAGTGTCACAGTGACACAGTCCACATAGCATTATTGCATGATGGTGGCCAAGTACAACACTGTAAATCCGGATACACATAATAAGAACTAACTGTGCATTGACTGGAATTAGTTTCATACAACGAAGCTGGGATCGCTTAATTTTTTTACTGCATTTTCAAGCAAACCGTTCTGTGAATAGTCAACATCATATGATTGATTTCATTGGCTAATCAAACAATGTGTCAGAAGTCTCTTTTAACCCTTTAACACTCATATCAGCCAAAAGCAGCTTCTGCAGTGGTCTAGAGAAATGTTCATTTGCAGACCAAGAGAAGACTATTTTTGAAAATTTAACACTGAAATGACTGGCTCCATAAATGATCCAGTCATTCCAATGGTAAATTTTCAAAAATAGTCTTCTCATGATCTGCAAATGGACATGAGAAAATTTAAAATTTCTTGAACAAATTTGAGTGTTAAAGGATTAAGTAGAGAGACTATGACCTGGTTGTTATTATTAGGCTACTACATATACTCACTCGGTAGAACAGTCTGTTCTAGACATAACGTGTGTGTGTATGTGTGTGCATGTCCAGCACTGTATCTTAAAACTTAACACTATTTGGCTCAAATTTTAACACGGCCATGGATCTTAACATGTTAGAGGATTAACAAATTTTGGTTGTAAGCTGAATAACACAAAAATTTCTGAGCCAGATCGGATCAAATTCTCGATCTATAGACATCTTAAACTACTGGTCTGGTTTGGCTCAAATTTTAGAATAAACTAAGCTGCCACAACTTTGGGAGCAATTTGAAAAATTTTGGGACAGAAATGGGAGGCTGAGAGTGTACAAGCTCCGATTGGTCTTGCTTTAAATTTGCAACAAAATAAGTTAACACTTTTTATATTATATACCTGTGTTTCCTCCAGTTCCTTCATAAGTCGGTCATATTCAACATTGGTCGCCTGGGCCTGCTTCTTCATGGACTCCAGATCAAGCTGAGCATGGGCTAGCGCTACAAGAATTGCAAAATCGACACTCGATTAACAGAGAAGAGTTGATGTAAGTTGATAATATATGTTTAACGAGGGTAGATTCCATTTGACTGACTAACCATAGTTACAGTACAGCTCAGAGTTAACTTAACATATGAATGGGTCTGAAATGTGTGCATGATGCGTTGAAGGCCCGTTTCCAACGCATCGGTTTTAAAAACACTATGCATTTACAACGCATTTAGTTAATTTTTTGGATGCATTTAAAATAATAAATATTTGCGTTGAGAACGAGCATTAAATGCGTAAATAAGCAAGTTTGAACTTGTTTGATGTCCCCCAGAGATAGTGCCAAATGCGTTGTTAAAAGCAAAACGGGACAGACGCCAAATTTTAAATGCGTTTAAAAGATTCATATGTGCATTGCGTAATACCCGCCGTCCATTCCAACTACCCGAGATCCAATCAAACTTAGTGGACATAATATTAACAAGAATTCCGCGAAATTAAATGTCTCGCCTGTTCCCTGTTTGTCACAGTTACCTTGACCTTCTGTCCTCAATGTTATCATGCTGCTTCCTAACATTATAGGTAACCAGGTTTCCAAGTTGTAATAGCCTTAACCAATGCTGAAATATAAGCGGAAAAGTTTTGCTAAATGCAAAAACTTAATGTTGAAATAGCAGAGTTCTATATCAAGCTTGACCTTTGACCTTGTGATCCCAACATCATCATGTTGCATCCTATCATTATAGGTAACCGTGTATCCCAATTTAGATGCAAGAGGCTTAACCAATCCTGAAATATAAGCCGAGACGCTTTGCTAAACGCAAAAACTTAATGTTGAAAAAGCAGAATTCTGTATCAAAGTCACAGTGATATTGATCTTTGACCTTCTGACACCAACATCATCATGCTGCTTCCTAACATTATAGGTAACCATGTATCCAAGCTTAGTTGCAATAATCTTAACCAATCCTGCAATATAAGCTGAAAAGCTTTGCTAAATGCAAAAACTTAATGTTGAAATAACAGTTCTGTATCAATGTCACATTGACCTTTGACCTTGTGATGCCAACATCATCACACTGCTTCCAATCATTATATGTAACCATGTATCCAAGTGAAGTTGCAATAGGCTTAACCAGTCCTGAAATATAAGCTGAGAAGTTTTTCTAAACGCAAAAACTTCATGTTGAAATAGCACAGAGTTCTATATCAAGGTCACAGTGACCTTTGACTTTGTGATCCAAATTTCATCCTGCTGCATCCTATCATTATAGGTAACCATGTATCCAAGTTTACTTGCAATAGGCTTTACCAATCCTGAAATAAAAGCTGAGAGGTTTTGCTAAACGCAAAAACTTAATGTTAAAAAAGCAGAGTTCTGTATCAAGGTCACAGTGATATTGACCTTTGACCTTCTGACCCCAACATCATCATGTTGCATCCTATCATTATAGGTAACCATGTATCCAATTGGATCAGGCATTGCTGAGATATAAGACAATAACCTTTGTTTAGTGCAAAGACCTAACGTAAAATATTAACAAAGATTACACAGTGACTTTTGACCCCCATAACCGTGACCGCATGATGTCTGCACCAGCATGCTGATTCCTTTCGATGTATATCTCCATATACCCAAGTTTGATTCCAATTGGATCAGGCATTGTTGAGATATAAGATAATAACTTTTGTTTAACGCAAAAACTTAACGTAAAATATTAACAAAGATTATAGTAACCTTTGACCCCATAACCTTGACGTCATGACTGCTTTATCGGTGGGATGCTTCCATTCAATGTATATCACCATGTACCCAAGTTCGGTTCCAATTGGATCATGCTTTGCTGAGATATAAGGCAATAACCTTTGTTTAACGCAAAAACTTAACGTAAAATACTAACAAAGATTACAGTGACTTTTGACCCCCATAACCTTGACCGCATGATGTCTGCACCAGCATGCTGCTTCCTTTTGATGTATATCACCATATACCCAAGTTTGATTCCAATTGGATCAGGCATTGCTGAGATATAAGGCAATAACTTTTGTTTAACGCAAAAACTTAACGTAAAATATTAACAAAGATTACACAGTGACTTTTGACCCCCATAACCGTGACCGCATGATGTCTGCACCAGCATGCTGATTCCTTTCGATGTATATCTCCATATACCCAAGTTTGATTCCAATTGGATCAGGCATTGTTGAGATATAAGATAATAACTTTTGTTTAACGCAAAAACGTAACGTAAAATATTAACAAAGATTATAGTGACCTTTGACCCCATAACCTTGACGTCATGACTGCTTTATCGGTGGGATGCTTCCATTCAATGTATATCACCATGTACCCAAGTTCGGTTCCAATTAGATCATGCTTTGCTGAGATATAAGGCAATAACCTTTGTTTAACGCAAAAACTTAACGTAAAATACTAACAAAGATTACAGTGACTTTTGACCCCCATAACCTTGACCGCATGATGTCTGCACCAGCATGCTGCTTCCTTTTGATGTATATCACCATATACCCAAGTTTGATTCCAATTGGATCAGGCATTGCTGAGATATAAGGCAATAACTTTTGTTTAACGCAAAAACTTAACGTAAAATATTAACAAAGATTACACAGTGACTTTTGACCCCCATAACCGTGACCGCATGATGTCTGCACCAGCATGCTGATTCCTTTCGATGTATATCTCCATATACCCAAGTTTGATTCCAATTGGATCAGGCATTGTTGAGATATAAGATAATAACTTTTGTTTAACGCAAAAACGTAACGTAAAATATTAACAAAGATTATAGTGACCTTTGACCCCATAACCTTGACGTCATGACTGCTTTATCAGTGGGATGCTTCCATTCAATGTATATCACCATGTACCCAAGTTCGGTTCCAATTGGATCATGCTTTGCTGAGATATAAGGCAATAACCTTTGTTTAACGCAAAAACTTAACGTAAAATACTAACAAAGATTGCAGTGACTTTTGACCCCCATAACCTTGACCGCATGATGTCTGCACCAGCATGCTGCTTCCTTTTGATGTATATCACCATATACCCAAGTTTGATTCCAATTGGATCAGGCATTGCTGAGATATAAGGCAATAACTTTTGTTTAACGCAAAAACGTAACGTAAAATATTAACAAAGATTATAATGTAACCTTTGACCCCTGAAACCTTGACCTCATGGCCTTTTCATCGGCGGGCTGCTTCCTTTTGATGTATATTACCAGGCACCCAAATTCGGTTCCAATTGGATCAGGCATTGCTGAGATATAAACTTAATCTAAAAGTTTACACCGCCGCCATCAAAGTGATACCTATGTCTCGAGCCTGCTTTGCAGGCGAGACAAAAATCAAAATTATAAATATTACGAAACACAAAATCATGATTCCCGGTTGAGAATTAATGTAACGATGCGCCCCTAAACGTTTTGCACCCTGAACATTTTGCATCTAGCGCAAAAATCGTAAGCATCGGTTCGTTTCGCATTTAACTTTTATAAACATCCAGCGCAGCGAAACATGCCGACTGGCGAGATTTGACATAGGTTAATCATAGTGAAAAGTGTCCGTAAGCAACTTCATTATCACTTCTACGCATCACCTGTGTTCGCGATGAACAGACAGCGAATAAACGCAAAATTATGGATTAAAGATGTCAAAATATAGCTCATGTGTACCAATGCTCGACTAATGTAGATGGTTTTTTATTAACACATGCAGATGATGTGGTTTTTATTGATAATATGACGCACAAATTAGCAGATTCATGTCCGCTACAGCAATATCCCCATCGGTGCTCTACACGAAAAAAGACTAGTTCAGGGCTAGTTATGAAATACTATGCGCCCCTAAAGCTGTAACATGTACCGATATCTCATTGGCTTTTCGCGGAAATAAATCGCCCGTAGTGATCTAATGATTTTCTTTTTGTGACATTCGGTAGCTTTCGGATTCATTATATTGCAATGTAATGTAGCTGAGTATAACACATTGTTGTTGCCTCACTCGGGAACCAGGCCGAGGAAATGAGCAATCGCCACACACCCCTCTACATAGCAATAACATAGCTAGATGATAAATAGTGCCTTGATAAACCCGTGAAGGTTAACATTTTAAATAGTCAGGGAGCTAATTTCACTATATTTCATGAACCAGACATTGTTTGTTTTATTAATTTAAAAGTCAAAGTGGGCGCTAAGATATTGCTTTATTGCTTTTAAAAGCGGCACCGCGAATACATTTTGCGTTCCGCCATTGTTGACCGCGAGTCGCTCAGCGACTGGTTAAAATAAATCACGTCATCAATTCATTATGAATGACAACAAGACACGTGATCAGATGTCCAGCATGCCAATCAAATTATGGCTACACTTTTCCAAGAATCTATGACTGCGCATAATTATCAATTGGCGAGACAGTCACGCGAGGCATTTCTCATTAGTGGTGAATTTAGGCAGTGAATAAGTAACCTGGTTCATTTTGTTCTGTAAGAATGGAATGTTTACATTACAAGGCAGCTGTATCGGAAATGATAATGCGACATACTGCCAATTATTCAACATTGAATGAGGCACCCACCCCCCCCTAAAATCATGACAGGAATTTCGCGAAAATTTATGGTACCCTGACAAAATATAATTGGATAATGCGTGTATGCCCAAGTAATCGGTTTCCCTTCTTGGTCAACTCGCATGTCGTTACACCAGTGTGGCGTAATTATGAACGTGTTTCACGTTATCAGATTTCAAACGACTTGTCTAGCCAGTATCATAAATGCGTTGTGTAATAAGTTCTGAACGCATTGTTAAACTGTTTCCAACCCATTTGTTTTACTTTCACACCGCGTTGTTTTACTGTTCCCAACGGGAAAGTGATGCATCCATTATTTTAAAACAGACCCGCTATGTACGCATCATGCATGCGTTGCAGATGCGTTTTATGCTAAGTTAACTATGAGCTGTACTGTAACGATAGTTGACTAGATCCCAGCCAAACATGATAGTTAACTAGCTCATTAACTATAGTCGACCTACTTGGTCGTAAATAGTTAATGTAACATTTATTCAAAACTCAAAATAACATAGCATTTGCCATGGTTAAATGCACATAAGGATGTAAATGTTTTACTGAAGACCTATGCCCTTTACAATTTATCTCATGTGGATACCGCTCGATGCTTTAGTTGATCAAAATACCCATTTTAATAGCTCATAAAAATAGCTGACTATTAGTAGGGAATCAAAAAAGCATCCGCTTTTGTTTCTACGAGAATTGATAATACTTACCAGATGTACTATTATGATAATGTCTATTATCTAGTCTAGCTCAAAATAAACAATTAAAACTCCGCACTCTCCACGGTCCTGCCCATACTGTGTCCGGGAATTACCATAGTCTCCAGGTACCAAGTCAATTCCCAACAACAGTTAGATCGTCGTCTTATATTTGTCTTGACAAACAGCGAAAGCAGCTCAGCCTCACCTCAGCCCGGACCAATGAATGGCACAGAAGACAAAGCAGCCCTCATCTCTGGTCCTGGTTCTACACAATCGAGAACCATTCTCCTCTGCTCCGCCAATGATCTTGTGATCACCCTGGCCAGACAATCTTGGGATAAGCGCATGGTGTCCCGGATAACTCCGGGAGCAGCCTCTGGCACTTCCCCACCTTCCGCCATGCAGGTCAGCATCCCCTGCAAGATGGTACAGCCACGGGAGAGAGCAGCCATAGCCGCTATCGCCGCATCCTCAATAAGCGTTAACTCATTGAAGGCATCGTTATTAGTCTGAGAAACCAAGGGTCGAGAACGACCATTGGATTTCCCAGCTAATGGCCCATTCAGTGCTTCATGTTCTCCGACTGAAAGCCGAGGAACACAGGCATACTGATGATAGGCCTGCTCTGGAAAGCGGACCCTACTCCTTATCCCCTTCAGGGCCTTGGGTCGTGCGTACTCCGGATGGAAGATACCAGACGGAACGTCGATATCCCCACCCGGCTGACATATCCAAACAAAACCCAGCGATGAGCCGCGGGAAATTCCGGAGTTCATCACCTATGAAAGCTCTGGCATGCCAGTCTTCCATCAGGAGAATATCCTCTTCCTCCGCAGTCTGGTCTTGAGCTGATGCGAGAGAAAGGTCAGGTGCATGTTCTTCCGCAGAATTGGTCGGACCACCGATAGATTGTCCTGCACCAGGCTGCATTGACAGAAACTTGGACTTAAACGACTCGAACGTCGCCTTGAATTGGGCCAGCCAAACACGCAAGGCTGAGTCCATCCGCTCATTCAGGTGCTCCTCCAAACCTTTAACTGACGCCTGATCCATCTTGGCTGCCTTGTCCATCGCGATTCTCTTCACATGCACACGCCGATCGCGATCAAACTCCACCACTAAGTCTGACGACCACTTTACACATACATCGCAAGGACTTCCAACCTTTCACTTGGCACACACAACACAATGGTGCCCTGCAAACTTCTGCTTCATGAAGCGATTGCAGCGGGAGCATAATGTATCCGGCAGGGCCTTGCCTTGCCCCTTCACCTTCTGCGAACACAGAATAAGAATTAAAAAGCTGCACATGATAAGATGATGACGAGCAACACGCACAATTTACTTGATTGTAATTTTAAAATTACTTAAAACATTAACTTTCTCTTAGATTAATGATAATCAAGTTCCAGGCAGGAAATATTTGAAAATTTTTAGAGTGAAAATTTTATAAACACGACTTGGTAATTAACTAATCGTTAAAATAGGCAAGAAATTAAGACTGATCGCTACAAACGCCCTCGACAATGAAGCGAGAGCTAAAGATTGGCTTAAAACTGAGTGCATAGACACGCCAAGCCAAAACAAAACGATAGTCATGGCCGCCACCCATCTTGGCTAAGGGTGCATCCATCTTGGAAGGAACCGAGTCGCAAGAGAAATTAACCGAGTACCCGGATAAAATTACGGGTACCGGAGCGGCTCTAACAATGGCTACCATTTTAAAACAATGTGCCGATTTAAGGAAATTTCAAACAGTCATTATGGCACGAATATATAAATTCTAGATCGATACAACCTGCCCTACAACGATTTTCCTTTTCCTTCCATAGCTCCACGAAAGAAAACTTGACTAGATCACTCAATTCGCAAAAATTGGCTAATATTTGAGAGCTCAAAAATGTGACTGCTTTCAAAAGCAAAATAGACGAATCTGACAGTTGTTGGAAATTGACTAGGTACCTGGAGGCTACATGTATGGTAATTCCCGGACACAGTATGGGCAGGACCATGGAGTGCGTGGAGTTTTAATTGTTTATTTTGAGCTAGACTAGATAATAGACATTATCATAATAGTATATCTGGCAAGTATTATTCGAAGTAGACAGGGTTAACCCAAACTGTTCTGCAATGGTAATTCAATAGTGAATCGGCAGAGTCATGTGTCCGTTATCATTACACCCTCTTGTGTCAACTTAACCATTTAATGGTCAAACTGACCGAAAAACAACTTTACAGTGGTCTTCAGACATGGCTATTTGAAAGGTGTAGTGAAGAGTATTTTTTAATATTTACCACTAGAATGACTGGCTCGATAACCGAGTCAGTCATTCTAGTGGTAAATTTTCAAAAATACTCTTCTCTCGGTCTGCAGATAGACACTGGCTAAGTAAAAACTTAAATTTTCTTTACCATTACCCCCTTTAATGGTCAAGCAGGCGGAAAAAAAATCAGTGGTAAATTTACAAAAATAGGCTTCTAAAATTAAAATATCTTGAAAAATAATGACCATCAAAATGTTTAATTGTTATATCAAGTAGTATTTTGAATGCTTTGAGGCTCTGTTGACACGCAAGGGATTAAGTTGACAATAAAAGAACCCATAATGGTACCGGTTTCATGCATATTTTACATGGAACAATGGTGTAAACATCTTTTTGAATTCACAGAAAATACTGTTGAGGAACCATATAAGAAATTAAGAATGAGATCAAGTGCAGCTTTACCCCTTTCTCCGACAAATCCTGGAAAAGTATATCGTTTACAATATAAAACTTATTTTGTTCAATATTTTGAAATCAATTTGGTTGGAAACAGCTTCCAGTCAAGTTAATTACAAAATATTTAATGGTTTTCCTGAATGGTTGCTTTGAAAATAAGATTTGTGGAATTCTCAGTAAATGGGCTAAGAGAAATGTAAAGAAATTGACTGACTTTCAGACTTATAATTGCTTGCAAGTCACAACTAGCAACATAAAGGCATTTTCATTTCATTTTCATGCAGACTACATGTGCATATTCTGAAGTATAAATTTGTGAAATTTTATTGAATTTTTGACGCCATTGTTAAATTAACTGATCATTTACAAAAAAATTAATATGGATAAATATCCATGTCCAAATCCTGTAAAAACAGAAAATAAGTGAGTAACTGACTGTAAAAGATACAAAACATACGCTCGATCCTGGGCAAAACACAAAATTTAATTTGAATATATGACAGGTTCAGCGAAACACAGAACACATATATCGTTAAATTTAATCAATAGCTTACCGTCATGAGCAGTCATTAGCTCTTTCTTGCACTCATTCAACTTCATATTAATATCATCCACCTCATCGACACCGGACCCTTCAGCATTTTTCTAAAATCACGTAAGTGACAGAAAACACTGAATTAGGAGACAATCTGCATGAAGGTGAAACAATTATTCAATGAGAAATATTTAACAGACTTCTTGTTTGATATCTGAGATTCAATGATGGAAATGCTTAATTAACCCGCTAAACACTCATATCAGCCAAAAACGGCCTCTGCAGTGGTCTTGAGATATGTCCATTTGCAGACCAACAGAAGACTATTTTTGAAAATTTATGACTAGAATGACTGGCACGATAACCAAGCCAGACATTCCAGTGACAAGTTTTCAAAAATAATCTCTTGGTCTGCAAGTGGACATTTTCTGAGAAAATTTAAATTTTCTTGAAAAAATGTACGGGTTAAAGGGTTAAGTTATGGACATCACATTGAACAACTAGATGATGATATGAACATATTGTCTATGTTTGATCTAAATCCATTCAGGAAATAGAATGTGCAGTTGATGGTAAGACATCGCAGATCCCTATGCTTTCGCCAACTTTACTCCATACCACATGACCAACCCAACCGCATCAAACCCACCCTGGGGCCAGAGCCTAAGATAAACATTGCCTCACAGTTAGCAATTACATGAGTAACTTACATACCTAATTTGGTTACATTCTGCCAAATTTGCAATTTCATTTCCACCCCCCCCCCCCCCCCCCACCTACACCACACTCTCACCATGCCGGTGGAGCCTAATGTAAGGATTGTCTTGCCATCCACAATCATATGGGTAAAGAACATACCAAATTTGGTTGAATTCCGTCGACCTTAACTTTCTGCTCACCCACACTCCCTAACCCCATGGGGACGGAGCCTAATATAAATGTTGTCTTGCAGTCCCCAATCATAGGGGTAACTCAGATATCAAATTTGATTGAATTCCACCAAATGGTTTCGGAGGAGATAGATGGACAGACGGACAGAGGCGATTGCAATATCCCCTGCATTTTTTCAAAATGTATGGGAATAATAACAAAATGTGCCAGCATTGATGTCTGGTTGATGACGCACTGATCAACAGACAGGCGAATGGACAGACAGACAGCCAGATGCTGATCGCTATAGGATTGTTTAGTCTGCCGTCATGTATGTAATTTGGATTTCGGAAGTGTACTTTGCTTAAGTAAATCATAAGTATGAGTTTATGATGTGTTTATTGTTGACCAACATGACCAACAACATTGTTTTTTCATTTAACACTTTAATGGCTAAATTTGGTCAGGAAAATCAAAATAGTCACTTACTGAATGTCGATATTCAGGACAAGAAAATACAATTTTTGAAAATTTACTACTTGAATAACTGGCCTCAGTTATCGAGCCAGTCATTCTAGTGGTAAATCTTCAAAAATAGTCCTCTCTTGCCCTGCAAATGGACATTCTCAATGACCACTGCAGAAGCCGGCTTTGGCCGGCATTGCCATGAAAGGGTTAACAAACAAGGTGAACCCCGAAACATGTCATCAGTTAACATGCCTATAACTTAGTTGACTGATATATTGAATAGTTCATATTTCATAGAATAAAGTGTATATATTTTAATTCAAACTATAATATTTCCTAGCAAAACTAATAAAAAAGAGCTCTGCAAATGGAGTATAATACCCTGCCATGATGGCAAACCAATGTATGAGATCTGTCAAATAGAGATCTCTTCCTCAGACCCAGACCAGTCATCCTATGAAGCTTCAAAGCGGTCTGTTAAATGGACAAGGAGTTATCATCTGGAATAAACGAAATCACGGATTTCTTTTTTCACGAGACAGTTGATACTGACCTCCCTAACACTCTTTGATATTCCCAAAAATCGACTTTCACTCAATAAACACTCAGATTAAAAAAGTTAGGTACCCCTACTGGGCAGGTAGTCAGATGAGTCTGGCGGATGCCAGCCCCAACCTCGCACATGCGCAGACTAGCACTGCCTCTGACTAATTTATTGGCTGACACAATGAAACTTAAGAAAGCCTGAAGACCGAGCCTCTGTGGGGCAGAGAGGCTATGTGTTAAGGAGGTAAGTATCAATTCTCACGTGAAAAAAGAAATCTGTGATTTCATTTATTTCACTTCAAGAGTATACTTACCTCACTAACACTCTTTGATATTGCCAGAATTCGTAAGAGAATTTGGCGGGAGGAGGCGCGGTCAAAAGACCAGCTTTTCCCTATGCGCTTTTCTGCGCTTAAGGCACTTAAACTTCTGAAATTGTGTGAAAACACAACCAGGGAATGACTTGAACATCGGATAACACAACTGATGGCTTTGAGAAGACCATATGTCATATGCGACACACACACACACACACACACACACACACACACACACACACACACACACACACACACACACACACCACACACACACACACACACACACACACATTAAAACCAGAGTTGCCCTTATGCGTCCTTTTGCGCATATATACGCATAAAAATGGCAGAGGGACGCATAAAAATTAACCATCTGCATCCCGAGGACACACGAGGGACGCAGTGAAAAAGTGTAACGGAAACTGGTAACTTTGCTTGTGCTTAATTATCGATTATATTATCGTGTGTGTATATTTATTCGTGCATGTTTTTACTTTAAAAAATATACCTAATGTATTGTGTGTTCAATAAAAACGAACTTACTGCGTTGTTTAAGACTATGATTTGTTGTATATTTTCTTGCACAACTCAGTCGTTAATGCCCATAAATCAGATTCAACCACCAAATTTAATTGTAAATACAATCCCCAAATCATCCTTAGTATTCCATTTGATCTAATTTTTATAAATAATGAGTTTACAAGCCCGATGTTAGTCGTCTTGTTTGGCCTACAAATTGCAAAAATACCCTCCATGTTTCTGTCTGTTGTGCTAAATGTCAGTGTCACGTGTCAGTGTTTGATTGGATACCAGCGGAATCTCCCGCTAGAGGAACTCACGCTTGAGAAATCCAATACAACTGATCAAGCGTATACAAACGTGTCTGGGCGTCTTAACCTTTTCACAGATCAGAACATTGGACAGATCACAAAGTTGTTATCACTAATATGCTGAATATTTTGAAATTAATTTGCGCATGCCTACTTGCCTAAAGCAGCAACGACTTACAGGCAAAATATTTTTTTCGGTTTACTTATCAAAATATCTAAATGGATGATCTATATAGAAGATATTGTGATATCTTTTACATTTGAATGGTCATTTGACGGATTAGCGGCGGTGTCTTTGTATTGCTGTTTGAATAACGGTATCAATACGCGTTATAAGCCGCCTTTTATTTAGCAATAGCGGCTGCTTGATTGAATGATGGAGTAGGGTTTATAATGTTTAACAATACTCGATCGTTAGGTGTTCCCAATTTCTCAACTAAAAAGCTCATCCCAGCAGCGATGTTCAATGATATCGTCGATCTACAGGTAGGCATACGTTAAAATATTGATTTTTTTCCAAACAGCGTATAGCTCAAAGCTCCCCGATACAAGCGTCCTTATTGGATACACGCTAATACGTTATCTATGCTTCAACCAATCAGCAATCGCGCTACATAGTTACTCCCTATGAATTAGACATATCCGGTTATTGGCTGATATATTTTCACTAATTATGCAGTTTAATCTGATTTATACAGATTATTTTTGATAAATTATTGTTTTGTCTGATCTTAGCCTATGTATTCCACTATATTTAGTCATTCCAGTTACATTATAAAAAATACACGAGCATTATATCGAAGTAGGTCAAGTCGTCGTTGAGCAAACTCACCCCAGATCCTCGTAATTTTTCAATTCATCCAAAGTCAAGTTAGGGTTTTATAGAAAAACTAATGCAGTGGTCTTTGCTAATTACTAATGTAGTGGTCTTTGGAAATGTTAATCATACAAGGTTGTCAATGTAGTTTGGTTGGTTTATCAGACAACAAACAAGTACAGTGCTTTAAGTTATTGTTTATTGACATGCAGTTCAAATGTTATTAGCTAAATATACAAGGGCCATTTCAATAGATCAATTTTAGCCACCATTGTAGATCACAGAATACATATTTTTGAAAATTTACCACTGGAATGACTGGCACTGTTTAGAGCCAGGCATTCCAGTGTTAAACTATAAAACAGGTATTTTGGTGATTTACAATGGTGGCCAAAAGTGTTAAGCGCTAAAGGTTAATAAACTATGCATAGTTCATATTCTCTATATATACATTAACAGTATTTACACAATGTCATAACTAGTGCTTTCAACATGTTTAATAAAGTGCTTTATAATTAACTCAATGTGTTGTGTTTATTTTAAGAAAAAAACATGGGACCCCCATATTTCGGATGAGGACTCCATGGGACCCCCAGATTTTACAGTGGGGCCCCCAAATCTGAGTGTGGGGTCCTTGGGATCCCAAAAAATCAGATGTTGTGGGCAACACCGATTAGAACAAAGGGTTTACGTGACAAATACAATCAACAATGAACAACGCATAGACAAGACTGACCTTGTGAATTGCTTGTTGCTGTCATCATCTCCCAATTAGTGAAGACTGATGCAGTTCTGACAAGTGGTTGCTTCCATTGATAAATTGTGATGTATATAAAAAATGAGAAAACCTCATCAAAATTGTATACCTAAATTATTTTTTCAAAATCGATAAGGCGAGAGGATTCTAGGTGTCACGGAGGTAATGTTCGGTGAAACTCGACTCACAGTGCCACTGGGCTACTGACATAATGTCGTCCACAGGGACCGCATTAAACACGGCAGTGAAAGCCACTACGCCTCGAACACTGTGAGCCTTGGTAAAGTCAACTTGTTTACCTGTGGTGGATTTATGACAAAATTGAATACATTCTATAATCCAACTGGAAATGGTGTCCTTGGAAGCCCTACCATGAGGTTCAATATACGACAAACATAACACTGTAGGGTCCGTCCGCCATTCCTGGGTACGTTGTTTGTACCTGTTTAATGCACGGACTGGACACCATGCTTTTGAATTAGGATCATATCTAGTCAAAGCTGAGAAAAATATGGGTTGACTTGTATATTTCAAAGACTGGTTTTTAGTCATAAAATTTATCCTCAGTAGAAGCTTAAGGCCTTCCCCTGTAACCACATAACGGTCTGCCTCGGCTGATAAGGTATGAATTTCGCTTCTCCGCCTAGCCGAGGCCACAACAATTAAAAATAGTTTTAAATGTCAACATTTTCATAGAAATGGAACTTACCGGCTCAAATGGCTTATCAGCTAATACCTGTAGCACTAGTGATAAACTCCAAGACGGAATCACAGGGGGATTCCTTAGTCTTAGATTGCCCATGCCTTTAATTAAAATATTTAATGTTCTTACTTCATCACTTCCCCTATTAGCAAAGTAAGGGATAACTGTCATTAAAGCTGACTTGTCGACAGCAAAAGAGTTAGGCTTGAGGCGATAGGCATCATACAGATGACAGAGGAAATCGGCTACTACCTGAATAGATGAATCCATTGGATTAATACATCTTTTTGAGCACCATTCTGCAAATCTGTTGATTTTATAGTTATATGCTCTGGAGGTTGACCCCCTTCTGGATTTTGCCATAAACATGGCTGCTTGCTCAGAAAAGCCCTCCTTAATTCTTGATGCCTTGACAACATCCACCCAGTCAATCTGAACATTGACGGATTGTTGTGAAGGGCCTTGCACTGGAAGATAATACTGTCCATCAGAGACAGAGGAACCGGATTGCATACCAAAAGGTCCAGCAGATCAGTATACCATGATCGGCTTGGCCAGATCAGAAACACTCCTGTCTGATTTTCAGAAGAATTTTTGGAATCAGGATGGCTGGAGGGAATGCGTATGCATACATTCCCACCCAGCTGATAGCTAACGCATCTGTTGCGATAGCGCTCGGTTCTGGAATTGGAGACATACATCATCATCTTCGCATTCTTCTTCGTTGCGAATACATTTTTGTTGGGTTCCCCCCAATGGTTGAACAGACGATCCGTCACATATTGATTTAGTTGCCATTCCGTAGTCTGCTAGCAGATTTAACCTTCCCGGAATATGAACTGCTTTCAAGGCGATCCTGTGATCCAGGCACCAGCAAAACAATTTCCATGTCATCATACATAGACTTCGATCCGCCATGGTGGTTTATGTAAGTCACTACTGCTGAATTGTCTGATCGAACCAGAACAATCTTGCCCTGAACTTCCATTAAGAAATGTTCCAGGCCCAGTACTACTGCTCGTAATTCCAGTAGATTGATATGTTCTTGTGACTGATCCAGATTCCCAAGCCCTGATACTGTGGCTTCTTCCAGGCAAGCTCACCATCCCTTCATTGATCCATCTGTATACATCGGCATCTGAGGGTGGGGAGGGGTGAGCATCACCCCCTCCAGGAGATTCTCTCTTTCCATCCACCATTGTAGGTGGAGAATAAGAGGCTCCAATACCGGCACATTTGAGTCCAGTGATCCTGTACTCTGGGTCCACTGTGTCATGAGAAACAACTAGATAGGTCGCCTGCATAAGACTGCCTTTGGAATGACTGGTTCCAATGAAACCATACAACCCCAGCATACTCAAGTAAACCCATGCCAGGACATGACGACTGTTGCACACTGACTGTACTAATGAGATGAGTACTTGTACCCTCTCCTGAGTAGGATAAACTTACCCTATCTCTAGATCGAACACTGATTTCACTGTTTCCATTTTGAAACTTGGCGTGTCTATGAACTTGTTCAGTGGCTTGAGCTTGAGAATTGGCCTCCACCCTCCAGTGCTTTTTTCCACCAGGAACACGGTTGAATAGACGCCCAGACAATTTTGTGCCGGTTGAATTGCTCCTTTTTGTATGAGGGAATTTATTTCCTCCTCTATACACAACAGTTGATCTAGAGTCCAGATCGGAACCAGAGACAGCTGCGATGGCGGACCTACTATCCAATCGGGATGATACCCGACTGAAAGCCATCGTAAGACTAAGCAGTCCTGAGTCAACCGCTCCCACTCTTGCCTGTGGTGGGCCAGATGGCACCCCCCTCCTCCCCCCTGGTCCACCTAGGGAGAGAGATGGACATGAGCAATGCAAAAGTGGCACTGTGGCAACCGGCCCATCAGGCATGGTTACCACGACCAGATCCTCGTGCACCACGGCCCGCACCACGCTCACCTCAGTGCGCGGTCGGCTGCCTGGCTGGCTTTACTGGAGGAGACGGCAGCATCCCCCATGCTGCTGGCTGGAGCGCACGCGGCCGTCGCTGTGCTGGTGGCTGGCCTCTGACTTGGCCACCACCACCCCATACCTGCTGAGGATGGTATGCAGGGGGTGCTGCACGAGCGCACTCCATTCTGCGGAGCACTCCAAATTGCTCGCGCAGAGCCCTCTGGTTATTCACCATGGTGACCGTCTCTTGGAGGTGCTTACACCCCTCACCCCAAAAGAGACCTGGACCTGTTATAGGCGTACACAAAAGCCTGTTGTACAGGTTGTGGGTCGGGCACAGATTGTCAAGTCCAAACGTGCGCCGCGCCCGGACACTCCTGGTAATTGACTGGGTTAAACAGTACAGCGCCAGGTTAATACCATCCTGGATGACTCGCTGGACTGTTACCGGACTTAATAAGGCTGATTATGACATCATATTTTCAGAAATAAGACGGCAATCCGACTGGAAAACAATATCCAGGTGTAAGGATGAATTGTATTCAAAACATAAACTGGAAAGGATAGTGATACAAGCTATGTAAACATCAGATAAACAGTGATAAAAATTAGCAGATTTCAGAAATATTTCTAAATAGTTTGCCTAATATAATAACACTAGAATACCTCCTTCTTTAGCATAGACATACTACCCAATCTCATGAAGTGGTTACTCCACCATTCTCTATGACCTCTTAAATCTCTCCACCATAAGGGGGAGGGAAATAGACCAAGAGGGGAGTGAGATCTTCTTACGAGACCTCCAAGTCACTGGGCATAGATTTGCTCCTAAAATGTTAGTGGGAAATGGAACCTTGGTGGAGAGAAAAACAAACCCTCTGAAGATGTGCTGTCCTTTTCAATCATAGATAGATGTTAGAATTTCATAGCACCAAATGTAAATAAATCAGTTTTAATGGCGACTATCACGTCTAATCGCAAATCCCGGAAACACATTACACACAAGATTAAAACGTTAAATTAGACAAATATGTAATTGAAATCACCTGATAACTCGGTCCCGGTCCTTCCTCCGGCGATTTAGATTGAGAAGACATAGTTATCCAGATGAAAATTCAACCAAAAGAGTGAAGAAACAGCAGAAACTTTAGAAAATGAAAATTTGTATGTCTCTCTTCTGCCAATAAATTGGAAAAGAGGAAGTGCTAGTCTGCGCATGAGCGAGGTTGGGGCTGGCATCCGCCGGACTGTCATCTGACTACCTGCCCAGTAGGGGCACCTAACTTTTTAAATTTGAGTGTTTATTGAGTGAAAGTCGATATTTGGGAATATCAAAGAATGTGAGAGAGGTAAGTATACTCTTGAAGTGAAAACCAATTTTCAAGATATTGAATTTCAGATTATCATAAATGTAGTTTCAAAGGGATCTCATAAATGGTAACGGAGATGTCATCCAGAAACCAATTTTCAAGATGGCAGCCTGTCATGCCTGTGCCTGGCAGCCATCGTGGAGTTCGGATCATTGTAAATTTCAATAGGTTTCTTCCCCAAACCTAGTCCAACAGCCCTATGAAGTTTCAAAGTGCTCCGATAAACGCTAGCAGAGCTATCATCCAGAAACCAATTTTCAAAATGGCTGTTGGTGGGTGGTGGCCATCTTGGATTTAGTATCATTGTCAGTAGCGATAGGTTTCTTCCCCAGAACTAGTCCAACCATGTCCGGACAGCGCCATCTCATAGTAAAACCCATCCAAACCCCAATTTTTTGGATGGTACATGTATAAAAACAGTGATAATTATTATACCCTATTTTCCTGTTCTTCTAGCATTCGCTTAGCCGCCTCTGTTGCACTCTCCGCCTGCCTGCGACTCGCCTCAGATTCAGCCATTAGTAATGCTTGGGTCGAGATTAACGTAACCAATCGCCGTACAACACTGAAAAAATTTATGAAATATAACATAATTAACATCCAATAATGGATAGAAGTCTAAGAAATCAAACATCTCAAATAATTCCCATTTTGTGCGCAAATTCATAACAAGAGGCCCAAGGGGCCTGTGTCGCTCACCTGGAACATTTACAACTCAACTAATCTTTATGGAGTTTTACATCAATCAGTGCCACTTCCAATGACTTTCAGTCAAATGGTTATTTTGCAAAGGTTCTTTTGAACAATATTTAAGCAAAAATAGAAGACATCAGTACTAACAACAGAAATTGATGACATGCAGTCAAACTTGTATTAAGACACCACTCAAGTGAGAATCAGAAGACAGCCTCTTATGGTAGCTGGTTTCTTAGCCCTTTAATGGTCATGATTTTTCAGTAAAACAAAAATTTCAGGTTATGTCTATTTGCAGGCCAAGATATGGAGCATTTTGAAAATGTATCACTGGAATGACTGGCTAGATTATCGAGCCAGTCATTCCAGTGGTAAATTTTCGAAAATACTCATGCTGGCCTGCAAATCGACATTCCTCAAGGCCACTGCAGAGGCAGGTTTTCACTGGTTTGACCATTAAATGGCTAATAAAGTTTCAAATACATTGCTTAATTGCATTTAGCAAACGAAGAAAATAGTCTTTAAGGCAGGTGGTCTCTTAACCCTTTCATCCATAAATCCCGGAAAAAGTATATTCTTTATGATATAAAACTTATTTTGTTGAATATTTTGAAATTAATTTGACGCGAAGCCGTTGTGCCTTAGGCAACATTGGCTTTCCATTAAACTAATTTAAGAAGGGTTAATACAGATGGTCTTTATAGCAGGTTCAACTGAGTATATTCCAAACCATCCTTTTAACACGTGTACATCTTGCTGAATGGCCAAGTTCGCGATGCCGCAGTTTATTTAAAAAATAATTTGACTTAGTCATAGCTGACTTAGGCAGCAACAACTTTCAATGAATCAAATACATTTCAAAATATTTTAACAGTATAGGTATCAGAGTACACAATACATATCTTAAATATTTAGGCAGCAGTTGCAGGGAAAAGGTTAACCTGTTAATTTAGTTTTTATCTATTATGGTAATAAAAGCTGTCATATGTCAATGGATGGTGGAAATAAAACTCCAATTGCACATTAATTAACCATTTAACCATTGAATTTAAGAAAAGTTCAATTTTCTCATAGAAAATGTCTATTTGCAGACCAAGACTATTTTTGAAAATTTACCACTGGAATGACTGGCTCGTTAAAAAGGGTCCATCATTCCAATGGTAAAATTTTCAAAAAAACGTCTTCTTTTAGTCGGCAAATGGACATTTCCCACGACCACTGCAGAAGCCGTTTTTGGCTGATATGAGTGTTAAAGGGTTAATGATGAATTAATTAAATAAATCTTTTAGAATCAGTATGTGAATATGGTACACTTCATCAGCTCACTACCTCACAGGGTATTAATTTCATTTCAATCCTGAGAATTAGAGTTGTGGTTTTAAATTACAAGATTAAATGTTTTCCTATGCTGGCTAAATATCTAAGATATGTATTGTGTATGCTGACATATATGACTTTGAATATTTTAATATTTATTTGACAGAAAGTTGTTGCATTCTAAGGCAGCAATGACTTTCAGTCAAATTATTATTTTTAACTAGTGAACAACTGCTGCTAAGTGAGTTTGGTCACTCTGTCAAATGATTACAAGGGTTTTAGAATGCAGTTAAACATGCTATAAAGACCACCTGTACTAAATGCCAATTTTACTACATGCCGCCAAGCCGTTTATCTGATAGATTCAGAAATGGCATGGTTGAAATCAGCATACTCATAACCCTGTACTAAACAAATTTTTGCTTCAAAATCCATCAAATAAAAAAATCCAATATGGTCGCCAAACATGCTGTATTTTGATTGGCCCACTGCGGCCATGTTTTTTTAACGGATCAACTTCCCTTGAATAAACCTTAATGGCCCTTAATCCCTAATTAGATCTGCCAGATTTCGATCCCTTCAGCGGTTCTGGAGAAGCTGTTTTGGCTAAAACTAGGTCAACCAAAATGGCCGCCGAACCATTTGACCAATCAAGTTCCCTTGAACAAACTTGGTTCAGCTCTTGCCCTAGATCATATTTCATGGGGTTTGTTTCAATCCACCAAGCGGTTTCGGAGAAGATTTTTAAAGACGTTTCAAAAAATCGCCCAAAAATCAAGATGGCCACCGGCCAAATTGGCCGATCGGCTTCGTTTGAACTAATATGAATCTCTACAACCTAAGGATGCTTCCTGCCAAATATAATTGAAATCGTCCCATAAGTTCTCGAAAAGTAGACATTTTAAATTTCCCATTGCTTTAGTATGGGAGCTTTTGGCGGAAAAATGATCCAAGATGGCCACCAAACCGTTTATCCGACAGCTTTGAAAATTGTAAATTTGTGATCAGAATACCAAAAAAACCTATATAAAACCAATTTCAGCCTCAAAATCCATCAAATAAAAAAATCCAATATGGCCGCCAAACATGCTGTATTTTGATTGGCCGACTGCACCATGTTTTTTGACGGATTAACTTCCATTGAACAAACTTTAATGGCCTTTAGTCCCTAATCATATCTGCCAAATTTCGGCCTGATCCCTTCAGCGGTTCTGGAGAAGAAGTCGTTTTCGCTAAAACTAGGTCAACCAAAATGGCCGCTGAACCATTTGGCCAATCAAGTTCCCTTGAACAAACTTGGTTCAGCTCTTGCCCTAGATCATATTTCATGGGATTTGCTTCAATCCACCAAGCGGTTTCGGAGAAGATTTTTAGACATTTCCTAAAATCGGCCGAAATCCAAATTGGCCGATCGGCTTCGTTTGAACAAACTTGGATCCCTATGCCCTAAGGATACTTCCTGCCAAAGATAACTTATATCGGCCTAGTGGTTCTTGAGAAGAAGTCGTTTAAAGGAAAAAGTTGATGGACGGACGCCGGACGGTCGCCATGGAATAAGCTCACTTGGCCATTCTGGCCAGGTGAGCTAATAAATCTAAGTAAATGTAAGGATTATTTGATCAAAACAAAGGACCTGTAATTAGTTTAACAGATTAGGTCTTATATATATATATATATATATATATATATATATATAGATAAATCTTTAATAGTAAAGTCAACCACAAACATGCCTCTGCAGTGGTCTCGCGGCATGTCCATTTGCAGGCCAAGTGAAAGCATTTTTGAAAATTTACCACTGGAATGACTGACTCGATAACAATCAATCCAGTGGTAAATTTGCAAAAATTGTTTTCTCTTTGTCTACAACATAACATTAAGTGTCACAGTAACAATGTCCACATAGCATTAAGTGCCACAGTGACAATGTCCACATAGCATTAAGTGTCACAGTGACAATGTCCACATAGCATTAAGTGCCACAGTCACAATGCACACAGCATTAACTGCCAGTGACAATGTCCACATAGCATAAAGTGCCACAGTGACAATGTTCACATAGTATTACGTGCCACAGTGACAATGCACACATAGCATTAAGTGCTACTGTGACAATGTCCACACACAGTACAGCTCAGAGTTATTTAACATAAAACGCGTCTGCAACGCATGCATGACGCGTACATAGCGGATCTATTTTAAAATAATGGATGCATCACTTTCCCATTGTGAACGGTAAAACAACGCGGTGTGAAAGTAAAACAAATTGGTTGGAAACAGTTTGACAATGCGTCAGAACTTATTACACAACGCATTTATGATATTGGTCATTTGAAATCTGATAACGTGAAACGCGTTCATAATTACGCGGCGCTGGTATAACGACATTATGCGAGTCGACCTAGAAGGGCAACCGATTACTCAGGCATACACACATTATTGCCAGGGTATCGTACATTTTCGCGAAATTCCTGTCATGATTTTAGGGGGAGGCCTCATTCAATGTTGAATAATTGGCAGTATGTCGCATTATCAGTTCCGATACAGCTGCCTGGTAACGTAAACATTCCATTCTTACAGAACAAAATGAAACCGGTTACTTATTCACTGCCTAAATTCACCACTAATGAGAAATGCCTCGCGCGACTGTCTCGCCGATCGATAATTATGCGCAGTCGTAGATTCTCGGAAAAGCGTAGCCGTAATTTGATTGGCTTGCTGGACATCTGACATCATTATGAATGAATGAAAATTACTATCGTAGTAAAGTTTTGGTCACGTGTCTCGTTGTCATTCATAACGAATTGATGACGTGATTTATTTTAACGGGTCTCTGAGCGACTCACGATCAACAATGGCGGAACGCAAAATGTACACGTATTCGCTGTGATGCTTTTAAAAGCAATAAAGCAATATCTTAGCGCCCACTTTGACTTTTAAATTAATAAAACAAACAATGTCTGGTACATGAAATATAGTGAAATTAGCTCCCTGACTATTTATAATGTTAACTTTCACGGGTTTATCAAGTCACTATTTATCATCTAGCTATGTTATTGCTATGTAGAGGGGGGTGCGGCGATTGCTCCTTTCCTCGGCCTGGTTCCAGAGTGAGGCAACAATAATGTGTTATACTCGGCTACATTACATTGCAATATAGTGAATCCGAAAGCTACCGAATGTCACAAAAAGAAAATCATTAGATCACTACGGGCGATTTATTTCCGTGAAAAGCCAATGAGATATCGGTACATGTTACAGCTTTAGGGGCGCATAGTATTTCATAACTAGCCCTGAACTAGTCTTTTTTCGTGTAGAGCACTGATGGGGATATTGCGGTAGCGGACACGAATCTGCTAATTTGTGCGTCATATTATCAATAAAAACCACACCATCTGCATGTTTTAATAAAAAGCTTCTACATTAGTCGAGCATTGGTACACATAAGCTATATTTTGACATCTTTAATCCACAATTTTGCGTTTATTCGCTGTCTGTTCATCGCGAACACAGGTGATGTGTAGAAGTGATAATGAAGTTGCTTATGGAAAATTTTCACTACGATTAACCTATGTCAAATCTCGCCAGTCGGCATGTTTCGCTGCGCTGGATGTTTATAAAAGTTAAATGCGAAATGAACCGATGCTTACGATTCTTCCACTAGGTGCAAAACGTTCAGGGGCGCATCGTTACATTAATTCTCAACCGGGAATCATGATTTGGTGTTTCGTAATATTTATAATTTTAATATTATGTCCCGCTGTCTTTTTAGGAAAACTTTCTCATATTTAACGTTGCCCCTTCTAGGAAATGTAATGTACCGCTAGTTGGAGCCGTGGAGTTGGTATGCACGCCGGGTATTATGCAATGCACATATGAATCTTTTAAAACTTGACGTCTGCCCTGTTTTGCTTTTAACAACGTGTTTGGCACTATCTCTGGGGGACATCAAACAAGTTCAAACTTGCTTATTTACGCATTTAATGCTCGTTCTCAACGCATATATTTATTATTTTTAATGCATCAAAAAAAATTAACTAGATGCGTTGTGAATGCATTGTGTTTTTAAAACTGATGAGTTGGAAACGGGCCTTCAACGCATCATGCACGCATTTCAGACCCATTCATACGTTAAGTCAACTCTGAGCTGTACTGTAGCATTAAGTGTCACAGTGACAATGTCCACATAGCATTAAGTGTCACAGTGACAATGTCCACATAGCATTAAGTGTCACAGTGACAATGTCCACATAGCATTAAGTGCCACAATGACGATGCAACTAAGCATCATAGCTGTCTGGTGTACAGTTAAATTATTTTCTAAATACCAAAAGGATGTATTTCAGTAATACTTCCATCCACATTATTCTCTGAATGTCAAGAGTACTAACATATATTTTGAATGTACCCATGGAAATCAACAGGGTGGGTTACAATGGCAGAGTTTGTATCAGCTTAGTAAATACTCACAGCCAAAGAAAGAGGGCAAATCCAGCAATGTAGAAATTTCTCTGTGCTCTGAACAGCTTCATATGCAGTGTGGCCTCAGCATTAGGATGATTTTTAAGGTCCACATCTTCCAATGGACCCGAATATTTGCGCATCTCACGAATAGCATCTGTTTAAAGTGAACAATGTAAAACATACCCACTGATCAAGAAATAGAACATATTTAGACATGTTATTCAAGCCAAATAAGTTGTGACTGCAGGAAATTTCAATTTCCCTTTCTCCGAGATCTAACAATACTCACCATTCTGTTACTTCTGATATACAGCTGGCCTTGAAAGCTGGCTCTAGGACTATAGACTTAGAAAGCTTTACCGACTCCTTGGAACCGGGTACTCGGCTCCCAACTGCCGAGTACCCGTCTACCATAGAGCTCATATTGTTTGCATAGCCACCAAACAAGAGAAATCCATGGCTTGCCTCCGTGGGGCTGGGAGGCTGGGTCCGTAACAGAATGGTGAGTATTGTTAGATCTCGGAGAAAGGGAAATTGAAATTTCCTGCATTCTCCTTCAATCAATACTCACCATTCTGTTACTTCTGATATACACCAGATTTGATCAGTAACCTGGTGGGAAGGGGCAAGCCATAAATGCTACTTTTGCCCCTTGGAGAAAGATTTAGACTTAACAACTTGACTAACGGAGACCTAAAAGGACCGTCAAGTTATCGGAACCGAATCACATTCGCGTCACTGCCCCCCCCCCCTTTTTCTCCTAAGAAAAGGGAGAGAACTCACGAACGTGTATCTCGCCTGAAACACAAATATGCCAAGAGGGTTAACTGCTCCTTGCATATCCACATGTATTAGCCTGGGAAGGAGCATGAATATATAAGATGAATGAACATGATATACAGACATAATACAAAAAACTCTCACTAATGAATTACCTTATGATAATTGGACTTCAGACGTACCACCTCCAACCATTCACTGGTCTGGCAATCAGTGACACAATCTGGTTGTCATCCTCACGCTCGACCATGCATGTTTTAGGTTCTTTTCGTACCAAAGTGAAAAAAGGGTAAAAAGCAGTGTGGTCACTTAACTATCATCTCAAAACAGCTAAAGCGAGTGGATTGGCTGAGTCTGACACATCTCTCATATAGTAATCCGTAAATGAGGACTCACAGTGCCATTGTGCAACGGCCATGATGTCATCTAACGGAACACCACTGTAAAGGGCGGTCGAGGCGGCTATTCCTCTAACATCGTGTGCCCTTGCGCCCTGCACCTGGTGCCCAGTCGCCATCTCATGAGTAGTCTGAATGCATTCGACTACCCAACGAGAGATAGTATCCATGGATGCGGCGCCATAAGGCTTTTTATGGCAGATCCACAGATGTCTATCGTTCGACCGTAACGAGTCAGTCCGTTTTCTGTACTTAGTCAAAGCACGGACCGGGCACCAGACACTGGCATCACGATCAAACCTAGTTAACTTCGGTATTATGATCGGTTTGCCGGGATATCTCAGATTGATTCTTTGACACAAACTCTGCTCTTGGCAGAAGACGCAGACCCTCTCCGGAGACAATAAATCGGTCCCTCTCTGCCGAAAGCGCATGGATCTCACTGCGCCTTCTAGCTGAGGAAGCTGCCAATAGAAAAACCGCCTTTAGAGTCAAATGCTTTAGACTAGCTGAACGCAACGGTTCGAAAGGGTGCTTGGCCAGTACATTAAGCACTAAAGATAGACTCCAGGCTGGAATGACTACCGGTTGTCTCGGTCGGAGATTGCTCATTCACTTCACCATCACATTTAACTGGGCCACCTCTGGCCTATCCCTGTTGGCTAGACAAGGGATAACTAATGCCAAAGCTGACTTGTATCCAGCAATTGTGACGGGAGCTAGTCCTGAAAAGAACAGCTCACAGAGAGTCTGCTATTTGCTGAATAGTGGATTGAAAGGTATCAATACCCTTTTCTTCACACCAGTCTGCAAATCTGTTAACCTTGTTGTTATATGACTTGAAGGTTGACCTCCTTCTCGCAGCCGTGATGAAATCAGCAGCTTGTCGAGAAAAGCCTTCCGACGTGGAACGTTGTTTGATAACATCCACGCAGTCAATTTGAACATTTCGGGACGCTCGTGTAGGAAGCGTCCCTTGGCCTGGGAGAATATGTCTGGAATCTCGGGCAACTGCACTGGATTTTCCACCAGCAGATCTAGAAGATCCATGAACCACGCCCTGCTTGGCCAATACGGCGCTATTAGCAGGACCAGACACGGTTCCTCCCTGATCTTCACCAATACCTTCGGTAGAAGGATGGTGGGTGGGTACGCGTAAGCGTGCATCCCCCTCCAGCTTATCGCCAGAGCGTCTGTATCGACGGCATTTGGATCTGGAATCGGCGAGACATAAGTCATGATTTGAGCATTTTCCCTTGTGGCGAACAAGTCCACGTTGGGTTTGGCCCAATGCTCGAAGATCCTTCGTAGAACCGGAGGGTTGAGGGACCATTCTGTTGGCAGAATTCTCTGTCTGCGAGACAAAGCATCCGCCAGAATGTTCAATCGCCCAGGAATGTGAGCTGCTTTCAAAACAACCGAGTAATTCCTGCACCATTGAATCAAGTGCCACACTTTGATACACAGTGTGGGTGACCTGGTCCCGCCTTGGCGATTTATGTATGATACTACCGTCGAATTGTCCGACTGTATCAATATCACCTTGCCCCTGATCATTGGAAGAAACTCTTCCAACGCCAGTTCCACTGCCATCATTTCCAACAGATTGATATGCAGCTGACTCTCCAGGAGAGTCCATGTGCCCGAGACCTGGTGTTCTCCCAGGCAGGCCCCCCACCCTTCCAGCGACGCATCCGTGTACACGGACAGCTGGGGGCGAGGTAGGTGCAGCGAAACCCCATCTAGGAGATTCTGACGCTGTTTCCACCATACAAGATGCGGTATTATCGGCTCCAAAACTGGCACCAGTTTTGACAGGGGTTCTGTTCTCTGTTTCCACAGAGACATCAGATACAACTGGATAGGTCTTCGCATTAGAGCAGCGTACGGGATCACTTGCTCCATGGAGACCATCATACCCAGCATCTGAAGAAACCGCCTTGCCTGAATGTGGTTTCCAACTTGAAAACTCTTGAGGATGGCTAACAGAGACACCACTCTGGGCTCTGACGGGTAAACCCTGCCCTCCTCGAGATCGAATCGCATCCCCAAATAAACGAAATGTTGAGTGGGTGTCAACTCGGATTTCTCCTTGTTGACTATCCAGCCTAGATCTGAAAGTAACTTCAGAGTCAGAGCAGTATCCACGTTCAACCTGGCTGCAGTCTGCTTTGAGCAGCCAGTCGTCTATGTAGGTGTGTAGCGCCACGTTCTCTTTTCTGAGAAACGCTGTCACCGCAAGGACCACTCTTGTGAAAACCCTCGGAGCTGTCGACAGGCCAAACGGGAGCACAGTAAACTCACATACTTGATTCTGAAACGCAAATCTCAGAAACCTGTGCCAACTCCGGTTCATAGGAATGTGGAAGTATGCATCTTTCAGATCAATCGACACACACCACATTCCCTTCCTCAATCCCGCCATTACCGATCTCAGTGTTTCCATCTGGAACCGAGGCGTATGGATGAACCAATTTAATGGCCTGAGATAGAGTATGGGTCTCCATCCTCCCGTGCTCTTGGGGACAAGGAACATATTTGAATAGAAGCCCGGAGTGTTCTGGTTCGCTGGTTTTATTGCTCCCTTCAGAAGCAAACCGACACTTCGTTTTGAACGGCTTCTAACTTGTCTGGGTCCCGTGGTACGGGTGTCCAGACAGGTGCCAATGACAGATTCTGCGGCGGAAAGTCCCACCACTCCGGCATGTACCCCTGGGATAGCCATCCCAGGACCAGACTGTCTGACGTCACCCCTCGCCAGGCCTCGACGAAACGCATGAGCCTTCCACCCACCATAGACGCCTCGACGTCTAACGGGGTTGTCCGGCTCGCAGTCCGCTTCCCCCCCCCCCCCCCTTTCTTAACGAGAGAGAGAGAGAGAACCATTTCCGTCTTGGCTCGGCGGGTATAACTGGCACCGCTGTTCCTGTCGCACAGGTGCGGTCCAGGCGGATATGAAGGGAGCTTTCGTACCCTCAGGTACGATCCGCTTCCTTCTTTCCACCCTTGGAGGACTTACCATTACCCTTCCCCTCCCCGCCTCTAGGGCGATCAGGAGCAACACTGGGGAGGGTAGGGGCCTGCACAACCTTCCTGGCTTTCTTAGCCGGCGGCGGCTGAGAAAATCCAGCTGAAGCAGAAGTCGCAGCAGGCTTAGCTTTCGCCTTGCCTTTCTGCTTCTTCGAAGGTTGGCCAGCTAACGGCTTCCCTACAGCCCCTAGTGCGTGCGCTTGCCGCACTAGCTCTAGCTGCAGGTTAACTGCCAACTGATTCTGCGCAATGCTGGCCGTGTCCTCTAGGATGGCCCGCGCTTGGCCACCGAAGATGCTAGGCCCTGTCAGGGATGTCCCAAGAAGACGCTCCCTGACTGCCGTAGCCGGACGCATATGGTCAAGAACCATCTGCCTCCAGGACTTGGTCACACGCGCTTGCACCCTTGCCAGTGCGTCCATAGACAGCACCAAGCCGTCATTCACGCACGAAAGCCCCCGCTTCAGCCCACACCGACTGAAGAAGGCGATAAGAATGATTGACAGCACTCATAGCTGCCCTCACACCCTCGTCGCATAGGGACAGGACTTCATCTTGGTGTACCTGGGACCTGTCCACAAGTGCCGGACCGGGGCCACCCGCTCCAGCACTCTGAACCCCCAGGACCCATCGGTCATCCTCGGTGACCGACGGTACTACACCATATCAGTCGTATTCCCCCGCGGAATACGACACCTTGCCCGCACCTCCCTGGAGGCTGCAGGGAGCTGGCCCTTGGTCGCAAGTTGCTTGCTATAAATAGCCTCCAGCAACTCTATGAACCGTGGATCCAGTCCCACTGACTGGATCCGGGCCGCGGGCAAGATCCCCGTCCTAATCGATGCACAGGGCGCATCCTCCTCGGCCGTGGCTGAAACCACAGACGGGTCCACCCTGGCTAGCCAAGCCAGAGCCTCGGACCAGTCTACTTCCGAGGAGGAAACACCCGCGAACACGTCACCCATTGACGCGCTCACGTGCCTGCCAGCCACGGCCTCCCGGCAAGGAGCCGCGGCTGACATGCCAGGCACTCCGGTACCAAACGGTTCCGCCGCCACCCCATGAAACACACCAGTCATAGCAGCCGCGGAACCGTGGCCAGACACGGGCACCAACGGCACCCCACGTCTGACCAGGCGAGACAGGCGAGTACCACGCCTGGCCCGGCACACCGGTCAGCGTGTCAGCTGGTGTCAAACCAACCGACACGGGACCGGTACCAGATTGGCCTCAACCACAGGCGGAGCCGCCGCCCTGGCTTGCGCCAAGCCAGACAGATGGAGGACGGTTCCGTCCAGGACGGAATCGACCTCCATATTCTCCACCCGTGGCATCACAGGCCGCAGTAATCTCTCCTCCTCGTCTTCAGACTCCGAAGAGTCGCCATCAGACGAGGAAACCGCGGAGCCGTCCTGGCGCATGGATCCCACACCTGACGGACCGGCCACCGCTACTGGACCAACCGGAGGTGGCCGCAGAGAAACAGAACCCGTCAGGCCGCAGCCCGACGGGACTGCCAGGGGGCCGTACGAGACGGCTCCCTCGGTGGCCAGTCCGAACCAGGCATGGGGAGAAACTGGCCCCCAACCTTCGGCAGCAGTGACGACACCAGCGTGGGCAGAACGCTATGCAGAAAACCCTGCATAGCCGGACCGAACCACGCCAGCGGTGCCATCTCCGCCACCTCCAGCTGGGGACGTGGAGCGCCCCCCACCGGCCGAACCGGAGGCTCCACGATTTACCTTCGCACCGCCTGACCTCGCGTCAGACCCAGCCACATCCTTCTGGGCAAGGAACTTCAACATCAACTCCGCGGACCACACTGCACACACACTACACCTAACATCTAGGTTACAGGGCGTACACCTAAAACACACATGGTCCTTGAACAAGACCCGTACGAATTTGTGGCACTCGTCACATGATGGCGGGGCTGGCTTGGCCTATAAATAAGCACAAACCTACAATAAGCAAGCGGAACGACACACGGATGGAAGGCAGACAATTAATTTTCAAATAATTTGACCATAAATTAACTGCAAACCCTCCCGCACCCCACCCTGCAACGCTACAGCAAAGATCGCATTGACTATAACGACAATAACGAAGCGGGCATAAATACACCCATAATTGATCCTCCAGGATGTATAACGGAACCAGGAATCATATCGCATAGCATTCGGGGTATATTTACCAATTAATATAAATTATACTCCTAACGAAAGCCAAAACGATATGTGAAGAAACAACAAAATGTAAACAAACTGCTGTAGCACACGGTAAAACCGTAGACCACGCATCTTAATCAAGAATTTTGAAACCACCGATCATTGCAAACAGATCGTGACAACACGTAAACTTGAACATTCCAAAGTTTCCGGTACCATTTTTAGTGCGCAGCACTCAGAACAAGATGCGCGAATTAATGAAAAATTTTCTTCACATAAAGATCCGAGCACCCCGGGTGTGACGTCACCCGCTCAGATCCTACGGAGAACGATGTCAGCCGATATTTGTGTTAGAAATACCGTAGCAAACACCTATTTTCATATCTGCCGATCGCCTGTTGGGGTTTAAAGAAGGCGATCATCCGGCATATCTCGTTGTTAACACACGTCCCAGATTCTCTGGGGTCAGAAATTGGGACATGCGACACAACGAAATTTAGAGACCTAAGTCTTTTAACTATGGATAATAAGGAATTATACAACCTGGTTATCCTCGGCGGTATCCATTATTATCCAAATTATCCTTTCAAGAGAGCACTAGCTATCACAATCACAGATTATAACAAGACTTAGATTAAATCTTTGTCCACTGCGAAAAGCATGTATTGCACTTGTTGCTATGCAAACAAGAATGAGCTCTATGGTAGACGGGTACTCGGCAGTTGGGAGCCGAGTACCCGGTTCCAAGGAGTCGGTAAAGCTTTCTAAGTCTATAGTCCTAGAGCCAGCTGTCAAGGCCAGCTGTATATCAGAAGTAACAGAATGGTGAGTATTGATCGAAGGAGAAATTCAAATTCCATTTTTAACACTTAGAGGCTAGAGGTAAATTCTTTATAGTGTAAGGAATAGTTTGTTGAAAATATTTTGAAAATAATTTGACTGGGACCCTATGGCAGCAACAGGTTCCATCTGGGATTTCTTTTTTCACAAGAGAGTTGATACTTACCATCATAAATACTCTATGACATATGCTAATATATCTAACTGGCTCAAATCACCACAAAATTTAAAATAAATCTGCCCCTAATAGGCGATGTCTTAATGACATTCATAATTGTTGGATGATTAAGGCAACAAACATCTCAGGGCATCAAGGCAGATCATGCCTTCTGGTAAAAACCATGAAGGCAATATTGGACTTTCTCAGGCAATCAGGATCAGGAATAATCTTATCTCAATTGCACAGTAACATTACAGTCAGAGGTTGTTCATTGACGTTGCTGACTACAGAGGGATAACTCTGACCATGCAATTTGGAAATTTTATTTCTGACATGTCTAAGTATTGTGTATAATGGGCACGCCAACAAACGGGAAGGACACATAAGTCGCTTGATCCTTTAAATATTCGGGAAATTTGAGGGGGCCTTAACTCATTAATGGTCAAACCGGCCTCTGTAGAGGTCTTGAGGAACGTTCATTTGCAGGTAGAGAAGTCTATTTTTGAAAATTTTACCACTGCAACGCCTGATTCGATAAACAAGTCAGTCATTCCAGTGGTAAATTTTCAAAAATAGTCTTCTCTCCGCCTGCAAATTGGCATCCATTAAGCAAATATTTTGATTTTCTTGATCAAATCTGACCATTAAAGGGTTAATGCAAGAGGCAGGGGCATCCAGGTCAATGGAGCAATCCAGTTTGAGCTTTTCGCCATCCATCTCTAGCTAGGCTACACCTACATTTTGCCCATATTGAGATCAATTGATCCCTGTACTCTCTGAATCACAATTTCTAAAAAAACTATACACATTAAGTTGTTGAATAATTTGAACCTAATTTGACTGGGTGCTGTTGCCGCCCATAAAAGCAAAAGCACTCAGTCAAATCAGTTTCAAAATAGTCAACAGAATGTTTATTAAATAGGAAAGAAATACAATTCGTGCAACTTGACGGACTATTAAAATTTCTGATGGTCTAAACCGCATCAATTATGACGTCCATGTAATTGATCATGACATCAGCCTACATGTGATGTAGTTGGTTATGACATCACATGAGTGGCTGACAGACTGGATTCCTCTATTGCCTTAGTTACCTTTGTTTTATTTCGAGCCCTGAATTTCTGGCACACTTGCCTATTAAAGCGCTCAATTATAGTTATACATTAGCTTAGATCTTACCCGCAAACAGCACCAAGAGAACTAAGATGAAGACATTGAAGTACAGGTTTGCATAGCTGGTAATACGATGCAGCATTCGTGACTTGAATATAGTTTGCCATCTGAGGAAGTAATAATATTTGGCTCACAATATCATATACACCTGTCCAGACAACCCGTGATCTTTTAAATAGAAGTGTGACATGACCCCTTTAACACACCGGCCGGCCAAAAATAGCCTTTCCAGCGGTCCATTTGCAGACCAATAGCAGACTGTATTTGAAAATTTAGCACTGGAATGACTGGCTCGATTCCAGTGGTAAATTTTCAACAACAGTTTTCTCTTGGTCTGCAAATGGTCACCTTCGATGAGCAAATTGACATTTTCATGCACAAATTTGAAAAAGCATGTATGGCTGAAATAACTAAGATTAATGAATAGTAAATTTGTGCCTAACCCTTTAAAAATTGAAATTCCATGTCTCAATTTCAGGACAAGGATACATAAAGGGTGTTGAATATTTTGAAACTAATTTGACTGGAAGCTATTGCTGCCACTTCCAGTCAAATTAGTTTCAGGATATTAAACAGAATATTGCTTACCATAACATATCATACAGTGTCGTTTCTGGCGTGTAAGGGTTACTAAGCAATCAATGGAAGAATCTAATTTTAGCTATTCCCACCCATCTCTAGCTAAGCTCCACAGACGCTTTACCCGTGGTCAATGCTGGGATCAATCAATCCCTGCATTCCCTTAATCTCAATTTCCAGAAAATATACAGGTAAACCGTTGAATAATTTGAAACTAATTTGACTGGGTGCTGTTGCTGCCTTTCTCACGTTTGATTCAATTTTGGATCATTTTATCTTGGTCGCTTGTACATGTACATTTGGCTGTTTGGGTCTTGCCAGAGTGTACTGATATTGGTTTCGGAAATAGTACTCTAATTGTCTATAATAGCCTATTAGACGTTATTTTTGAACACATATTACTATCAGCCAATTAGATTAGAGACATTTTAGTGGTTCGGTTAGCGATGCCAATTTTTGTTCTTTTAGCGCTATGTTAGTCATTCTCAGTCGAAGTAAAGTTTGTAGGTCTTTTTTAGATATTACCAATACTAGTGGTTGAACTAGTCTAAGTATTCTGTTGCAGTTATTTGTGTTGAATAAAACTTTGTTCATGTTCCGCCACCATAGCCAACTTAATGACCTAAATGATATATTCAAAAATTATGAAAACTGAGTAGTCGTACAAGCCTATCAACATGTGACATAGTTGATTTTGATGTCATATGATTGACTGACAGACTGAATTCATCAATTCAATAAAATGCATATACCTGTGTGTGGTACATCACATTCTTAACACTAATGGCACAATTTAATAATATTAAGATATTCACTTAAATTGAGTGTCAATTTGCAGGCTAGGAGAATGGTATTTTTGAAGTTTATCACTGGAATGACTAGCTCAATTATTGAGCCAGGCATTCCATCTATAGGTAAATTTTCAAAATATTATTCTCCTGACTTGCTAATGGACAATCCTCAAGACCACTGCACAGGCTGGATTAGGCTGGCTTGATCATTAAAGGAGTGTTTAGTAAATGTTGATCTTCTTCAGCAGATGTGAAAATAAATGGTCCAAACAGATCATCGTTTTAGAACCTGTTTTTCAGAACCACCAGTTTGTCTTTCCACTCTCAAAAGGCACTAGCCCTTTACTGCTCAAATTTGCTCAAGAAAATCCCCATTTCCAGAGCAAGAGAATACATTTTTGAAGATTTATCACTGGAATGGCTGGCTCACGTTTTCAAAAATAGTTTTCTGATATTTTGCAAATGTACATATTTCAAGATCCCTGCAAAAGACATTTGGACGTCTTGAGTGTTAAGGGGTTGATGCTCAATGTGTAAGTTACCTTGTGGCAGGGATGAAAGGCAACCAGAGAAAGATAACAACAACCAGCTCCACATAAAGAAATGTAGCTATGAAGGTCCATTGCAAACTCATTGTTTCAGACGATCAAGTGGTCAGCGTCTGAAAACATATTTAGCAATAGTGGAAATAAAAGTAATCAAGGCATTGAAAGCAATACAGTTACCTTGCCATTCCTGCATATATACTTAACCAAGCTTGATTAAATCAGGGCAAAATCAGGCTTCATCGTCAGAAATTATTGTTAGCATAGAGGGCAACAACAGCAATTCGATGTGTTGTTGACATCAAATGAACGCAATGGCGAATCCGTATCTTTGACCCTTTAACACTCAAGCCAGCCAAACATAGCTTCTGCATTGGTCTTGAGAAATGTCCATTTGCTTACCAAGAGAAGACTGCCTTTGAAAGCTTACCACTGGAATGATTGGTTCGATACCTGAGCCAGTTATTCCAGTGGTAAATTTTCAAATACAGCCTCCTCTTGGGATGCAAATGGACATTAACCCATTTTAGATTAAAATTTTGTGGAACAAATTTTGAGTGTTAAAGGCTTACTAAGTTCAATAATAGTTAAACTTAGATGGTATTATGAGGTTAATATTCATAACATCTTGGATAATGTAGATTGGGTCCATTGGAATGGATACAATGAGATTTACACTCCCAGGAATGGCCAATTGGTTGACGATGTCGCAGGATCATGTGGCCTTGTCGTAGTTCTGGGAGATGTGTGAGCATTACTACGGGCTGTTGGCTTCGTGGTAGGCATTATGTGGAAACTGTGTGATGTTAGCTTCATGGTAGGCATTATGTGGAAATTGTGTGATGGAGAAAAGCTGAACAATGGGGTCCCAAAACCCATTAAGATGCTTGGTACACCATACCACATGATGCTTTGATGCAGAACAAATCACAGCAACTAGGATATAGTATCCATCACTGCTAATCCATGTCTAAAGGCTGACACGGTCAAGTATCTCTTCAGAAGTTGCTTAAAGAAAAGTTGAAGGCATATGCTCACTGCTCAGTTGTCTATTCTGGCCAGGTGAGCTAAAAATCTGTATCTGAACTTCAGTTAACAAAGTCCTGCCCCAAGTACATGTTCAGTTAATTGAATAATCGCAATGATTCCTTTGCAAAAATCGCAATTATAAACCAAAAATATTGTTGAAGCTCGACTTTAAGACTTTGCAATGAACTATGATGCTTGACTTCAAACATAAAATAAAAATAGAAGGCATTATCAACAAGAGGCCCAAGGGCCTGTAACACTAACCTGGACCATTAGGATTTTAACCATTTACATTTAAATACCAGTAGACATAATGGATAATTTAAAAAAAATCCAAGACCCCCACCAAAAATTGACCAAACAAAATTCTGAATAGAAGTTATAGAGCCTACCACCATAGAATCCTTCCAGCCAAATTTGGATAAAATCCACCTAGCGATTATGAATATGCATTTTGACAATTTTCGGTAAATTCTTCATACAATTTATGATTTTCCCCCAAAAAATTGACCCATTAAAATTCTGAACAGATTTTCTGGAGCTTACCATGATAGAGTCTGTCTAGCCAACTTGGTTGAAATCTTTCAAGCGATTAATGATAAGTAGCGTTTAGACAATTTCCGGTACTTTTTTGATAAAATCTAAGGTTTTCACCAAAAAACTTGACCAATCAAAATTCGTACAACTTATAAGTTCTGAAGCATATCCCCATGAGGTCCTTCCAGCCAAAGTAAGTTGCAATCTGCTGATCGGTTAATGAAGAGTAGCGTTTTGAATATTTCCAGTAAATTTTTCATAGAATCTAAGGTTTTCACCAAAAAACTTAACCAATCAAAATTCTGTATATAACTTTTGAATCAGGGCCCCATACTGTTTATTCCAGCCAAAGTAAGTAGAAATCTGCCAAGCGGTTAATAAGGTGTAGCGTTGTGTCAATTTCCAGTAAACTTTTCATAAAATCAAAGGTTTTCACACAATAAAATTGACCAATCAAAATAATGTATATATTTTCTGAAACCAAAAAGCATTAGGGTTCTTCCAGCCATATTAGGTTGAAATCTGCCACACGGTTCATGAGTAGTGTTTTGACAATTTTCGTTAAATTTTCCATAAAATGTAGACTTTAACCAAAAAAATTGACCAAACATAATTCTGTATACAAATTCTGAAGCCTACCCCCATAGAGTTCATCCAGCCAAATTTGGTTGAAATCTGCAAGGCAGTTAATGCGGAGTAGCATTTTTAAACAAAGGTTGATGGATGGATGATGGATGGATGACAGGCGGTCGCCATGCATATCAGTAACCTTGACCTTTGGACCAAAACATCACTGTGTGATGCTGTGTCATTATAAGGTGGCCTGTGTCCAAGTTTGGGTCCAGTATGATTAACCAAACCTGAGATATAAACAGAAAGGTCAAGCTAAATGGAAAATGTTAATGCTGAAAAAAATTAGGTTTTTACCAAGGTCACAGTGACCTTGACCTTTGGACCTCAACGTACTCGTGTCATGTCAGGTTCATTATAAGGAGGCATGTGTCCAAGTTCGGATCCAGTATGATTAACCAAACCCGAGATATAAACAGAAAGGTTGAGCTAAACGGAAAATGTTAATGTTGAAAGAACAGGGTTTTTACCAAGGTCACAGTGACCTTGACCTTTGACCCAACGTCATCGTGAGATGCTTTACATGTATCATTATAAGGAAGCATCTGCCCAAGCTTGGGTCCAATATGATTAACCAAACCCGAGATATAAACAGAAAAGTTGAGCTAAACGCAAATTGGATGCCGCCGTTACCACCGCCGCACGACGCGCAAAGTATCGCAATAGCTCGTTTTACTTCGTAAAGTCAAGCTAAAAATTGCATAAACGTGCAAGCCAACCTGAGAGTTATATCTGATATGAGTATTACAGAAATGCAAAGAATCTTTGCATAAGATATTTGTATTTGATCAAAAGTTTGAACAAACTGACTACCACCACCACCAACAATTTCCATTATTGTTGTTAGGCTTTCACAATTATTCGATTAATCACGATTATTCTTTCAAATATGATTGTGGCCGATTACAATACTAAATAATCGAATAATCAAAGATTTTCAATCGCCAAGCGTCGTTTTCCAAAATTCAAAGTAATGCACATCATCGATTAGTAGTCTATGATTCTATTAGGACAAGAGGTGTTCAATTTCCAAACAAATATCTCTGTTTGTGAGCTTATTTTACGTATATATACACCTGTGCAAAAGTTAAGCACCACCCTATTTTTACGCACATGCGAGGGTATATTCATGTGCTATGAAGAAAGCAATAGCATAAACATTTATGTACCCATCCATCTTAGTGCAAGAGGTAATAATGCAACTAGAGGAATGCTGATTATGATGGTGGGGAAACACTGTATGTTTTTGTTTGAACTTGAAAACGAGGCCTGAATATGGTTACGTTGACACAACTGACAACTATTGCCCTACAGTTGACACACGTGGCTAGATTGTCATTAATGGTGTCTGAAAACGAAGTTTAACATCTGTGCACGAGTTTGAGACTGTCATTATTAATACCGGGTATATCCACCTTGTGCCTGGATGACGGCCTGGACACGACGTCTCATGCTGGTCACCAACCGACTGATACGCCATTGTGGTATTCGTTGCCATTCAAGATGGAGTGCGTCTGTTAATTCCTGTAGGTTCTGCACAGGAGGATCTCTCCTTCTCACCATGTTTCCCAGAATGTCCCAGATATGCTCAATAGGGTTCATGTCAGGGCTCCTTGCTGGCCATGGTAGGGTTTCGATGGCATTCTGGCGGAGGTATTCATGCACAGCTCTAGCACGATGTGGTCGGGCGTCGTCATCCATGAATATAGGGTGGGTTCCAGGTGCATGATTTACAAAATGAGGGACCACAACTCTATCCAGTATGGAATCTTGATATCTTTGTCCATTTAGTGTTCCAGGTACAGTCAACAGATCCAATTTACAATCAAATGAGATGCACCCCCATATCATAACGGAACCTCCACCAAATGGAACTTCTTCCATGATGTTACGTTGGTCGTACGCCGTGCGTCTGGACCTCCATACACGAGTTCGACCATCTGTGGCATGAAGCAGGAACCGACTTTCATCGGACCAGTGTACCCGTCTCCAGGATCTCATGTTCCAGTGTCTTCTTTCGTTGCACCACCTCAGACGCTCCTCTTTGTGGTGTGCAGTGAGGAGAGGACGTCTGACAGGTCTCCTAGCTTTCATGCCAGCAGCATACAGTCTCCTTTTGACGGTAGACATTGACACTCTATTGCGCGTTTCCCATTGCTGGCTGAGCACTCTGCTGTTGGTGAATGGAGATCTCCTAACAAGGCGTACTAGGGCTCGATCATCACGGGCAGTAGTCTTCTTCGGTCTTCCAGATCTAGGCCTGTCCTTCACCTCGTTAGTTTGCCCATGTTTTGCAATAACATCGTCGTGTCGT